>JAJEJO010050575.1:12015-42144 GCA_020662805.1 Glaucomys volans
CCTGAGCCTGCCCACAGAAGGCCCCTGAGCCTGCCCACAGAAGGCCACCAGAGGCAATGGACTCTGGCTCGCATGATCTTGTTTCTCCCTTGCTTCAGCCTAGGGGCCACACATTGGTCACCTGGGAGTCAGTCACAAAGGGTTAAAGAATCAGAAGAGTCACAAGGTGGGTGGAAAGGAGCTTTCTGAGTCACTGGACCAGCTGAGGGCAAGGGAGGGGCAGCAGCAGAATTCCTGAGAGCAGCTGAGGCAGCCGGGGAGGGGGTGGCTCTGCTCCGCCAAGCCAGACTCTCCAAATAACCAGCCTTGCCTTGGCGAAGAGAAGGAGTAAGGGGACTGCATGTTGCTTTGGCTGGCTGTTTGCATGTGTCACGTCAGATGCTTTACCAGCAACCATGTGTCACATCAGACACTTTCCCAGCAACCTGTCAGGTCCAGAGGGTGCCCAGCCACCCAGAGCACAGTGCAGTCACGAGGCAGCCCCTGTCAAAGGGAAAGGCAGGTGGGCCAACTGACTCCCGACCAGCCCTTCGAGGGACCACTAGGGACCAGACTATGCACAGAATGAGGTGCCCAGGTTGACCCATGGGTGTCTGGGCATTGGCTGGAGCCATGGTTTTCTGGGCATTGACTTAACCCCTGGGTGTCTGGGCATTATCTTGACCCCTGGGTGTCTGGGCATTATCTTGACCCCTGGGTGTTTGGGCATCTGCTAAGAGTGGAATTCAAGCAAATACCTGGCTGTCACGAACCATTCTACCTGTTGTAGGGACACTGTCTTGGTTTAGGGAGACATTGTTAGTTGTTTCTTCACATCATAACAGTCTGGGTCCTCCATTTAGAAAAAGGAGGTCCTTTGGTGGAGCGGATTTCCTGCTGTTGTCCTTTCTTCATTCACCATCATTTGTTAGGTGCATTTTCACATCAGGTAAGAGGCTGGGAATCGCAGGCAACACACAGGAACTCCAGTCTTGGGCTGGGGTGCAGCTCAGAGGTAGAGCTCTTGCCTGGCATGGCAAGCCATGCCCATGGCATGGGGCTGGAGCCTGGGTTCCATCCCCAGCACACCCCCCCACACACACACACACAGAGACTTTAGAACCTAGTGCAGGAGGTGAGACTTCTAAACATGAACTATTTGGATATTCTCAGTGAGTGCCTGACGGCGTGGCTGGTGCAGACATGGGGGATGGCATTTGATTCTGGCGGCTGTGTGGCGCTGTGTGGAGATGTCATGTGGAACTGGACTTGGGACCAGAAACAGGCCCTGTGGGATCATCCTGCACTGGAGAAGAGGACATTGCTGGTGACCTTGACTCAATCTACCTACTGAGCTATGTCCCCAGTCCTGTGCTTTTATGCTTTTAACTTTTTAATTTATTATATTTGGCCCCAGGGATTGGACCCAGGAGTGCTTGACCCCTGAACTACATTCTTAGCCCTTTTTCTTTTTTCTTTGAGACAGGGTCTCACTGAGTTGCCTCCGCTTCTCGCAAACTTGAAATCCTCCTGTGCCAACCTGAGCTGCTGGGATTACAAGCTTGGCTAGCAAGCCTGGCTCCTGTGCTTTTAGCTGTGAACATGCCACACAGCTTTAAATAGCGCTGACAGTGCCTGTCCCTTCCCTGACAGTTGCATGGTTGATGGGGAGGGCTGGAAGAAAGAAAAACAGGTCTGAAGGATCAGAGAAGTCCAAGGCGGGCAGAGCCAAGAGGAGGTGAAGGAAGGGACTGAGGGTCTCTTGCAGAGGTGACAGGTAGAGCCCCAGAGGTGGGTGGACGCAGGGCCAGGGCTCAAGCAGAGGATGGAAGGGGAAGTCTGGCAAAGAAGCCTCCCTGGCAGCCCTGGGGAGAGCAAGTGATGGGTGACCCGCTGGAGAGGCTTAGTAGCATGCTGAGGCCCCAGAGACCGAGGAACCAGCAGGGTCTGCATGCCGGGAAACAAGGGTCTGGGCTGAACCTGAGGGCCAGGTTCAGAGCAGGCTCAGATTAAATCCATCTCTCCCACAGATTCTATTGCGAAGCCAAGGCAGGACAGCCACTCCGTGGGCCTGAGCCTGGCTCATGAGGTTGTCACCAGGAAGAGGGACGCTGGTACACTCCTCGCCGGCATACCTCCCACAGCCACAGGACACCGCTGACCTGGAGGGGGAGAAAGGGAGGTCATGGGCGCCTTGCAGGAGTGGGACTGTGTCCCCTGCCCAGGGCCGGTGCCTAGTGGCTTCGTCACTGTCCAGATAAGGAACTGAGCAGCGGTCCTCGGCATGGAGCCGCCAGCCTGGAGGGAGGTTGCCCTGTCCTAAAGGAAGAGGCCTCTGGATCCAGGTGTCCAGCGGGTCCTTTTCCTGCTCTCCAGGGAGTCTGGTTCACATGCACCAGCAAGTCCTGCTGAAAGTGTGCTCTGAGGAGCTTGCCCCATGCCGCTCCTCACCCCCAATGTCAGCCTCTGCACGCAGTCCCCTCCTTCCTTCCTGAGAATAACATGGAGATCCTCCCAGTTGGGATGGTGGTATGCCTGCAACCTCAGTGATTAGGGAGACCGAGGCGGGAAGACAGCAAGTGTGAGGCAGGTCAGCCTGGGCAACTTAGTGAGCCCCTGTCTTAAAATCAAATAGAAAGGAGTGGGATTGTAACCAGTGGCAGGGTGTCCCTGGGTTCAATCCCCAGTAGTGGGGAAAAAAATGAAAAAAAGAAAAAGAAGAAACTTTCACGTCATCATGTCATTTAATAAGAAGAAGGATGGAAATCACTATTTATTCTTGGAACATTCCATCATTGCTTTTTAATTTTTAACTTATACATGTAAATTGTATATCCTGATGGGAAAGGGCACATGTTTTTTTGGTACTGGGAATTGAACTCAGGGGCACTTAACCACTGAGCCACATCCCCAGCCATTTTTTGTATTTTATTAGAGACAGGGTCTCGCTGGGTTGCTCAGGGCCTCCCTAAGTTGCTGAGGCTACATTTGAACTCCGATTTGATCCTCCTGCCTCAGCCTCCCAAGGCGCTGGGATCACAGGCGAGCGCCACTGCACCCCACCCTTGTTGTTTTGATACATGTTTAAATTGCATCATGTTCAAACCAGGGCAAGCATCTCTATCTGCTCATCTATTTACTTATAAGTAAAAAACATTCAAATTCCTTCTTCTGGCTTTTCTAAAATGCACAGTACTGATCATGATCTCAAACCCCTGTGCAGTAATTCAGCAGAACTTCCCCCTCCTACCAGATCTAGCCCCTGCCCTCCTCCCTCACCCCTCCTGCCCCTGGGAGCCACTGTCCAGCCTCTTATGCTTTGGGCGGGGTGGTGCTGGGATGCAACCAGAGCCTTGCACATGCTGGGTAGGCTCCCTGCCACTGAGCCCCATTTCCTACCGTTTTTTAATCTGCTTAGATCTTACTGACCAGGAGAGAACCTTGGTTCTTGTGTTTCGACCAAACGAAATTCAAAGTCAGACGCTAGAAGCCAAGTTGGAGGGCTTTATTGTAAGTGAAAGTGGCGAGGCCAAGCCCAAAGCACTCCCCCTCTGAGCGGAGCCTGTGGTCACAAGTCCTAACTGCATGTGACCTCTGGAAGTCACAGGAGGAGCGAGTCAGTTGGTCTGCCCTGCTCCACACCCATCTTAACTGGCTCCTGTGTTTCCACCTGCTCATCCTCAGGGTGTGTATGCCTGTTATTTTTCTATAAATCATTCAATTACTCATTTGCCTTTCAAGTGACTTGAAGGAAACCCGTGACCCTGTTGGGTATGGGCTGGCGCCCATGCTCGTTACTAACCACCTGGCATCACAACAGGTCACAAGGATCACCATTGGCACCTGGTACCGTGTCAGAGATGTTGTTTATTCATGAAGGGAAAAGAGTGGACAAATCAAAGAATCATTCAACCCTTGAGACAGCTTCCTGTACCAGAACCTGGGGCACCCAGCAATGTGGCCCTGACCTCAGAGCTTCTGCCCTGAGGACCTTTGCACTCCTAGGCCTGTGCGTGGGAGTGGCCAGGTGGGGGTAAGGGCTGGGACAAGCAGAGTGCCTGGGGGCAGGTCCCTGGGGGCAGCAGGGCCCTTTTCCTCCAGGGTCTCATTTCCCCTGCAAGCCTGGGGCTCTGCTGCTCTCCTCAAGGGTCTCTCCCCTCCTCTGCCCTACCTTTCCACCCCCCTACATAAAATACAGAATGGAAAGTTTACTGTTTGTCGCATCAGCTTGGTAGGCACTTGTCTGACTGTAAAAAAGGGTGTTGGGACTGCAGAGGTGTTTCGCTGCCCTCCACGCAACACCCACAGGGCTCTGCCCGGGTGTGGTCCTCAGAGCTGCCATGGGTTCCTGGTGGGGACAGCCAGAGCCTGTTAGTGTCCAGACCAGAAGCATGTCCTTCCTGGGTCCTACATAGTGTGGATTGGTGGCATTTTTCCTCATCCCGTGAGCAAGCTATGACCACTTGCCACTCTAAAAACCACTATAAAATCTTTTCTGTTTCTAGGACTGCTGTAAATTTCTGAGAAGGAGAGTCCTGGAAGTAGCATGTCAGAGGGAAGCCAAATCCGTCAGCAGAAGTATTTAGGACAGTAAGAGCTGGGGGTTCTGTCCTGGTGGCTTGAAGCCCCGGGGAAGGAGGTCCTTTAAATGCTAACAAAAGCAAAAACCAAACCAAACAAGGAAAACCATAAAATGACTACCTTCCTATCAAATAATCACTTAAAAACTTACATTCCACTTAATGTAGCCCTAACCTCTAAGAGCCCAGTGTCTGTCAACAAAGCTGGGTCGTCTCCTACACCTTCAGGACTGAGCCACGCCGTGTACAGTGCCTGCTGCATGCCAGGCATCAAAGAAAATCTCCTACTGCACACAGCATAGAATGGAGCCAAACCTCCTGAGGTCAGGCTGCCTCTGGGTGCTCTCCACACGGTGGAGCCGGGCTCAGCTGTTCTCCACCTGCCCCCTGCATTAGCAGAGGGCTCCCGGCTATCGCACTTCAAGGAAAAGACACAGAAGGGGACAGAAGTCACTTTGCAAATGAACCTGTGGGCCGTCCCCACGGAGGGGGTGAGCCACTGGCCCACAGACCCTGGAGCCAGGAGTGCACCCAGTTTCTGTCTAATCGGCTGTTGCACAGGGCCGGAAGCTACAGCAGGGGATGGGTGGTCCAACAGGTGGTTCCAACTTCTCCTTCCACGCTTGCCTTGCTTAGTGGCATTGGGGTCTCCTGGGGCCATCTCCACTTCTCTAGCCCCTTCCCCTTAATCAGGGCAGAGCCAAACACCACCAGTCACACAAACTTAGGTGTGGACTGAACCTGGGCACTTTACCACTGAGCTACATCCCAGCCCTTTTTGTTTTTTATTTTGAGACAGGATCTTGTCAAGTTGTCGAAATGGGCCTCAAACTTGCCATCCTCCTGCCTCAGCCTCTCAAGTAAATGGATTACATGTGTGTGCCACCTCATCTGGCAGCAAGAGAAATATTTGTTTAATCAGACATCCCAAGCCTCTCTGGACTCTCACTCTCTTTTCTGGGACAAACATACACATTTATATGTATCTATACATTAAATAGATCCTGTTTCTATATTTATAATGTGTATATATACATATATACATGTTTCCAGCTCTCCATGGAAGATGTGCCCCATCCAGATGAACCCAAGTGTGGGACTGGTGGCACGGGGCGAGTGCCCCCACGTCCTCCCTGAAGAGTCTGGCCAGGGACGGGGCTTGCCTGGGGAGCAGTGAACTACCGTCTCCCAGACCACATGGGGCTGCACATGCTGCTCAGTTCCTGTCGGTGGGACTGAGTTAGACGCAGAGAAGCTGTGTCCCCAGCTGCCCCTTATGGAATTATGGGGGCACAGCAGAGTCCTGGAACAGGGCTTCCCAATGCCTCTCCCTCTTCAACCTTGAATTGCAGTGAAGCAGAGATCACACCTGTGCAGATGAACAGGATCTAACTTCTCATGTTCTATAGCATGGTAGGAAAACTACAGTTGACAACGCTTGAATATTTCAAAAAAGCTAGTAGAGAGAATGTTGAGTGTTCCCAACGCAAAGAAATGATCAACGTTGGGGGTGATAGGCCAGTGACCGTGATCTGAACATTGCACTTGGCATAGCGTACTGAAGTTCCACACAGTTTCCCACAAATATGTCCAATTACTGTCTGTTCACAGCATTGCAGGTTAGACCCAGGGAGCTTGACCCCCGAGCTACAGCCCCAGCCCTTTTGGTTTTTTATTTTGAGACAGGGTCTCACTAAGTTGCACAGGCTGACCTTAAACTTGAGATTCTCCTCTCTCAGCCCCTGAGTTGCTGAGATTGCAGGCGTGTTCTTTCTTAAGAAACCCCTTCCTCTGCCCATCAGCACTGAACTCACAGTGCAACAGAGTGGTCTGATATGAAGTTTTTAGTCTGAGGTTTTAGTTGAAAATAACGTCTCCCATGGCTGTCACGGCCCAGCTCAAAAGGTTTGCCCCGGTCTCCCAGGGGCTTCCCAGTATCGGAGAGGGTAGGGGTGGGCTCTCAGGGCTTTGCCTATCTGCAGTTCAGAAGTGGGAGAGGAGGACACTGACCACCCATCCCCTGTGTTCTGGGAGTGGTAGACACCAGGATTCGAACCTGGGCCATGAGCCCAGAATCCTGCCCAGGCAGGAGACTGCTTGGAACAGATGCGGTGTCTGAAGAAGTAAGCATGCGACCCAAGGCACAGGGATAGGCAGGATGAGGGCGGAGGTGGAACGGCAAGAGGGGCACCAAGGCCGTGGCCCTAGTCAGAGCTCCACTGCCGCTTTAGACACAGGAAGAAAGAGGGTTTCTGAGGGCCACACCCTGGTGCTGTCCTTCCCCTGGGGGCCGTGGGACCTGTCCATTCCCATCCACACCACTATGTCTTGTTTTCTTTTTTTCTGGGACAGAGTCACGCTCTGTTCTGAGGCTGATCTCAAACTTACGGTCCTCCTGCTTTGGCCTCTGAGTGGTGGGGAGCAAGGTGGCACCCCCACGCCTGGCTAGGTTACTGCTGGCAGACTGCGCCTCGGCACCCAGACTCTGGGTTCCTGGACCTGCCTCCAGGGCCTGTTCCTTCCACAGGGTGCCTGGCGATGGCTGTGGGTGGGGGGGAGGAGCAGACGAAGGAGACCCTTCCCAGTGTGGGCTGGACAGCTGCCCTGCCCCACTGCCCCTCCCTGAGGCAGTCCCCACGGAGTTTAAGTCCTAAACTGGAGACTGGCTTTCCAGCTACAAATGGGTGCGTGTGTGCATGTGTGTGTGTGTTCATGTGCACAGGGCACACAGGACTCTCAGTCCTGTCTTACAGCGTGGACATATTTAGACATACGTTCTTCTGGACTCCCTTGTGTGCATTGTTGCTCTGGGCCCCTCAGTACTAGGGGCAGGCCTCAGACCCTGGGTGAGGTCCTGTCACCCCCGCTGGTCAGCAAGGTGACAGGTTCTGACCTGAGCACCAGCTTTCTCATCTGTAAGAGCCCCATCTTGAATGGTCATGATTCTGTAAGTTCTGAACAACAGCATCCAGCAGCGAGCCCTCGCCTCCCGTTGCCTTCCCACCCTTTCTTGTCAAGGTGTGGGTGGGAGGACGTAGTGGCAACAGGCGGTGGTCTCTAGAAATGCGCATAAATCACTGTGTTCCCTTGGAATCCAAGTTACAGCGGGGGTCCCAAGCCACTTTCTGGTCCCACTGGATGCCTTAGACTCAGATTCCAACCCAAGGACCAGCACTGAAGAGGTGGCTCTCTCAGTTAACCACTGAGTGGACACTGTCCTTCACTCTGCAAATGGCTCTGTCCCCTGGAATGAGTGACCCAGGCTGAGGAGCAGGTCCTTCCGGAACACACAGGCCTTCACCTTCCTGCTTTCCCCACTAGACTCAGCTCCAGCCAGACAGGGAAAGGTGGCAGTTACTCGGAGGCAGTAATTACATCGGCAAGGCAGCAAACAGCCTAAGTGGGAGGGGGGTACTGGGCACCCTCAGCCAGGGGGAAGGGGAGGGAAGGTGCAGGCTGCTTACCTGCTGCCCTGGGAGAACAGGTGTGCAAAGGCACTGGGACCAGGAGCAGGCAGAGGACAGTGCTAGGACCAGAGCGGGATCCAGTGGGTGAAGCAACTGATCCCAAGTTCAGAAACACTGGAAAAACTCCAGAAGGAAAAGCAACTTTACGGCCTCTACCCCTTTTCAAACACACACACACACACACACACACACACACACATCAGGG
Organism: Glaucomys volans; assembly: GCA_020662805.1. Lineage (NCBI taxonomy): Eukaryota > Metazoa > Chordata > Mammalia > Rodentia > Sciuridae > Glaucomys > Glaucomys volans. Next base: position 20,247 of record JAJEJO010050575.1, read on the forward strand.
TTTCCCCCAGTTTTCATGGATCTGAAAAGAAACTGCTGGTGAGAATTATAGACCACTGCTTCTTCACTGTGGAGTGTTTCTACTTGGCTCGGGTGGGGGCATATTGATGAGACGGGAAGTTTCCAGATCCTCCTGACCTGAAATGACGAAATTCCCAGGAGTCTTTGGTGCATGCACATTCAGACTGCAGGTGCCAGAGAACCCTGGCATTCGAGAGCCCGCCAGGCTCCTGGTGGTCCCCCAGGGTCACCCCTTCATTTTACAGAGAAGGGAAGCCCAGAGAAGCTGGGTAAGTCAGCACAGAGCTACCAGAAACTGCTTCAGAAATAAAATGCAAGCCAGCCTTCACCATCTAACGGCCCTTCTTTCCTGCTGCACAAAATTGGACTGGAAGAGGGCATCTTGCTCCCTGAAGACACCGTGACTCTGAGCTGGCAGGCGCTGGGACTTGCCCTAGGAGTGCATGTGTGAGCCCTGCCATTTGGAGTGCCCTGTAGAAGTTGATTCCAGGGAGTTCCTTCTAGGTGTCTAGGAACAGGCCCACCACCCAGGCTGGTAAATGGTGGTAGAGGCAGGGGAGTGAGGGCAACTGGGCCAGAAGTGTAGGGAGCCCAGACCCAGACAGCACCATGCCCAGCGGACATGTTAGGGCTTTCCTGCACAGGTCCCCAGTCATGTCCAGAAAACACAGTGGGGGAGAGGGGCAGGCGATGATGATGATGAAGGGATGGGACTGTCGGGACTGGGGTCCCAGAGAAGTGAAAGCTACAGAGAGATTTGGGAGTTAAACCCTAGGAGAAACAGGGGTTCATGCTTTGCTTCACAAAAGTACCTCCCATTCCCAGCGAGGGCTTAGTTCATTCTGCAGCTAATCCCCATGTCTTCTGGTGGGCCCTGCATGAGATGAGACAAGACACACTTTGTAGGGTCACAGTTTTCTTCCAGTCCCCACTCCTCCAGCACTGCAGAAATCAAAGCAAAGAGCGGGGTGGGGGCGGGGCATGGGGTACTGGTGGCCCAGGCCTGTAATCCCAGCGGCTCCAGGAGGCTAAGGCAGGAGGAGCGTGGATCCTGAGTTCAAAACCAGCCTCAGCAACTTGAAAAGGCCCCAAGAAACTTCCGGAGAACCTGTCTCTAAATAAATGTGTAAAAAGGGCTAGGGATACGGCTCAGGGCGTGGCTCAGTAGTTGAGCGCCCTGGGTTCAATCCCTGGCACCAAAAAACAAACAACAAAAAAAAAAACCGGGTGCACCTCCCTTCAGACCCTGAAGAATAAGGACAGTCAGGGAGCTGGGGTGGCGGTGGCCCCCATTCCTGAGCGGCAAGAGGTTTTCAAGGCGAAGTCTGGATGGGAGGCTGGGTAGACAAGGGAGGTTCGGTGGACAGTGCAGAGGGTACCTGTTGCCCCCAGAAAGCGGAGAGGCAGGCGGAAGAGCGAAACCTGGGAACCAGTGCCCGGGTTGGGCTGAAGAGGGGTCGGCAGGGGTCAGAGACCCCTGCAGACGCTCCACCTAGTGTCCCGAAGCCCGCCTACGCGCCGGCCAGCCGCCCTGGGTGCCCAGCTCGGGGCTCCAGGCTCCTCTAGGGTGGGCGGCGCAATGCGGCGAGGGTGGGAGCCTCGAGTCCTCCCCGAGCGCCGCCACTGTTTAACCTCTGCCACCCCACCCATCTGTCCGGCTCCGGCTCCCGCACCGGGTCCCTCAGCTGTCCCCGCGCTTTCTCCCCAGGGACCGCGCGGGGCGAGGCACGGCGAGCCAGGGATGGGAGGGGGGCCGGGCGGACAGCCATTGGCCCGGGCGGCCGGGCGGGGAGGGGGTGGGGACAGGCGGAGGGCCCAGTCCCCGGCGCGCGCCGCGGGCCGTAGTCGTCGCCTCTTCCGAGAGCAGCTCCGCCAGCACAGACGCGCCCGCCATGAGGGAGATCGTGCACATCCAGGCGGGCCAGTGCGGGAACCAGATCGGCACCAAGGTGGGCCGCGGCGGGCCTGGCGCCCTGCGGGTGGGTGGCGCGACCCGGCGTCTCCCCGCACGACCCCGCCGGGGCGGGTCCCCTCCCGGCGCCCGTCGGTGCTCCGAGCCGGGGCTGCCCGGGGCGGGACCCCGGGAGCTAGTGCGTGCCCGCGGGCGGTGTCCTGGTCGGGGACCCTGCTCTGCCTGGACCCCGGGCTGGGAGAGGGTCCGACCCCGGGGGGCGCGGGCGGGGGCGCCCGGGCCGCGGTTCTGACTGTGGTTCCCCTGCCGCGCCCTTCCCAAGTTCTGGGAAGTGATCAGCGACGAACACGGCATCGACCCGGCCGGAGGCTACGTGGGTGACTCGGCGCTGCAACTGGAGAGAATCAACGTCTACTACAATGAGTCATCGTGTGAGTAGCCCGGCCGCCGACCTTCCCGGCCAACCCCTCCATCTCCGGCCGGACCCCGCCGTCCCCGGCCCGACCCCCGCCGTCCCCGGCCCGACCCCGCCATCCCCGCAGGACCCTCGCCATCTCCCTCCCTCGCCCGCCCAGACCCCGAGTGAGGGAGTTTGCTCCGGGAAACATTCCCGCAGGGCAGTAGCAGGATGCCGGCCACTCCCTCGCTCCCCCTGGGGCGGGAAATCCGCCGTCGGTTTATTCAAACTGCGGGTTCCGCCCATCCCGAGGGTCTGAGCTCTGCAAGCAGACCCGGCCACCCGCTCCGCGATTGAGACCAACTGAGTGGGTCCTGGCCCGCTTTCTCCTTCGTTCTCTTAAGGGTGGAACAACAGAGTAGAATACGGAAGAAGATCCTTGAGAAAACGTGACCTTTTTTTTCAGTTTAAAATTTATCTTTTATTGGAGACTCTTGGCTAAAATTTTGAAAAAAACTCTCTTAAATGACGTTTCTGCTCCTTTGCCGAACTTCAAAAAAGACTTCACACTCCCTTGTAGCTGAAATTACAACTTCTGGGTAACTAGTGGAGGAGTTTAGTAAGATAAATCAAATCCAAGCTGTGATTTATCCAAGATTGGGAATGATTCTGGAATAGCATTATTCCCACCCTGGAGGTATTTACATTTACGGAGTGACTACAGGTATATGTTATTTCTACAACAACTTTTGTTATAAAACTACTACATTCCCTTCACAAAACAACAGAACCCTAGAATACTGAAGACACCCAGAAAACGACAGTCACTCCCCTGGCGCAGCATGGCTGCAGCCCGGAACTGAGGCCCAGCCTGGGCAGCACACAGAACGGGTCACAGAGAGCCTCGCTGCTGTCAGTGGTTTGGAGTCACCAGACTCTGGAGTCACTTCCTCTTTGTGTGCACAAGAGCTGGGAAGAGCATTATACATGAATCACTGACTTCTATTCATTTAAGCAGCCATGACAATAGGTCTGGAACGCCAGGCCTGGAAGATGGAATTTCTAGGTGGCACTAGAAAATTCCATATGCACCGCACTTCCTGTTACCACTGTGCTCAGCCTGGTCACCTCTGGTCCTCAAGCCGGGTGTGTGCAGAGGGCAGTTCCTATTTGGGATCATATTAACCTCATCCTCACAGGGAACAATCTCTTGCTGAGTTGGTAATGAATGTACTTACAAATTGAAATGCCACACTATTGATAAATGAGGGTGTCCCTGGGAACAAAGAGCCAGTGAGAGGGCTCCTTTCTGGAGGAAGTGTTCAGACTGCCTTGGGTGTGTGTACATGTGCATCAGGAGGAGCCAAGGAGTGGAGTGTCACAGCAGCATGGCAGTTTGCTGCCCTGGATGCAGTTTATTCCCATGAAGTAAAAAGTAAAATTGCCCAACAGGAAGGAGGTGTCAGGATGACTGGGAAATGCAGTGGGCAGGAAGGAGCAGGGAGGGGAGATCAGCTTCTCACCCTGCCTCTTCCTGGGCTGGGTCCTGGTCCCAGTCATGTGAAGCTAGCTGGGTGCAGTGGCAATCAGGGTACTTCCCGCAGCAGCTGGGTAGTCCCAACTTCCCAGGAGGGTCACTCAAGCCCAGGAGATGGAGATGGAGACCAGTCCAGGCAATAGAGTGAGACCCCATCTCAAAACAGAACGAAACAAAAAAAAAAAAAATCCTTTTCTGTGATTCTAAGAAAGTCACAATACCTAAGTTGCTAGCATCTGTTTTAAGCAGCTCTTGTGGGGGGTAAGGGATCTCTAGAGAACTTGAAGTAACTCAGGTGGACATCTTTCTCCTCCAGCTCAGAAGTACGTGCCCAGAGCTGCCCTGGTGGACTTGGAGCCAGGCACCATGGACAGTGTGAGGTCTGGGCCCTTTGGGCAGCTATTCCGACCTGACAACTTCATCTTTGGTAGGTTCCGCCTTTCTTGCTTTCTTCTTTCCTTTTCTCCTATTTTAGTGTGTGTGTGTGTGTGTGTGTGTGTGTGTGTGTGTGTGGTGCTGGGATGGAACTCAGGGCCTTGCACATGGCTAGCCAAGTGCTCTATGTCTTTTATCTCCAGCTTATCGTCTTAAATAAAAAACCCAAATTAGTTTATGTACAAGACTGAAAATATCACACGGCGGTGTAGGTGAGTTGGACATGAACTTCAGCGGTCTTGCCTGGCCCCTGCCCAGGGAGCCACTTTTAAGTCTGGACTTTCCTTTAGGGACGTAACTTCCGTCTCTAAGTGAAATGCTTGTGCTGACAGTTCTAGTTAAAGAAACAAAACCCAGGAGGCAATTGTACCTGTTAGTTTCTTTCTCCGCTTGCTTGTTATAAAACCATTTCACTGTTTGTTTGGGGTACTTTATTGATCATTTTAACTTCAATGTGTTTTTACTGCATTTCTTTTTCCATCACTTAGAGACACGTGCTGTTTTCTTTCTAAAGACTGACACCATGTGAATTGTGCTTTATCAGAGCTGAGTAAACCCTTTTTTCCTCCTTTCCCACCTACCCAGTGATGATAGACCCTATCTCTGCGACTCCTGAAGAAAGTGATATATAAGTGAAGTGTTAGCTCAGGTAGAGCAGACTTGAAGATTTCCCATTGGGCAATATTAATGTTAGATACTATCTATGATTCCCATTACATCTCCAAATTACGACTTTATTGTATGAGGAATGTGCCTAGAAGGAAAAAATATCGCTAATCAACAGAAATGCCTCAGTTAATAAACAAACATACTTCCAGTACAGCTTGAGTGTCCCTTACCTGAAATGCTTGGGACCTGAAGGATTTCAGATCTAGGTTTTTAAAAATTTTAATTTTTTTTTTTTATTTTGGGATACTTGCAATTACTTAATTAGACATCTTTGGGATGGGATCCAAGTCTAAACACAGAGTTCATATGTGTTCCTTATTCACAGAGCCAGAAGGTAATTTTGTACCCTATTTTTAGTGCATCTGCATTTTGACTGGCCATCACATGAGGTCAGCTGTGGAATTTTCCACTTGTGATGTCATTCACATCAGCTCTCAAAAAGCTTCAGATGTAACATTTTGGATTTTGAGATTAGGAATGCTGGACCTGTATGGGTGAAAGCACCTTCCAAGGACACGTGAGAATTGTAAGGTCATCCTCCTGACTTAAAAGTACTGTGGTAGAGAGACTGGATACATTCCAATCAGCATTCCAGCCCCTTCCTCAAAACTGGCAGGTGGAGATAATGTAACTGAGGGCAGCAGGTAATCCGGTCTTCCAGACTCCTGCAGGGGAACATGGTGGAAAACTCTCCAGGGTTCCTTGTGAGGCCAGGTAGCTGCACCTGAACTCAGGTGAAAGCCATGAACAAACTCACTTAAAACAGAGACACACGCCACGGCGTATGCCTGTGATCTCAGCCACTGGGTTCTTGGCCCACCCAGGCCACTTAGCAGGACCCTGTCCCAAAAGGGTAAAAAGGGTTTTGTGGCTCAGTGGTTAGCCCTATCCCCCATGCCCAAGGCCCTGAGTTTGATCCCCAGCACCACAAAAATAAAGAGGAAAAACTCCAAAATAAAACATTAAGAACTTCATATGCAGTTGTGTTTCTAAGAAAAAAACAAAAACTACCCAGGACATGGTGACCAGGAAGACGGAGAGGCTGGGGGAGTACAGGGTGACAGAGCCTGAAGGAGTCGCAGAGATAGGGTCTCTCATCACTGGGAAGGTGGGAAAGGAGGAAAAAAGGGTTTACTCAGCTCTGATAAGGTTGAGTCTGATAAAGGTGATAAAGCTCTGATAAAGTGAGTCTGCCGGCGGCTGCCTCCCTGGGTTGGACTCTTAGTTCCTCACTCACCTGTGACCTTGGGCTTGCTGTGTAGCCTCTTGGTGCCGTAATTTCCTCATCCCTAAGTGTGACCGCCTCGTGTTTAGTGAGATGACGTGAGGCTTAAAGGCAGGAGTGCTCGATAACCCTAACCCTAACCCTAACTCAGCAGTGTCCCGGGAATGCAGGGGCGGGTCGTGGTTCTCTCTGAGACTTTTTAAGATACCCCCCAAAACATTCGATGAGTTTTGTTGCGTGTTCCTGATGTGTGGAGAACAGAAACCTCTATGTAGCTGGCGCAAAAACTTCTCTTACTAAGGATTACCCTTACCAGAAAGCCATGCTTCAGACTCACCAGAGAAACCTCAGACCTAGTCCCAACAAAATCAGGTGTAAGGGAAATACATCCATTGTCTTTGCTTTCGCTTCCTGAGGATCTAGTGGGTGCAAAGAAACTGGAAAGGGACAAAAATTATGTAAAGGAAAACACAAATTTTTTATGGATTTGTAGATTGATTCTCTTGGAGTTTCCAGATGGGCTGTCACTGAAACGTGGCCTGCTCTGTGGAAGTTCAGTGAGACAACCAGTCACAAGCTAAAAATAGGCGGGCTCCACAGCACATGCTGTGATCCTAGCGACGGGGAGGCTGAGGCAGGAGGATTGCAAGTTGGAGGCCAGATTCAGCATCTTAGCAAGACCGTGACTCAAAATAGAAAAGGACTGGGGTGTAGTTCAGTGCAGAGCACCCCGGATTCAATCCCCAGTACCAAACCAACCAACCCCGGAAACCCAGGAACCTGGAGCATGCGGTGCCTGCGCGCCCCCTAGTGGTGGCGGAACGCTTGCTCACCTGCCCTGCCGCCAGGTGGGGACCACGTCGGTCCAACCTCAAACCCCAGGGACGCATGAGAAGGCGTCCATTGCAGCAGCAGCAGCATTGCCAATGGTAGAGGATTCCTCTGGTTTAATTTACTGGAGCTGAAAATCGGAAGTGCTGAGAATGTGCGTACTTATCCTTCCAACTGCTGAAACGGGATCAAAAAGCAGGAACAAATCAAGACGCGCCTTTACGGCAACTCCCGAGTTTTCCAGGTGTCCCCATAAGACTTGGAGCCAGAGTTGCTTTTGCCTCTTTGTCTCTTTGTGGGACATGGGGTCCCCTCTGGCCTTCCCCCTGGGGGCTGGGAAGTGGACCCAGAGCCTGTGCGTGCTGGGCAGGTGCTCTACCGTCAGGCTGTCCCCAGCAACATCCTTGCCTTTGATTTAGAAGAGTTTGGATTTTAGCTAGTAATTTTGAATAAGTGCATGGTTTGAACTAAGAATTGTGGCTTCTCTTAAATAAAAGCACTTATTTTGGTAGATACAACCCATGTTGGAGAATGGAGAGGTATTAGAATGTGCAAGCTTACTGTATTGTTTGGTGAATATTTCGAGGGCCTTCTCCAGGTAACAAGGAGGTGAAATTGTCTGAGAAAACTGTGAACAACCCCTTGGTTTACAGCCTGCCTCTTCAGTCAGAGTTGGCAAACTAAGATAAACCAGTGTGGGGTGCAGCTGGGGTAGGGGGCCTGCTTAGTGTATGCAGAACCCTGAGTTTCATCCCCAGCACCCCCAAAATAAATAAAACACACCAGCACCATTCCGTTTTCAGATGTGTTTGAAATGGTCTAAGAAACTTGCATTGGTAATGAGTGTGTGATTTTGAAAGTGAGAGAGTTGAGTTTCCCACGACATGGTCACACTTTTAAACGCTCCTTTCTAATGAATTGCTAGTTGCACAGTGTCCTTCCTGTTAACTTGTGGGAAGAAGAGGAAGCAGCAGGGAAAGGCAGAGTCTCTCTTTTCTGTAATTGCAACTCTTCCCTCTAGATTCAGGGCTAGCTAGGCAGGCAGGGAGCACACGGAGCAGGGGATGGCTCCATCACTGGCTGGCGGACCCCCAGAGAACCCTGGGGATGGCTGCAGTGTGCCTGCAGAGCTCAGAGACCTCAGTGTGTTTAATGAGCTGGAGCCCCTGATGAATGTCACGGCATATCTGCAGACGATGCTCAACTTATGACCCCAAATATTTAACTGGAAACATCTGTTGCTAGGAGACAGGCAAAATATTTTCAGAAGTCACCAGCTTCCTTCTTTTGTCAGGAGCAGAGAAAACTTCTTGGTAATCCTGTGAATGCAGAGCGTGGCTGGTGAGAGCTGGCAGAGGGAGTCAAGCTCAGAACCGGGCGTGGTGGTGCACGCCTGTAATCCAAGTAACTTGGGAGGCTGAGTCAGGAGGATCGTGAGTTCAAAGTTAGCCTCAGCAACTTAGCAAGGCCCTAAGCAACTCAGTGAGACCCTGTCTCTAAATAAAATACAAAATAGGGCTGGGGATGTGGCTCAGTGGCCGAGTGTCTCTGAGTTCAATCCCTGGTTCCAAAAAAAAAAAAAAAAAAAGAAGAAGGGAGTCAAGCTCAGAGATGCTGGACGTTGAACTTGGAGCACAGGACTGTTGTGAACAGCCGCTGCACTTTCAGCTGTGGGTTTCTGCTCTTTTAATAAGGTGGTTCCAGGCTCTGTTGACAGTGGCACTCAGCGAGTCTCATGGAAAGATGTGATAGGTCTGCACTGAGTTGAGTACAAGGCTAACCCCAAGATCAAGGCCAAGCCCAAATCAGAAGTTAGTCCTGAGGTGAGACTTGCCACGAGTCTGAGGTTGCCATGATTTATTCTTCCCAAGGCCCATGTGGGATCTGGTCAGGAGGGAAGGGGACAGGAGTTGGTGGGGGCTTGGAAGGGACAAGGACTGTTTTCATCTGTTACTAGAAGGTAGGTTCCACTGTGCAGCATGGCTGGGTAGAAGGGAGAGTGTCCCTGTCCCCAGAGAGCACAGACTGGGGGTTGTGAACGACAGAACAAGGGATGGCCACCTGAGGGCTGGTGTGATGCAGGTGGGCTGCTCTGGACCCTGCATGGGGCTGTGTGCCCATGGCCTTGGTGGTGGGCCAGGCCAAGTGGGGCAGATGGTAGGCGTGCAGGCGGAGCTCCCTCCCCAGGTGGGGCTGGCTCAGAGGGGAGGCCTGGGTTGCCGCTTCAGCCAGCCAGTTCTGCTGGTGGGGAACTTCGTTTCTTAGTATCAAAATGTGTCTTCATCACGGAATGAAAGCAAAGGGCTGGCAATGCTCATTCCAGACAAAACACAAGTACGTGGTGCAGAGATGGAAACCCCTCTCCTCCCTGTGCCCCGGGGTTTTGTTCCTGAGGACTGGGGTTTTCTATGTGCACTCAGATGCACACACACACGCACAGTTGATTCTGCGTTTGGGAAATGATGCAGTTGTGCAGCCTGTGGAAAGCTCACCTAGGCCTGGGCGTCCTCCACGGCAGCCACAGCACCTTTCCTAGGTATGCGTCACCGTGAGTCCCTATTAATTGGGGACTTTTAACATCATTTCCTTAAAGGCATGTTTTCATATTCTGATTTCTCTTGATTGTCACGGTGTTTTAGTTAACATGTTGTGAGCAACGTATACACCCCAGCAGCCCGTCTTGGAGACAGCCGGTCACGCAGAGCTTTTGCTGGCTAGCACAGTACAGCCTTTCTATGGTACAGGATCAGAAGGAAAAGCAAATAAGCAGTAAAGGCTGATGTCCTTCCTTCCCCCAGCTGGTTCCCACACAAGGCTCTTCCCTGAGGCAACCCTGGGCAAGGCATTCTTTCAGTTGATTTTTAAAAAAATATTTTTAGTGTGGATGGACACAATGCCTTTATTTTGTTGAGTTTTTTATGTGGTCCTGGGGAAGGAACCCAGTGCCTCACATGTGCTAGGGAGGTGCCCCACCACTGAACCACAACCCAGCCCCCTTCAGTTGCATTTTGTGCTCGTGCAGATATAGATTGCACACAGTAGCAGCCAACTGTATACATGGTTTAGAACCTTGCTCCCACTCCTAACAATGTGTTTTGAAAATCTTTCCATTTCGAAGCAAGATCCTCATTCCTGTTTGACCAGTAGTCTTCCTCCTCCTCCTCCTCTTCCTCTTCCTCCTCCTCTTCCTCTTCCTCCTCCTCCTCCCCCTCCCCCTCCCCTTCTTCCTCTTCCTCCTCTTCCTCCTCTTCCTCCCCCTCCTCCTCCTCCTCCTCCTCCTCCTTCTTTCTTCTTCCTTCTTCCTTCTTCCTTCCTTTTTTTTCCACTTCCAGAAATTGAACCCAGGGGAGCTTAACCACTGAGCCACATCCCCAGCCCACTTTATTTTTTATTTAGAGACAGGGTCTTGTTAAGTTGCTCAGGGCCTTGCTAAGTTGCTGACTGGTCTTGAACTTGTGATCCTCCTGCCTCAGCCTCCCATGTTGCTGAGATGATAGGCGTGCACCCCCATGCCCGGCTCAGCAAGGATTTAACCAGACCTCTGGTAATGGATTGAATTGTCTCCTTTTTTATTTACTGTTACAAACTACTTCTCAGTAAATATTTGTATATATTTTGTTTTCCTCATGTTTAGGTTTATATATCTGGAATCACCGAAGCACAATGACTGAGTCTAGTGGCTGATTTTTTTTAGTGCTAGGGATTTAACCCAGGAGTACTTTATTCCTGAGCTAAGTCCCCATCTCCTCCCCACTCCCCCTTTTTGTTAACTTTTGAAACAGTGTTTAAGTTGCTGAGGCTGGCCTGAACTTGGGCTCCTCCTGCCTCAGCCTCCTGCGTCGCTGGCTACAGGCCTGTGCTGTGGTGCCTGGCTCGGCACTGATTTGCACTCAGTTGTTGCCTTTGGGGTTATGTCTCTTGTTCCCTCCAGAAGCTCTGGGTGGTCAGGCCTCTCCCCAAACTCTCACCAGTAGGATCCAGTTTTTGATCTCTGTCAGTTTTATAGGGAAAAATAGAATGTCCTTTTGTTAATTTGCAATTCTTTTATGAAAAAGGCTGACCATTCCTTCAAATCTAAGTGAACCTAATTCCCTTGTGTGTATGAACTGCCTGCTTGTGCGCTCTGCCCATTTTCCCAGTGGCTGCTGTGGGTTTCCTTACTGATTCGTAGAACCCTGTATATTGAAGGAGGGTGTCCCTTCCTGTGTGACATGAGTCACTAGCAGGTCCACATGTTTTATACTCACCCCGGGTTCTGGTGCTTTACTTGCCTTGCTGACTTCACTGGACCCCTGTGGTGGTCAGCCCTGACCACCCAGGAGCAGGGCCGAATAAAGCTGCACCGGCTGAGCCTGCTGGGTACTGGCCGCAGACTCCGTGGCCCGGGAACCTCACATCTGCTGGTCAGCGGACCAGTGAAGGAGAACCTCTGGTCTGATGTAGCAGTGGGCTCTTGGGGGTGCTTGGGTGGCTTTCTGGCTTCCTACTCAGTTCTCTGTGGGCATGTGCGGCACCAGGGATAGACAGACAGCTGAGCTCTGAGGGGTATGTGCACACTGGCCCCCAGCTGGTATGGCCAGGGCATCCTCAGAGTCAGGGGGAGCTGGATGGTGGCACACACTGTCATCCAAGCCACTCCAGAGCCAGACTCAGTAACTGAGCGAGGCCTGTCTAAAAAGAATAGAAAAGGGATGTCACTCAGTGGTAGAGCACCCCTGGGTTCAACCCCAGACCACAAAAACAAAACACAGAGTGAAGGTCTGTATAATAACTTGAGCAAGATAAACCGACAACCTTAAGGATTTGATGAAAATAGATTTAAAATATTTCCTTAAAAATTAAACTGACAAGTATGCGTTAGAATCAATGTCTGTTTCCCCAATTCTTTCTAAGTATACTGGGATAAACAAACTGCCTCAAAATGAATGGGTGGGCACACATGCAGTAAGTCTGGTGAACCTTTTTGCTATTCCTTCAGAAACAAGAGAGAATGACTGATGTGAACTATGTATACTATAATATTGTGACACTTTGTTTTGCAATTGGGTCGTTTCCAATTCTGCTTTCCACAATGTGAGTTGTTGATTGACAGAGATTAAAATACTTTTTTTTTGGATTGGGGATTGAACAGCAGTGTTTTACCTCTGAGCTACATCCCCAGGCCTTTTTTATTTTTTATTTTGAACAGGGTCTGAGTTGTTCAGGACCTTGCTCAATTGCTGAAGCTGTCTTCGAACTTGCAATCCTCTTGCCTCAGCCTCCCACACAACTGGGATTGCAGGTGTCATGGTGTGCAGTACTTTCTGATGATGGATTGTTACGATCTTTGACGTGTAGCTCAGAATAAGCTCAGAGAACCCAATGATACTGTACAACATAATTGATTTCTGTTTCCAACATAGGTGGATGAGATTTTTTTGTTTATTATATGTGTTCAGAAGGAATAGAATTGCCTTGTCCCATTTTGGCAATATTTAATATTCACCATTGGGTAAATGCTAATGAAAAAATATAGATAACATTTTTTAACACCTTATAATCATAAACGTCTAAAAATGAGTTTTCACTGGACACCTGTAATCCCAGCAGCTTGGAAGGCTGAAGCAGGAGGTTCCCACATTTGAGGCCAGCCTCAGCAATTTAGTAAGACCCTGTCTTAAAAAATAAAAGAGGCTGGAGCTGTAGCTCCGTGGGGGAGTGCTTGCCTACCATAGCAAGCCCCTGGGTTCAACCCTAAGTACCGTGTGCCATCAGCGCTTGCTCCTGCAGGCGCGTGCACACACACACATACACACACGAAATTACAAGGTCAAGATGGACATACATTTTAAATAGTTTTAAATTTTTACTTCGGTGCTGGGAAGTAGCTAGGATTATAGGAGTGGCCACCCTGCTGGTCTGAATCTAGGGCCTAGGAGTGTGTACCCCACACCCAAGCCCTTCCATGAATATTTTGACTTGTCTCAAAAGTCCTAACTTAGGGCAGGGGATGTGGCTCAGCGGTAAAGTGCTCGCTTAGCATGCAATAAGGTGCTGGGTTGATCCCAGCACCGCAAAAAATAAATAAAAAAGGGAAAAATTCCTGTGCCCGTGTCCTCATCCCTGGGCCGTGGGCCAGCGCTGTGCTGTGCAGACATCGCGGACATCTTCCCCCTGACCCTGACCCTACGGCCCTGCTGAAGTCACCCGTCTCTGTGCTCTCTTGCAGGGCAGACGGGCGCCGGCAACAATTGGGCCAAGGGTCACTACACCGAGGGCGCGGAGCTGGTGGATGCCGTGCTGGACGTGGTGCGCAAAGAGTGCGAGCACTGCGACTGCCTGCAGGGTTTCCAGCTGACGCACTCGCTGGGTGGTGGTACGGGCTCGGGCATGGGCACGCTGCTCATCAGCAAGATCCGCGAGGAGTATCCCGACCGCATCATGAACACCTTCAGTGTCATGCCCTCGCCAAAGGTGTCGGACACGGTGGTGGAGCCCTACAACGCCACGCTGTCGGTGCACCAGCTGGTGGAGAACACGGACGAGACCTACTGCATCGACAACGAGGCACTCTACGACATCTGCTTCCGCACGCTCAAGCTGACCACGCCCACCTACGGTGACCTCAACCACCTGGTGTCGGCCACTATGAGTGGGGTCACCACCTCGCTGCGCTTCCCAGGCCAGCTCAACGCCGACCTGCGCAAGCTGGCCGTGAACATGGTGCCCTTCCCACGCCTGCACTTCTTCATGCCGGGCTTCGCGCCGCTGACCGCCCGGGGAAGCCAGCAGTACCGCGCGCTGACGGTGCCCGAGCTCACCCAGCAGATGTTCGACGCCAAGAACATGATGGCCGCCTGCGACCCGCGCCATGGCCGCTACCTGACTGTGGCCACCGTCTTCCGCGGCCCCATGTCCATGAAGGAGGTGGACGAGCAGATGCTGGCCATCCAGAACAAGAACAGCAGCTACTTCGTGGAGTGGATCCCCAACAACGTCAAGGTGGCCGTGTGCGACATCCCGCCGCGCGGCCTGAAGATGGCCTCCACCTTCATAGGCAACAGCACCGCCATCCAGGAGCTGTTCAAGCGCATCTCGGAGCAGTTCTCGGCCATGTTCCGCCGCAAGGCTTTCCTGCACTGGTTTACGGGCGAGGGCATGGACGAGATGGAATTCACTGAGGCTGAGAGCAACATGAACGACCTGGTGTCCGAGTACCAGCAGTACCAGGATGCCACTGTCAATGACGGAGAGGAGGCTTTTGAAGATGACGAAGAGGAGATCAATGAATAAAGGCGCTGCCCTGTCCCTGAATAACGCGATAATGCACGTGTTCTTCCTTTCACCCTGGTGCGTGTGACCCGATGGCTGTGGAGGGGTGCACTGGTCTAGAGATATCCTGGTAGGTCTCTGGCCAGTGCAGCACTCAGGTCAGGGGGAATGAAGTTCGCACGTTACAATAGCAGAGAACAGGCGGTCCTACCCATTCAGATCAGCCTTGGGGAGATTCTGTATTGGAGAATTTGAAAGAAACAGCTAAGGGGCCACGAAGGGCTAATGGAGAAAACCTCACGCCCTAGTATGTGTGCAGCCCCTTCTGAGAACTATCGGGGGCTTAGAAACAGGGTGTTTCCATCCTTTGTGATAAAAACTGAAGCTGTGCAGTTGCCTTGTCTGAATATACAGTGTGGAATTTTGAAACGGTCTGTTCTTAATAAAACCTAAACATGTTCCCTTGCGGCTTCCAGCCCTGTGCTCTGCAGAAAGTCACTCTGCATGGTCACAGTGGCAAGGTGAGCCACGGGTCCTTCCCTAGGTGCACTGTCCAGCTCACTAAAGGAACGCAGTCGAGGGCTTTTTTAAAACTGAGACTTTAAAGGGTGGCTATCTAGTTTTTCCTGAGCTTGCAAATAGTGCAGATGTAAACAAAGACCCTCTGCCTGCTTATTTCTGCAGTGCCAGGATGGATCCCAGGGCCTTTGCATGTGGGGCAAGCCCTCCACCAATGAGCCGCACTCCCAGCTTCTCCTCCTGCCTTGTGCGGCCCTGTTGAGTCCTACAGAATCTTTCATCTCACCTGCCAGGTTCTGGGCTGCAGGCTCCCAGCCTTCCTGCCAGAGAAGCCACAGCAGGGACACCCAGCTCTCAGAGCTGCGGTGCCCTCCCACCAGCATCAAGGCTGTGGGGTCGGGTTGGAGCCAGGACCAGCTTGGAGTGGGAAGGGCTCTTTCCCACTTTTTGGTTCCCACAACTTCTTGTAAAACCAAGTCTGGCTACATGTGGTGGCCCATGTCTTTAAATCCCAGTGGCTCAGGAGACAGAGGCAGGAGGATCACATGTTCAAAGCCAGTCATGGCAACTTAGCAAAACCCTGTCTCAAAATAAAAAGGCTGACGCCAGACGCGGTGGTGCACGCCTGTAATCCCAGCACTTGGGAGGCTGAGGCAGGAGGATCACAAGTTCAAAGCCAGCCTCAGCCACTTAGCGAGGCCCTAAGCAACTCAGTGAGACCTTGTCTCTAAATAAAATACAAAATAGGGCTGGGGATGTGACTCAGTGGTCGAGTGCCCCTGGGTTCAATCCCCAGTACCAAAAAAAAAAAAAAAAAAAAAAAAGGACTGGGGTGAGGCTCAACAGGAGAGCACCCTGGGTGGCTCACTTCCTGAAAACAGAGCCAAATACCATTGGCCCGACAGGTGAGCTTTACTAGTACCAGGTAGACCTGCCGCTCACCAGCACTCCCAGCTTCTCTTCTTTCTGTCTACTCCTTTGGCCCTCCTGAGGTCAGGGTGCATGTGTGGTCTGGCCTCAGGCCAGCGAGCATGCTGACACCCCAAGTGGAAGCATTCCACGCCAGTGCCCACCTGCTGGCTCTGCCTTCCACGCGGGCAGCTTCCATCCTTCCCTCATTCATCTAGGTCCCTGAGTGACCATGCTGAGCAGAGACCCCTCCACACTTTGAGACAGAACGAGACAAAGCCCTGTTTGGAGCCACTGAAAGCCAGCATTACCCACAGCATAACCAGAATACCCCTGCTCTGAGACCCCCGTCCTCACTGCCCCAGTCCATCACTGAAAACAGCGTTGTGACACGAGGTGTGCACACTTCTCATCTGCAGAAGTCTCATCTCTTGTGAGACAACGGTGATCTGCCAGCTCACATCCATCCTGGAGATGCTATTTTGACCAAGGAGGTTGAGATGGTGGTGAGCACCCAGTGGGTCAGGCTCCACCTTTGCCACACAGGTGACCCTTCCCCTGCCAGCTCCTCCTCATCCACCTGTGCAGGGCTGAGTAGCTCCTGGAGGCTACACTGGCTGGTCAAGACCCAGAGCCTCAGCATGCCTTTCCCCACTAAAAATGGAGGGGTGATGTGACTAATGTCCCTCTTTCTTCACTGAGCCAAGCCTCACTCACATGACACTGCTTGCCCTGCCCAGGACTCAGCCAAGCCTGTCAACCTGGCACCTCTCCTTAGAGTGGTTCTGCTGAGCAGGTGAAAGCCCCACCCTCACTGTCAGTGGTCCTTGTAGCCTGACTACCTCCGAAAAGCACCAGCCAGGAAAGGGGCTGGGAAGCGCACTCTGAGGGCACGAGCCAGCCTGGGGGGCCCCACTGTGTCATGTGGGCTTGTGGGGTACACAAGGCTGCTTCTAGGGCCCACCCAGGGCCATCACCCACCCCCAGTGTGGGGCTGCTCCAGGGATGTCATCAGAATCTGTCTTATTCTGAGAAGTCACTGTTCCCACAGCATCAGTGACACACAAGGCGAGCAGAAACAGCATCAGTGGAGGCAGCTGAGAAACATGCACCAGTGTTGGTGCCTCCATGCCCAAGTAATTGCATCTAAAGACAATAAAATCTCCCTCATGCCATCTTCCGTATGAATTCTGATCTCGGTTTGCAGTCCTGCAGATTTTTCTGGAACCACATGCACTAAGGTTTCTTATAGCAAGTAGCAGTTACTAATCAGACTATTCCGGAAGCATCCTGGGATCCAGATCCACTGTCACCTCTCTGAAAACCAGGTGATTGTGGTTACACTACCAACCTCCTGACGGACAGTGTGCCCATACCTGTTCACCAGCTGCATGGTGTCCTCAAGCAATAGGGCTCATCACGAGTTCTCCCAAAGACTGACTTTGGAAACCAACACGTTATTTCAGGACACAAATCCAGAAGGCACTGACCCATGTAGGAACTGACAAGGACAGCGAGGCAGATTTTGAAGAATCACCCTCTAAAACAAAGTATGTTTGATTTCTTGTCATGTTTTCTAAAAGTAACAAAAACAATAACAGTGATCTTTGTGCGTTCAGGGAAAAAATACAGTGTTTACATTTTATTTTTGATGTAACGAAGCCATATTTACACAATACATTCACATTTTTAAATATGTTACAGTTCTCTATAGAAAAACCATTCCTTTAAAATTCAACAAGTGATCTGGACCGAATCTTCAAAATATTAAGTCAAATCAAAATCTTATCAGTACTCCAATTTAATTTCACAAGCCCATCTACAGAAAGAACTGAAGAGAAATAGGAATGAAGAATGGGTGACGAAAAGAGGAAAACTTCCTCTTCCCTCACTGTGGAGATGCCACAGATGCGCCCCTGCTGCTTCTGCTCCACCCTGTGTTGGCGTACCAGGGAACGGCCTGCAGGCAGAGGCCACGGACAGCGAGCCTCCCCGGCCTTCTGAGGGGAGGCTGGGCTGCCCCTCTGCCCATGCTTCCCGCTGGGGCAGCTGCTGGCTGCGTCCACTGAGCAGGGCCGTTACTCTTCTGAAAGCCGGAACACTGTGCACACTGAACCACAGGCCTACGGGCTAGAACGGCCTCCACCCTTGCATCTGGGTGGCGACTTTCTCGCCTGGGGACTCCTCCTTCTCCTTTTCCTCCTTCTCCTTCTCCTTCTCCCGCTCCTTGTTCCAGTCCTTCAGGCCCTCTGGAAGGGAAGTGTCCTCGTCCAAGCTGCCAGTGCCTTCCACGAACTCCTCATACGTAGACTTCTCTGCAAATGGTCGAGGGCCCAGAAGTTCAACCATATCATTTTTATCTAATACTTCTTTTTCTAACAACAGAAGAGCAACCTGAAATACGAACAGGTTCCATTAAGTGTGGTACTTAGCAAACACTACTCAAAACTAGCTGACCTCACCCCAAAAAAAGGATCTACGATAAATGAAAAGATGTCTCACAAATAAAGCCACGTAACATTAGAGTATAATGTGCCGAGCACTGACATGACGGGCATCCCTCCTGAGCCAGAGGCCACACACAGGGAACACCACAGGATGCTGCCTACATGCTGTGGCAACATGTTTAGTGTGCTTTGTTTTTGTGTCACTGGGGATTGAACCCTCGGGTGCTCCACCAATGAGCTGCATCTCCAGCCCTTTTTATTTAAGAGATAGGGTCTTACTAAGTTTTCCAGGGTGTGCTCAAACATGTGATCTCCACAGTAGCTAAGATTTCACTACATTTGCTTTTCAAAGTAAAGAAGAATACATTTTCTATGTGTGGTCCCTGAGGCCGTGAGCTTGGGTTGGTTCTCACCTGTAACTCTCAAAGGAGCAAACTGACACTTCCTTAACTGCACTCTCTGCAGCTGATCACTGCCAAGCAGCCCGGTAGTTATGTAACTTGGGACTTCCTATTCGACCATACCCAAAAAAGGTAAAGGCCCAGCAGGAGCCAATCAAGCAGCTTCTGCTCTGCCTCAGTGTTTGGCTCCTGTTACAGCCTAAAGCCCTAAATATCTTCTGCAACATCTTCTGGCTTTTAGCACTGCTGGATTTATGATTTTTTTTTGCACAAACTTAATTTTTTGTCTCAAGTTTTCCTTTTAATGGTGCTTCTACAACAAAGAAATTCTCAAAGGATTTGTAGAAAGGAACAGTGGTTGTGTGGGGGGACAGACTGGAAGGACATAAATGGGGTGAGCTGTGGACAGAAAAAGCCAAAAAAAAAACAATCAGAAAGGCTGGGGATGTAGCTCAGTGTTAAGCACTTGCCTAGCACACATGAGCCCTGAGTTCCCTCCCCAGTACGGCAAAAACAAAACAACAAAAAAACCCCAAACAAACAATACAGACAAGTCAGGCACAGTGTGCACACCTGCAATCTCAGCAACTCCCAAGGCTGAGGCAGCAGAGGGCAAGTTCGAGGCCAGCCTCGGTAATGTGGCAAGACCCTACCTCAAAATAAAAAACTAAAAAGGGCTGGGGATGTGGTGCAGTGGTAGAGTACCTTGGATTCCATCCCTGGCACCAAAATAGATAGATAGATAGATAAATCTAGAAAGAAGGGAGTGCCTCTCAGGCAGTGCCTGGTACATAGGATGCTGGGCAAATGCTGCCTGCCTGCCCTCCTCCTCCTGGCACCAGGCAGACGTGGCCCTGACCAACTCCTGATGCACAGATGAGTAAACTAAGGCTGGGGTTTAGGGTCCTGGTGCTGCAGGTCCAGCCCTCTGCTCCCAGTGGCCTCCTTCTCCTGCTGGCTCAACATCTTAACATGTTCAGTTTCCTCTGAGTAGCCAGAAAGCACTTCAGAACTCTGGGGAGCACTTCAAAAGCTCACCCTGTTCAATTAACTTTCCTTTTGATAAACGCACTGCAAACACGGATGGGTAAGGTAACTGGGCTAAATGTCCAGGACGTCTCTGAGCACCTACTGGGGCAAGAGGAACCCTCGCTCTCCAGTCCCTGGACCTAGGCGTGTGGAGCCCACAGAGCTGGTGCACCCTCCTCCTGCTGGCTCCTACAGCTTCTGCCCCTCGACCTGGACCTCCATCCACCTCCACTGCAGGTGCACAGCTGCTGCTCTGGCCCTGGGTGTGGACACTGATCCTCTCCTCCTGTCCGGCCCTGGGCTGCTGCGAGGTGGCTGTGGGGCCTCTGAGGGCCGTTTCTTCTCCATCTCTGTACAACAGGTCTGCCTGGGCCTGATTTCTGCCGCCACCCCCAGTGCCACCTGAAGAGCACCAGCTGCTGAGCGCCTGCTCTCACCTCCATCCATCAAGGTGGCACTTCAATTACACCTGTTGAAAATTCTTTAAGGATGCCTAGAAAACACAGGGGCTGGGTTTGAGTATTTTTAAGGCCACTTCTATTTTTTTTTTTTTTTTTTTTTTTGGTACTGGGGATTGAATCCAGGAGCACTTGACCACTGAGCCACATCCCCAGCCCTATTTTGTATTTTATTTAGAGACAGGGTCTCACTGAGTTGCTTAGGGCCTCACTAAGTTGCTGAGGCTGGCTTTGAACTTGCAATCCTCCTGCCTCAGCCTCCCAAGTGCTGGGATTACAGGCGTGCGCCACCGTGCCCGGCCCACTTCTATTTCTAAAGCAGTCTTCTCCATTTTCTGCTGGCTTGGGAGGGCCCTGGTGCCCTGGCCACAATGCACAGACCCCAGCCTGCCCTCCCTGAGGCCAGATTATCCTTCAAGGTGCAACTCAAGCCCTGGCTTCCACAGAGCTTCCCATGCTGGGCCCATGCTGACCTCTCCGTTCTCAGGCCCCCACTGCTTCCTGTCTCAAGGACAGTACTCATCCTCCAAGTACACTGCACATCTGGGAACAGATGGCACAATTCCGGAACCACCTCACACAGGCAGGCTTGTAACTGGCTTCTCTGAAGACCCCTGTTCGACAGCACAGCTTACAGTATGTTTTTATTAGCTGCGTGTGCTGGCACACACCTGTAATCCCAGTGGCTCAGGAGGCTGAGGCAGGAGGATCACAAGTTCAAAGCCAGCCTCAGCAAAAGTGAGGCTCTAAGCAACTCAGTGAGACCCTGTCTCTAAATAAAATACAAAATAGGGTTGGGGTATGGCTCAGTGGTTGAGTGCCCCTGAGTTCAATCCCCAGTACCCAAAAAAACAAAATAACAATGTTTTTATTTGTATCAATCCTTACATCAGGCTTTTTCATTTGTGTTTCTCTCGTGAGTGTGTGGTGTGTACAAAGAAAAAAAAATTCTGGTTTTGGTTGTGTGGATTCTGATACTTAAGAGGTTAATAAATTCAAGAAACTCACTGGGTTCAGAAAGGGCCTTGCCTTCAGTGGGTGCCACCAGAGGAGGCCCAGCAATGAGGACCAAAGCAGGTTTCACCTGTGGAGGCTCACTGAGCCACGTGACTTTCCCGTGCCACCCACTTGCCCAGTGTGTCTGATTCTTTCTTCTCTCACTACCTGTTTACTAACGAGGTGAAAAACAAGGACAAACTCCACTTCGGCAGGTGCCTCTGAGGCATCCTGCTGGAGTGTCTGCTGAGAACTGGGGCAGTGCCGGCCTTTGCTCCCCACACGCCTCCTAGGGACCACAGAGCCTGAGCACTGGAGTGCTGCGCCGGGGAGCCGGGGAGGGGCTGTCAGGACTGGACCCCTGGACCTCCCTGCAGGACAGCGTGGAGGCCACCTACCTTCTCCACCTGGGCCTTCTTCTCTGTGAGCAGGGTGACAGTTCTTCTGTAGGCGTCTTGAATGAGCGCCCGCACCTCGTCGTCTATGAGCCTGGCGGTGGCCTCGCTGTACGGCTTCTCCAGCACCATGTCACCCTGACGGGGGAGGTCAAAGGAGATCTGCCCCACCTTCTCGTTCATGCCAAACTGAACAATCTGGAGAAGAACACAGGCCCAGGGCTGGTCATCCCTCTGTGGCCTGGCAAGACCCACTCGGTTGGCAAGGTGGAGGAGGATGTTCCGGGCGGAGGTGGCAGGAGAGCTTTGTGCTTCAGACGCACCAGAAACACAGACCACAGCACAGCACAGACCAGGGCAGCCAGACATCGGTAGTGCTGAGCCTGCACTGCGACTGTGCAGGAAGTAGGGAAGCCAGGAGGAAGCCTGGAGGAAGCCAGGGGGAAGCCAGGGGGAAGCCTGGAGGA
>JAJEJO010050575.1:42154-65225 GCA_020662805.1 Glaucomys volans
AGGGGGAAGCCAGGGGGAAGCCTGGAGGAAGCCTGGAGGAAGCCAGGCGCAGGGCACCTGCAACTCAGGAAGCCCAGGCAGGAGGACAGCAGGTTCCAGGCCCATCTCAGAAATTGCAACTTAGGAAGACCTTGTCTCAAAATAAAAAGTAAAAGGACTGGGGATGTGGCTCAGCGTCCAGGTTCCTTGGTTTTAATCCCTGCTATAAAAAAAAAAACCCCAAAACAAAAACAAACAGTAAGCCAGGAGGACCCGAGAACATGCACCCCCTGCTGCCAATAGGTCCACCTGGGAAGAGCCACATGCCAGCCCAAGGATAGGTGACAAGGGAGGGGCACTGGCATGTTCCTGTGCCACGATCTACAGGGCTGTGGGCAGCATGCAGAAGCCCGTCAAGGTAGCCAGCACCACGTGAAGCAGCTTCTGGAAGTAAGATCCAATATGACTAGAGAAGAAAAGGCCCTCATCAGAGTGGGAGCAAAAACAGAGGCAGGAGAGTGTGGCCAGCAGGGTCATCCACTGCACGTACACCAAGGGGACCAGGAGGGGACCATGAGCCACAGCCTGCCCTCCTCCCTCCTAGTGGCCAGGAAGACAGATTTCACGTAAAGTGGGCAACAGAAAAAATCCTGAGTAAATCATCATGAGAAAAGAAAGTAAGACACAGAAAGTCTCTCACAGACAGAATGAGTGGGGTGAAAGGACCAGTCCATGACATGGGAGGACCTGTGACCTCCATTCTAAAGACAGCTACAGGATGTCAGAAAAACGACAGAAAGCACACAAGAACCACATGCTGGAATACCTTGAATGACGTGCTAGAGTGCAGGAGGAAGTCACGTTAAGAGAAAGAAATCATCATTATTAAGCAGTGCTGGGACTGAACCCAGGAGAGCTGCCCCTCTGGACCACATCCCACCTTTTTATTTTGAGATGGGTTCTCACTAAATTGCCCAGGCTAACTTCAACCTATGACCCAGGTGTATGGTTGGGATCACAGGTGTGTGCAGCTGCATTCTCGAGAAAGATTTTAAAATGATCAGTAAAAAAACATTAGAGAAAGTGAGAAACATGAAACAGGCAAAGAAAGCTCGCACACTAACAGGAGGGGCTCCCAAGAAATCCCCCACGTCAAGTGTGCTAGTGGAGGATGCAGGCACCAGCAGGGAACTGGCTCTGCCAGGTCAGGAGAGGCGACTGCCAAGGTCAGTGGTGAGGGAACAGCCGTGGAGGCTGAAGTTCAGGAGGGCCTCCTGGGGACCACACAGGCTCACAGTGAAACCTCGCTCTGTGCTTGTTCTCTATGGCCACACCCAGGACACAAGCCTGAACATGGCAGGACCAGAAAAAGGGTTCTTTTCAGAAAGACTCCACTGCAGCTTTGCTATAGAGGCGACCACTGAAACCCAGCCCAACTGGTCCTCTGAAAGCCAACAGTGACCTTTGGTCCCTCCAGCAGTCCTCATCATGCACTCACCTGGGCGTAGGCACTCTGAGTGACTTTCCTCAGGTCATCCTGGGCACCCGTTGTGATCCTTCCAAAGAAGATCTCTTCAGAGACTCGGCCACCGAGAGTCATGCACATCCGGTCCAGGAGCTGCTCCTTGGTATACAGGTACTGCTCCTTAGGCAAGTACTGAGCGTAGCCCAACCCCTTGCCACGTGGGATGATGGAAACCTGTGAGAATGAAACACAGAATGCTGAGGAGCCCACCGCCCAGGGCTAACCTCAGCAAAGCACGTACCAGACAC
Organism: Glaucomys volans; assembly: GCA_020662805.1. Taxonomy (NCBI): domain Eukaryota; kingdom Metazoa; phylum Chordata; class Mammalia; order Rodentia; family Sciuridae; genus Glaucomys; species Glaucomys volans. The sequence continues at coordinate 43,907 of JAJEJO010050575.1, forward strand.
ACAGACTCACCAGGGAAAAGCAAGGCACTGCTGGACGACCCAGCCCTGTGAGATGAGGTGGATGACTGAATCTGGAGTCCTGAAGACATTCCTGCCTTTCTGTGGAACTCGACTGAAGTGTTCAGTCTTCACAAAAGGAGCCTGGTGAATGCAGGACTCCTCGGGACTGAACAGGGGGACTCACCATGACCCCACCTGGCCTCAGTCAAGGGGACGGCTGGGCCAAGACACTCAGCAGCCTGTGTTCTTTCCTACTCCTCTTCTTGCAGTTAAGTAATTTTTTTTAATTAAAAAAATCAATTTAGTGAGAGATGCTTCCTATACAGAAAAATGTACCTACTTTAAGTATACAGTTGTGAGTTTTGCTGAACATAACTTTCAACCCCAATGAAGACACAAAACATCATCCATAAAGCTCCCTTGCACTCTTCCTGGGTCGATCCTCCTTCACACCAGCCCCAGGCAACTGCAGATGTGCTTCTGTCCACAGGCAGGGTCAGCTGCAGCAGAGCCACGCGGGTTGGCCTCCTTCCTGTCTGAGGTCCACTCACACTGCTGTGTGCTAACAGTCACAGTTCTTAGTGCTGTGCAGCATTCTGCTGTGTAGACGGAGCCCATACCCACTTCATTCTTGATGCACATCAGTGTTGCTTTCAACTTGCTGATACTACAAAGCTATGATGGTCTTCATGTAGACGTTTTCATTTCTCAAGTAAACAGTAGGGAGTGGGACCCGTTGGTCATTTGGAAGTGTTTACCTTTATGAGAAAATACCAAGATGTGTCCTGGGAGGGCCACCCCTGCTTCCTCTGTGGGGGTGCAGGAGGCTCCGCTGCTCCACACCTTACTGCCACTAGGGGGGTCATTTTCCAACTGCACTCATTCCAAATCTGCTGTGGTTTAATCTGCAGTTTCTGGACGACTAATGATGCTACCTTTATGTGCATAATGGCCATATGTAATGATTTCAGTGAAGCATATGTTCAAATCTTTTACCCATCATTTTACAGGGTAGCTGATTTTCTTACTGAGTTTTAAGAGTTATTTATAAATTCCAGATACAAGTTTTTTTTTTTTTTTTGGAACCAGGGATTGAACTCAGGGACACTCGGCCACTGAGCCACATCCCCAGCTCTATATTGTATTTTATTTAGAGACAGGGTCTCACTGAGTTGCTAAGGGCCTCGCTAAGTTGCTGAGCCTGGCTTTGAACTCGCGATCCTCCTGACTCAGCCTCCCAAGTTGCCTGGATTATAGGCATGTGCCACCACGCCCAGCCAGATACAAGTTTTCTGACATATATATATATATTTATAATATAAGTATTTTCAATGTGTGTATGGCTTTGCTCATTCAATATTTTTAATGGTGTCTTCTGAAGACAGTTCTAAATTTTAGTGAGATTGCATTTATCAACTTTTTCTTTTGTAATTCACCCTTTTTGTGCCACAAAGATTTTTACTATGTTTTCTTCTATAATTACCTTTTCTTGGGGGGTGGGTACTGTGGGGCCGAACCCAAGGCACTCTACCACTAAGCAGCATCCCCAGGAGTCTTGCTAAGTTGCCCAGGGTCTCACCAATTGCTGGGCTGGTCTTAACTTGCAATCCTCCTGCCTCAGCTTCCCTAGTCACTGGCTTTACAAGCATATGCCACAAGTCTGGTTTAGTTTTAGCTTTTGTAATCTATTTCAAACTCACTTTTGCATATGATATGAGGGTCAATGTTCAAGTTTTTCAGATGAACACTGAGTTACCAGAAACGTGTTGATAAGAAAACCTCTCCTCCCTTGAGTCATGTTGACACCTCTCTTGAAAATCCATTACCCAAACGTGTGGGTCTCTGCCTGTGCTGCCCGTCACCTCTGCCTGGTCCTCTCCCCACAGCAGTCTCCTTACTGCAGCTGTGCACAGGCTGATGTTGGGCAGTGAACCCTTCAACGCAAGCTGCCTGAGCTATTGTAGTTCATTTGTATTTCCACATGATTTTAGATTCTCCACAAAAATATTCTGGCTGTAATCATGAGATTATGAAGAAACTACAGAGCAATGTGGGGAGAACTGACACAAGGTTCATGAGCAGTCTATTTTTACTTAGGTCTGGTTTATTACTTCAGTATACAGGTCCCACAAACATTTTCTTAACTTTATTCCTCCATATTTCATGTTTTAGATGTTCTTGAAAAATGCAACTGAATTTTCATTATTTTTTTGAATTGAGTTTTTCTAATTTCAACTTCTAATCATTCATTACTAATTTTAAAAAATGACTGATCTTCAATATTGACCTTGAATTCTGCAGAACTGCTAACTTACTTAGTTTTAGTGGTTTCTCTGTATGTTACTTAGCCCGAGTGGCTTTGTGTACATCCTAATGTTCCCTTTGTAGGTTCCTTGCTCCAGGGGACCCCTCCATTCTGGCTGCAGGGGTACAGGAACCCACACGCTGAAGAACAGCCTGTCCATGGCTGACTCAGAGGCTGTCACCTCCAGCTCTGCTTGCTTCCCTGCCAGGCTCTCTGGTCTCCCTGGGCACAGTTATTTTTAGCAGTCAGCCAGTGCTTTCACAGTTGCTCAGATCTGGGCTCAGCCCTCTGGAGCCTTCTTATTTCCAGTGTTTTCCTGTTAAGTTTTCAGTATTCTTCAAATCTTGAACTCCTCTGCCACTTCAAAATGGCCAGTGTATTCTACACTGTGGTACAGAGATGACACTCAGGAAAGACACACTTTCCCAACACCTGCCACTGTGGCTGCCGCTTTCTGAAAATAAGCTCTTCCCCAGCTCTGCTCTACATTTTTTTCCCCCACTTTTAAAAATCTTGAGACAGGATCCCACTAAGTTGCCTCAACTGGCAAGCCCCCTGCCTCAGCTGCCCAAGTCACTGAGATTACAGGTGTGTGCCACCATGTCCAGCTCTGTTCTACTTCTGGACATTGTCCAGTTCCTTTAAATAGTTTTCTGTCCAACTTATAGCTATCTACACAGGGTTTGTGTAACCACTTCATTCAGCCATTACTAGCTTTTGCCAAATTCTTTTCAAGTGAAAAGAATACATTCTATGTATCCTCTGTGCAGGTGCAATTCCCTCCGCATCATGTGTGCTGAGCTGGCCAGCACACACTGCTTCACCTTTAAGAGAGGGTCTGCATGCTCCAGATACCAGCCAGCAACCGCGTGACCTGCTTCGTGGTACGCCACTGTCTTCTTCTCCTCGGGCTGCAGAACCTGGGTTTTTTTCTCCAGACCTAACAAAATAATAACAAAAATACCCCCAAACAATTATTTTAGTGACACTGAGGTTAAAACACAGTTATAGGGCTGGGGTTATGACTCAGTGGTAGAGTGCTCACCTGGCACATGTGAGGCACTGGGTTTGATTTTCAGTACCACATAAAAATAAATAAATAAAGGTATTGTATCCATCTACAACTAAAAAAACCAAAAAACAAAACAAAAACAAAACAAACAAAAAAAAAACCCCAAATGAAAAAAAACCCCACAGTTATAAAATGCTATGCACTCCCTTTTATAAATTGTAAAGACTTCCCATGACAATTCCAAAATTTTTAATCAAGGTCAGAATAAAAGCAAAGGGTCATGTTTGAAGTATATCCCACTACAGCAAAAACGCATTCGCTACCCAACTATCCAGGCCCCACCCCCTTCATCCTAACTCTTCCACTCTTTAAGGCCACATATCCTGTTTGGGGAAATAAACAGAAATTTAAAATAAAATGTAGGAGTTAGGTTACAGTAAAACATAAAACTTGTAGAAAAGAAAGAATTCTGGAAAGATGATCACTGCGCAGTCTAAGAATTTAGAACCATTAAGTCATGGGTAAATACTGATGCTTGCCACAGGAGACCAACTGGAGTCTCCTCCTAATGGAAGGGAGATGATAAAAAAAAAGTGCTGAGCTACTTAACAGAGCCGAAATACTTGCTTGGAACTGGCTAGGCCAAAGCCAAAGCACCCAGTACACCACCCAGTTACCCAAGGGATTAAAGAGTTAGCCAACAAAGTATCAGAATGGAACAGAGAGGGTTAGCCCTAGGGACAGAGTCCAGAAGAACCCATGTTGAAGCCCAGGTGAACTACTGAGTAGAAGAACCTGCAGTCTGAGCACGATTCTCCTTGGGCCTGGAGTGAGGGAGTGCTGAACCTCACTTTGTACTCCTGCAAAGACCTTGTTACACAGTTTGTTACTAATGCAAACCACTGCACTGCTGCAGAAGTTCTGCTCTGCTCAAAGTAACTCATCTGAGACAATTTCTCAACTGATAACAGTAGGGAGACTGAAAGATTAAAAAAAAAAAAAAAAAAAAAAAAGTTCCCAAATGACACAACCCAAGACAAACATAATCTGCAGAGCTGTCAGGGTCAAAAGTTATGAAGGGTGAATTGAAAAGCATTCTGCTTTCCACAGATAACACTTTTTCTTCTTTTCTTTTTTTGCAGGGCTGGAGGTTGGACCCAGGCCTTGTGCATGCTGAGCAGGTGCTCCATCACTGAGCCACACCAGCCCTGATGAATACTTCTTGCTTATCTGAATAAAACAAAGCCTTTTCCCCACAGTGTGTCACAGGAGGTTTTTGTTTTCTCTGTATGCTGCCTTATTATAAAACCACTGCTTATAGCTTTGGCTTATGGTGGCAGCATGGTGAACAGGCAAGAGCCACCTCATGGCAAGGGAAACAGGGTTTTTGCAAAAGAGGACGCACAGGGCAGGCCTCACACAGGCACAGGAGACACTTTCTTTACTTCTGGTTTTGCCAAAACAGAAACCGCTGTATCAGCTTCCTGGCTTGAGAGGTTTTCAGTTGCCTTACCGCCAATCACTCGCTCAATTGCTTGTTCGAAGTGTTTCTCGTTTATGGAATCTGAGAGGTGTCTTGCAGCAATCAAAGCAGCCTCGTTACAGACATTGGCAACATCGGCTCCTATAAACCAGCATGGAGAACAGATGACCCACCAGCATGTGGTCACACTGAGGAGCAGCATGATACAGAGCACTAACTCACTTAACTGACTTAGTTTCACCATGTCTGCTGGGAAGATGACTTATGTACCTATTAGGTAGTATGCTTACATAAAATAATAAACATAAGCCTCAAAACATTCACTCAAACAACTAAATGCAGCAAGGGCAAAGCATGTCAAGTGCTTTTTCTTTTTTGGGGGGTACAGGAACTGAACCCAGGGAGCTTAACCACTGAACCACATCCCCATTCTTCTTTATTTTGACACAGGGTCTTGCTCAGTTGCTTAGGGCCTTGCTAAGTTGCTGAGGCTGGTCTCAATCTGATCGGGCTATGAGAACCGTAACCTAATCAGTACATTGATCCTCCAATGGGATCAACTGGGGTAGTGGCTGTGGGCAGGTGGGGTGTGGCTAGAGGAGGTGGGTCCTTGGGGGCATGCCTTTGGGGTTTACATTTTGTCCTTGTTGAGCAGAGCTCTTTGTTTCCTGAGGTCATATCCCCAGTTGCTTTCTTCTGCCTACATTTGTGCTATGATGTTCTGCCTCACCATTGTCTAAGAGCGAAAGAGTTGGCTATCTATGAGCTGAGACCTTTGAAACTGTGAGCCCCAAAATAAACTTTTCCTCCTCTAATGGCTTCCTCTAATGGCTTTTATAAGGTCTTTGGTCACAGAAGTAAAAAAGCTAATGCACCACCGAACTGTACACTTGAATATTAGGGCATATTAATTTTATCTCAGTAGAATTTTTTTAAAAAACACTTGGGAATAGTTCCTTCAATATTTGTCGGCAAGAGGGAAGCAGTAAGGCCCAGGTGCAGCGAGGCTGGCCGTGAGTCAGTGACCGTTCCTGAAGCTGGTGCTGGGTGCTGATGGGCTCACTGCACTAACTCATCTAACTCTACACAGGAAGTCCCAAGGTGAGAGCATCCCAGTGAACCGTATTTGTGATTCACAAGCACTAGATTGAGGACTGCGGCTACTCCACTCACCGGAGAACCCTGGAGTCAGAGAGGCCAGTTTCCTGGCCAGCTTTTCCTTCTCCAGCATGCTATCCAATTTCAATGGTCGGAGGTGAACTTTGAAAATAGAGGCTCTTCCTTTTATGTCTGGTGGACCTTTGGAAATAATTTTTAAAGAAAAAAGGTCACTGTGAGACAGTCACACCTAAACCCACAGGACTGTGGAGCCACCGTGCATGTCATCTCACCAATAAAGATCTGCCTGTCGAAGCGCCCTGGACGCATCAGCGCTGGGTCCAGGATATCTGGGCGGTTGGTGCCCGCCAAGATGACCACGTTTGTTGTTGTGTTAAAACCTGAAACGATGATATTGAAAATGCAGCTGATTAAATGGCATGGGACAGAGATCAAGTGCATCTGTGGAGGAGGATAAGCACCCAAGGCCTTGGCTACATCAAACATGGGTTTGAGTCACAAACCTGAACTGTTCTTACTATTCATGTTCTTTTTTGTTTTGGTACTGGGGATTGAACTCAGGGGCACTTGATCACTGAGTCACATCCCCAGCCCTATTTTGTGTTTTAATTTATTTAGAGACAGGGTCTCACTGAGTTGCTTAGCACCTCATCATTGCCATGGTTAGCTTTGAATTTGTGATCCTCTTGTCTCAGTCTCCAGGGCATGTTCTTAATGACAATAATCATGTATTAGACTTGAGTTCTTTTAAACAGTAACATTTATTTCTAACTGACACACAATTGTACATATTTATTGGGTACAGTGTAACAATTCTTTTGGTATTATGGATTAAACTGAGGGACAATTTGCCACTGAGCCACATCCCCAGCTCTTTTTATCTTTTATTTTGAGATGGAGTCTTGCTAAAGTTGCTGAGGCTGGTCTTGAACTTGCCATCTTCCTGAGCTGCTGGAATCACAAGTGTGTACCACCACACCCAGACAGCACACCATTCCAATGCAAGAATAAAATATGTGAAGATGAGCTCATAACTGACACATTACTGCAAACACACTTTGTTGTTGTTGTTAGAAACATTCAAAATCTTCCCTATTTTAAAATATAATAAACAAATTGCTCCTGATCATAGTTACACTGCTGCGTTGTAGAATGTTAGAAGTCATTCCTCTCACCTATCTGTATCCCTGTGATGATTCTCCCTCCATCCTCTTCTGCTAAAGTATTAAGAATCAGTTTTCTAAAGGCAAATGACCAAAGATTTCTACTTAGTAGAAATTTAGAAGATATTGCCAACATTTGTAAATGAGGAGTCTGATGTCCTGGGCCAGGGGAATAGCAACTGCTTACTGAAGGGCAATGTCAGCTCAGTCTCCCACCTCCTCCCCCTACGGAGATGCTCAGTTCTAGATGGGTCAATGTCTGCACCTTCAGGACACTGGGACTGGAAGAGGTATTGTGCTGATTTGATCTCATCACTGAACTTGAACTGACTGCTGCAGAGTAGAGCAGAACCTTCACCTTCTCTGTCTCGTTTTTTTTCTTATGATGCTGGGGATTGACCCACAGCCTTGCATACAATAGCCAAGTGCTCTACTCCTGAGCTACACCTCCAGCCCACTGTCTTCTCATTCTGACATGTGCCTGGCTCCCATCCAAGCCGACTGGATACCTTGCACTGTGCTTCCCCTTTCTGCACAAACAACCCAGCAGGAGCTGGCTTTCCTAAGTGAAGGACAAGCTGACTAACAAAGACTGCTACCCTGGGTAAAGGAGCTCAGTGAGGTCCTCGGCTTGTGACTTTTCAACCTGATTGTAGTGTCAAAGCAACAGGCATGGAAACGCTACTTCAGACTTTGAATTTGGTCTTTTCCTGGCAAGTGCTGTGCATCCGATCTTCTCCTGCAATGCTGGGCGGGGGCAGGAAGCCTTAGCTCCCAGCCAGCCCACAATCGCAAGGGGAAGGACCACGAGTCCACACTGTGTGCTGCCAGGCTATGACGAGGGCAGGTCAGGGTGCTCATCTGTTGCTGACTTGGTCACCAAACTCACACTTGGTCATGCCTGAGTTTTCCTGATGCTCCAAGATCATAGATGATTTTAAGAATGAGATTAAAATTTTCACAATTTATCTCTTATTCAACCCACAAGATAAATACACAGACATAATATCTTGTTATTATGTTTTGGTATAAAAGATCATTTAAAAAGGTGTTTGGTTTTGATTTTCTAAACTCGGTTTTGGGTAAGAACTTTCACGTTAGACATCCTAAGATGATTAGGAAGTGCAGTTTAAGACACAGAGGCTTGCCCACTCACCATCCATCTCCACGAGCAGCTGGTTGAGTGTGTTCTCCTGCTCACTCTGCCCTCCAAAGTTGCCTCGCCCTCTCTTCCTTCCCACTGCATCAATCTCATCAATGAAGAGAATGCAAGGGGCATTCTTTCGAGCAAGGGCAAACAAGTCTCGGACCTTGACAAGAGGAGAAGCACGAAGCCATAAGACAAATGAATGTCACTCATCTTCTAAAAAACAACAAACCTCCAGTTTTCCGCCCCATGAAGACGATCTTTCTGTTTCACAGTGCACATTCATATCTGAAGAGTTACAAGTAGCAAAGAAGTGGTGAATAATAAGCAATTTGATTTAAGGCGGGCAATGCTATTTCCATAACCCACATATCACTATAATGGAAGGAACACTGACAGTATCTGCTATTTTTATAATACTGACAAAAAGCATTGGATATTTGGCCCTACAAAAAGACAACACAGCAGAGCTCTAAACTGCACGTTCAGTTGCAAACTTCAGGCTTCTCCAGGTTCCTGCTTCGTGCCTCCAGCAGTGACTGATAAGCAGAGGTTTCCACAGGTCCAAGCCATGCTCACACAGGAGGAAAGGCAGGATGCTCCAGGGCACAGCACAGAGCTCCCGCAGCACGCCTGCCCCCAGTGCTGCTGTGACAGTGCAGCTGCTGTCTGCCCCTGTACCCAGACTGTCCCCGCTGAGCAGGCCCCACAACCATGAACAGGAGAAGGCACCCCGGCCTCACCCTTGTAAGAGATGCAGAGACGAGCCCCCTGGGCCTCGCGTCCCTTCCTACAGGCTTCCTGTCACCCTTCCTGCCTGTGTTTTGGACTTTCATTCCTAGGAGGCTCTGAACACATGCCTTGATGTAACTCATCCCCTCCTGCCTCCCCTGCCCCCAGCTCCACATCTGTGAGCAACAGGCCTGTGTCCTCAAGCTGTCCCTTTACCTCCTTACCTGAACCGGAACCCACAAATCTCTGGTGGAAGGGGTCTGTGTCTTCCCCTCCTAGCCAGGGTCGGGGTCTGCCTCCTGCCCACCACCACTGTCAAAACACTCTGCTGCGGGACTCACGCCCTGTGGCAGGCACCCCTGGCCCTCGCCAAGGTCCTCCTGCTGACCTGATGCCCCCCAAGCACTCTGCTGAAGGACCTCCACACCCACGTGGTTCCTCTCAGGTCCCTGACCACCTCTCTTAGCACTTTGGTCCACCCTGACAAGGTGAGCTCTGCCCAGGTACCCGCTGAACAACGCCTTGGCCTCCACTCTCCGGCCATCCTGAGCCATGCGCATCTGAGTTATCATGTCCAATCAGTGCTTCACTCATGTCTTGGCTCTCCAGCCCACTGCCCACATCCCCACCACTTACAGGCCCTCTCCTACCTTCCACTTCTCCTGACCATATCAGGGCACTCGGCCCATGGCTATAAACATTTCATGCCCCTTGTTCTCCTACTTTTCTAAGACTCACTGCCTTATTAACCTGCGTGAATCCGTTAATGTGAGATCCATCTTCACTCTAACTACTACCAACCAATGGCAATGCTCTCCTATCAACTGTGAGTTGTATCCTGATGTCTGGAAAAGAACTGGCAGCACTTTGCATTTCTATAGCATTTTAGACACCTGTGAAAAACACAAGAGTGAAAACGAAATGTTTCTTTAAAAAGTAAACCATACTCACAATTCCCAATTTTAAAACCTACAAAGCAAGGGGCTGGGGTTGTGGTTCAGTGGCACAGCACTTGCCTAGCATGTGTGAGGCACTGGGTTTGATCCTTAGCACCAGGTATAAATAAATGAATAAAATAAAGGTCTATCAACATCTAAAAAAATACTAAAAAAGAAAAAAAAAAAACTTACAAAGCAAGAATGTGGTACTAAAATAGGAACAGATACATCAACAGAACAGAACTGGGAGTCCAGAAATAAACCCTTGTATCTATGAATGGCCAAGATGCCAAGACCATTCAAAGGGGGTAAACAAAAAGTCTCTTCAACAAATGGTGCTGGGAAAACTGGGAATTCACATGCAAAAGAATTCTTACACTATATGTAAAAATTAACTCAAAAAGGAGCACAGACCTAAAAGAAAGTTAAAATTATTAGAAGAAAATACAGGTAAATGTTGATGGCCTTGAGTTTGGCAGAAACACAAAGAAAAAATCAATGAATAATATCAAAATTAAAATCTTCTGTGCTTCACTATCAAAAAGAGTGAAAAGACAAGCCATACAATAGGGAAATTATTGGCAAATCACATATCTGATTAGAAGGTAATATCCAGGGTCAATAAGAAAAGGACAAATAGCCCAATTAAAAACCAGGCAAAGGATATGAACAGATCTCTCTCCAAGGAAGATATGCAAATGGCTGACACGCAGATGAGAAATGCCCAACACTGAGCCAGGCACAGTGACACACGCCTGTGATCCTGGGGACTTGGGATGCTGAGGCAGGATGGCAAGTCCCAGGATGGCCTACGAAACAAGACTGTCTCAAAATAAAACCAAAAGCACTGGGGATACAGCTCAGTAGTAGAGTGTTTGCCTAGCATGCATACGGCCCTGGACACAATTCCCAGCCTCCGCACGCCCCCCCCCCAAAAGAGAATGAAATGCTCTGTGTCATCTGTCATCAATAAAATACAAATCAAAGGCAAAGCAAGATGCCACATCATGTTCACTAAGGTGGCTACAATCAGTCTGGTAACAGCAAGTACTGGTGAGGATGTGAAGGAATCAAGAACCTTTACACGCAGTGGGTAGGAATGTGAAAGGCCACAGGTACTTTGGAAAATTCTATGGTTCCTCTCAAAGTAAAAACAGAGCTTTATATATTGCTGGGCATGGTGGTGAACACATGTACACCAGCTACCGAGGAGGCTGACCAGGATAAGAGTCTGAGCCCAGCCTGGGCCACCCAGTGAGACCCCATTTCAAAAAAGTAAAACAAACAAAACAAGACCACATATTATACAATTCCATTTATATAAAATATCTGCAATTAAAAAACCTATAGACAGAAGTAGACCAGTGTTTGCTCAAGCTGGGAGGGGTGAGGAGGGGGTGGCAAAGGGCCTAGGGTTCCAGGACTGCTTGTTGAGGGGATGAAAGTGTTGGAGTTAACTGTGGTGATAAAGCCAGATTTAACAGGCAGTTAGTGTAGAAATCAGGGAATCTGGTCAAATTGAGGAATGAAGTCTGGGAAGTTGGAGACGCCCCTGGGAGACTGGAATGTCATTGCCTCCAGAGCCCTCAGATCACCAAGGTTACCTGCTCAACTGCCCCTCCCCAAAAGCTGCAGGCAGTGAGTTGCTAATTAAGGCCTCCAGGTCCCACCTGAATCTCCATGTGGCCCTTCCCCCTGCCATTCCCACCTCACCTTTTTGCTGTGTCACCACCGCCGTATGGGCAGGAAGGAGAGATAAAGGTCAGAGGAAGGGGCAGAACAAAAGAAGACCCTAACCCTATAAAAGATGGAGGGTGTGCTCACTTCTTGGGGATTCCAGACCATCAGCCAGCCATGGCCCCCCCTTCTCCCACTCGGGAGAAGTTTGTATTACTACTTCTAAATAGAATCTGCTTTTATTTTTCTTTAATAAAACTTTATTTTCCACTCTACACTTGCCTCGGTTTGCTTCTACGGCGTTATTCTTCAACACCTGAGGAAGCAGAACTCGTCACCGATATGCGACGGTATCAGTGATACTGCACAAGTCTGTGTGTCCCCAGCTATTTAGCTGCATGCTTGAAGGTAGTAACTGACAGTATGTCAGTTACATCTTAATAAAGCCACTATAAAATAATAATGATCCACAAAATTAAAGTCACTTCTTGAAGCATATAAGAATCATCTTAGGGCCCAGACTGTATTCTGGTCAGGCTGGGAACGTGGGCTAAAGTCACAGGACTCGCTGAAAGCCTGGCCTTAGTACTCAAGGTGGTGACTGGTGAGAGGTTCCTCTGGAGACCCTTGGGGATAGGGGCATCTTCACCAAGTCACCACGTGGGGAGAATGACTGGGGACAAGGAAGATGCAGAAGAGAACAAGACTTACTCTAGCTGGACCCACACCAACAAACATCTCCAAGAATTCAGATCCACTAACAGTGATGAAGGGGACGTTGGCTTCTCCAGCGGTGGCCTTAGCTAGCAGTGTCTTCCCCGTGCCTGGAGGACCAGTGAGAATGGCACCCTTCAGATACAAAAAAGAAAAATTATCCAAGGTATAACTCTGTTGCTAAGTCTTATTGACACACATTAAAATCTTAAATACTTCCCTTTTAGATTTTTAGGCCTTCTGTCTAACAGTATGAAAAAGGTGACTTCAGCTAGGAATCTACTAATGAACCAACTGAGATTCACCTAAATAATTCTAGGAGACAAATGCAAACTGCCTCCTAATTCACATAATTCTTTTACTCTTTACAAGTAAAACTGACTTTTGAATCCCAACAATAACTAAATCCAACCACTGATTTCTACTTTCATGTACAAGCCAGTACATTTAGAGATGAATGTATATTTTAAACCTAGTATATAAATCTACTTTTATGTTTCCATTAAGTGACTAGCTACAAACAGTGTCCTCTCTTTCTCATAAAGATATAGGCTACTGTACTTCCAAATACCACACATGGGGTGATAGACAATAGGGTTAAAAGAAATTTCCCCCCAGACTTTACAAGAACATTTTAAGGTATTTTTAAAGACTTTATTTTCTTCCTTAAACGTCTGTTAAGAAGCAAGTACAATGATGAATGCCTATGATCCCAGCAACCTGGGGGGCTGAGGCAGGAAGGAGGAGTGAAAGTTTGAGGCCAGCCTAGGCAACTCAGCAAAATCTTGTCTCAAAAAGATAAAGGACTGAGAATATGGTAGAGCACCCCTGGGTTCAATCCCCAGTACCAGGAAGGGAAAAAAGAGTCTCACAAGTGCAGTAAAAAAATCGAATACTGATGATGAAGTTAACTAAAAAGAAAAAAGTGTGTTTATTTAAATGATATGCAAACTATTATATTGAGTTGCAGGGATGCCTAGATAAGATTACAAATGGGTGCTAAGTGACAGCAATGCATAAAATCATGAGACGTGACTTTTTATCCATATAAATAGGAAATGAAAATCAAGGAAACGATTTCCCGTACAGGGGATTCCTTTAAAGTGAAGGATTATACACAGATCTAGACATTTTTAATTCATTTACTGAGCAGCTAGCTGATCCACTCAACACCTAATGAAGTTTCCACTTATGCCTAGTCCTGGGTGCAGGAGCAGTCCCCAGGCACAGGCCCTGCCCTGGTGCAGTGGCCGTGGGCGTCCTCTGGGAGCAGGAAGATGACCACAGTGCTGTCTCTCCTCACCATCCCTGAGCCAAGACCCCTGGGTAGGTGGTCCACGGGATCTGTGGAAGAAGGGCACATGGGGACAGCAGAGTGTGATGGGCTCCAGGGTACTGCATCGCTGAGGGGTGGCGTGACTACCTCAAACTGGAAGGAGGAGAAGGTGGATGGGGAAAGTTGCCAGGAGGAGAAAAAATAAAACCTTGCAGGAACACACAGAATCCATCCCACAAGGTGCACTTACACAGAAACACACACAGAAAACCAGACCAAAACACTCAAGTTACGCAGAAACTAAGAGAAAAGTAGCTACTTAAATAATCAAACTTCATGAAATGACAACTTCAGAGAGCAAAAAATACTTCAAAAGGTTTCTGAATTCATCTTCTGAAAGTGCAGTTCACCTTTGGGATCTTTGCTCCGAGGTCTTGATACTGCTTCGGATTTTTCAAGAAATTGACAAACTCCATGATCTCCAGCTTGGCCTCCTCACAGCCGGCCACGTCTTTGAACTTCACGTCTATCTCATCCTTTAAGACCTTGGCTGTGGTCTCCCCAACACTGAAGAGGCCACCCATGCCCCGGCCAGCTCGCCCGATGCCCGCAGGCCCTCTTCTTATGGTGTACAGGAGAAAAGCGATGATGAGCACCGTAGGCAGCATGCTCAGCAGAAACGAGCTGGAGGGACGACAGGGCATGGATTTTGCTAAGACTGTTCTGAGATGTGGTAAATAGGAAATGAAAATCAAGGAAATGATTCCCCAAATAGGGGATTCCTTTAAAGTAAACTTTACTGAAGGATTATAAACAGATTTTGACATTTCCAGATGCTACAGATGTGATCACAAACATTTTTAATTTTTGAAAAACCTAAACAAGGGGCTGGGGTTGTGGCTCGGTGATAGAGTGCTTGCCTAGCACGGGTGAGGCCCTAGGTTCAATCCTCAGCACCACATAAAAAAATGAATAAAATAAAATAAAGTTTTTATGTCCAACTACAGCTAAAAAATATCAAAAACCAAAAACAAAACCAATACCCCCCAAAACTCCTAAAGATTCTAAAATTTTATCTGAGGCACATGGAGAATCTTGGTGTTAGCACCACTAGTGGAGAATCACAAAAGATAATACCAGAGAGAAACCTGTTCTTAACATGTATGCTGTCCATTGATATTTTATTCCTATCCCAATAACCACCATTTAAGCATGGAACTGTTTTGCTATCATTATATCTGGGTTTCAAAGAAATTTATTTTTAATTAATCAAGAATTTTAACATGATCCTGGTGTTAGTCTGGGAGGAAAGTTATATTGTTTAATACAATTTAGTTGAACTTACTCAGCAATTATATCAAAACTTTGTGTGTGATTTAGGTCAAAACCAAAACCAAAACTAATTCTAATATTTTATCATGAAATTTTCAATACTGCTAAATAAAACAAGCAGTGAGAAACATGAAAAATTTACCTTTGGTTATTTCTGGAAAAAGAAAAAAAAGAAAAAGATAAAAAAAGCTGCATTGACAAGAACAGTTTAAAGAATGGCACAACAGAAGTCTGTGCAGGTTCTGGGTGTCCCTAATCTGAAATGCTTGAAAACCTGAAAATTTCTCAGCACCAACATGATGCTCAGCAATTTTAGGATTTTGAGGCATTTTAGATTTCAGATTAGGGATGCTCAACTGATAAAGTCTAGGCAAATATTTCAAAAATCTTAAAAAATCTGAAAGTTTGAAATATTTCTGGTCCTAGTAATAAGGGACATTCAACCTGTGTAACATTGCAGCAGCAGCCTATAAAGTCATTATCTTATGCCCTTAGGGCTGGGGATGAATCCTGCATGAACCTTCACTACAGCTACCTAATGTCACACAATGCAGGTGGACTGTAAGTCTATGCACCTAAGACTCCAGAAATCCCTGAATCTGAGTGACATTACATTGCATTAATAGTGCAATTAACATACTAGCCACCACGTTATTTTTTGCTTTTCTTACATATACAAAAAAACTAAGATTTCTTTCTGATTTTACTCCAGAACTGGTGAATTCTATGGCATTTAATTAATTCTCTGCATTTAATATAAATGAGGTAACTGTTCATGGTTTTCTCGGGCATGTGTGGATGAGCACTCTAAGGCAAAAAGAACTTCCAACTGAACTCAAAGACTGGTTTTGGTGCTGGGCCTGGAATCCAGGGCTTTGTGCATGCTAAACAAGTGCTTACCCCACTGAGCCATACCCCTAGCCCCAAAATGTCTGAAATACGTGGGGCCACTCAGACTTTTAAGTGGGGTTACTAAAGACAAAAGCTTCCAAGGGAAGAAGTAGCTCTGAGAGGAAGAACCACTTAAAATCCTGGAAAACTGTGAAACATGACAGTTAAAGGTGGAAATGCTACTCTTTCATATGAAGGGATTCTTTATACTAAAACCCTAAGTGGACGGTACCCTGGACATGAACACCCCAAACACTGCTTAATCAAGACAAATGTCAGCAGGTAGAAAATGAATCAATCTTGTGCACAAGCTAAGTTACTAATTTTTTAAAACTTTGGCCAAACTGAGAAAGGACTGTTTGAGAATCTGACGCATGACTCTGCGACCCAGTGACACAGAACAGGGTGAACCATCACAGCAAACAGTCTTCAAGGCACGTTTAGAAAGCACTTCTTACCCGTCACTCTCAGCAATGTAGACAACAGGCACCCGATTTTCCCCTTCTATGCCCAATTCTTGCTGTAAGGTTTCCAGATTCCGCTCAAAGGTGTCTACACTGCCAATATTAAACCACACATATTGCTATAAAAACAGAAAAAACAAATACCCTAAGAATGAAGTGGAAACAAATGACATAATTCACTTGGAGGGCTGACTTTTTTGAGAAGCTTTCAGAAACAGTAAAGATTTAAAAATTTTTAAAATGCCAGTAATAGAGCCTGGTGTAAATGACTTGGTGATTAAGTCACTCAGAACATTTGGTGGTCCTTAGCAAATAAGCATTTCTTCAGCAGTATTTTCCTATGGCTCTCAAATTATACATTCAAAGAAAAGAATAAAAAACTGATTTAAAAAGATGACCCTCTTTATAGATAAAAATGCATTCTTTCCCTCTTCTCTATATTCTAGCATCCCTGCTCCCACACTGAAGACTAACATACAGGACACTAGCAGCTAACGCTCACGAGCACGTACTGAGCGCCTGCACTGTTCCAAGCCCTCTATGTACACCACCGCTCCATCTCCAGAACCGTCCCGAGAACCAGGAACAGGCGGCAGTCACAATCTGAACCACTAGGAGACAGGAGCACCCAGGGTCAGAACAGGAGCGCCAAGCCCTGCAGGCAGCACCTTCCCGAGGGCCCCAGGAGGGATGCCTAAGGGACTGGGGGAGTGCTCCTATACCAACACAACACTCCTTGGTATCCATAGATACCAAAATCTTGAGCAGATGCTCAAGTCCCTTTTAAAAAATGATGAGTATTGGCACATAAGCTACACACTTCCTCCTATGTGATTTAATTCATACCTAATACAGAATGTGAATGCTACATAAATAGTCACCATACTTTATGGTTTAGGAAATAATGACAGGGGAAAAGTCTGGACATGTTCAGTACACATGCAAGTTTTTTTCCAAATATTTTTTATCTGCAGCTGACTAAATCTAAGAAAGCAGAACCCACGGCACAGAGGACTAAATGTATTCCACACTGTATTAGTGTCTACTGGCTGAAAATGAGCTCCAATTCCTTTTTTTAAAAAATATTTTCAGTTTAGATAGACACAATAACTTTATTTTATTTGTTTATTTTTTTACATGGTGCTGAGGACAGGAAGCTGTGCCTTTCAAGTGCTAGGCAGGCGCTCCACCAGAGCCCAGCCCAAGCTCCACTTCTTCCAGGTGAGACATCACAAGAGTGATGCAGCCTGCCCCCCGCTGTGCATGGAGTAAGAGGGGGAGCTGAGCCCAGGCAGTCCGTCTCCCAGGGCAGGGTCCCAAGCACTGCCAAATGCCTCTTGGCCACAAGACACTGATGACTGCAACAGTTTCTGTTCACAGAGTTTGACTAGATAAAAAAGTGCTTATGTCCCAGGCACTGGACAAGTATTAGCCTCAATTTATAGCACAAAAAACTTTGCTCCCCTTTAACCTGCAACTGTTTTTTTAAAGTAGTGATAAAAAAACAAACAAAAAAACAAACATTAAGATACGAAACTCAGAAGAGATCAACATATCATTCCATATTCTTCCCACCAATCTGTTTCTGAGCAAGGAACTTCTCTCCATGCATCTAAAATAAAAGATGGAAAGTTTCATATAATGACAGCTCCTGGTAAGTTGTTCCTGAGAAAGGGAAAATTCATGAGGCTTCATGCCCTAAAACAAGTACCTAGCAGGATAACCACACCTGCCTGAACAGCCCCTAACTCAGTAGCTGCTATCCACCGAGTAAGACGCCAAGGGCCTGGCTCCCAGCACACTCTGAGGACCACTGTCCAGTAGAGGGCATCACCACGAGCACATCAGAGGTGCAGCCCCCAGCACTAGCTCACACTGTGGATCCACCTGTCAGGGCACCGTCACTCCTGCGCACTGCCCAGCTCTGCCTCTGGCGGGCCACCTGCTGCAACGTGAGGCGTGCAAAGTGACGTCATGGCTGACTCGCATCAATCAATGAAATGACTTACCCCATCAACTGGAGTTTTTCCTGGTGTAAAAGTCACTCGAACAAAACGCTTGTTGACAACTTCCAGTCTGTCTACCTGGAAATTTAAAAGAGTTAAACATTCAAACATAAATTCAAAGAAATACTTCAAATGTTCTTTTAACCTCACTTAAAATGAATAGGACATTTCAAACACACACAAAATAATCACAGAGGGTTCGATCCCCAGCACCACCACCAAAAAAAAAAAAAAAATCACAGAGGATGTCCCACAGTCCCACTGGCAAAGCCAGGGAGGCTCCCAAGCACACCCTCTCCCAGGGGGGACAGCGTGCGTGGGCAGGGCTCCCCTGACCTGCCCTGACCCTGTACCACACACCCTGAAGTCCTGAACAAGGTCCACATGTGCTCTGGCTGCTTTTGAACTTAAACAAGCATCTTGTTTTGTATTTGTTCTCCTCCTTTCCTTTCCTCCCATCATCATGTTCATATTGTTTCCCACACTGACATTTCATTCTGTGGGGTGTTTCACCCCAAGAATGTATTGGTGAATATACCCCAAGATCCTGACCCATTCCCTGATGACAGGCTGTTTCATTGTAAACACACCAGGAACACTCTTCCTGCACACACCTTCAACATTCCTAGGAATATGTACCCACAGGCAGACACAGCGCAGCTGGGTTGATGGGGTGGACCACATCTTCAACCTCAGGAAACAGCGCCAAGGGCTCTCCGATTCACGTGCACCAGCAAAACATTCTTATGACTCCATATCTTCACCTCGCTTGATTATGAGACCTTTTAATTTTTACCACTCCATGAGTATAAAAATGGTTTAAACTTGCTTTCTTTAATCACTGAGTATATCAGATTCTTAAGAACATTCTTAAATACCTCATCCCGAGGACCAGTTCAGGAAAGGAGTCCTTTGAGACAGGCCTACTTCTGACTATGTGCTCTATCAGTAAATCTGGGAGATAAAAATGATAAACAGAAAGTAGAGAGGCTGACCTAGGGGAGGAACTCTTCTTGGTCTGGAAAGGATTGATGAAAAGAGCCCTATGCCCTACAAAGCTGCTGGGAGGTGACAGACTGACTACAAAGGGTCAGTAGGTCAGGAGAGCTGGCACCATGGGGACTCCTCTCAAGCATGGGTTAGGACCCTGGGAAGGACTACTGAATGCCTTCCACACCTGAACAAGAGTTATCTGAGACGCTGGCTCCCCACGTCTGAGAATTATGCATATAACATCCTCACTTTCATGAAATAAACACTTGCTCCAAAAATCTAAGTAGAATCAGGCAGTGGTGCACACCTGTAATTCCAGTGACTAGCAAGGTTGAGGCAGGAGGATTGCAAGTTTGAGGCCAGCCTCAGCAACTTAGCAAGATCCTGTCTCAAAATAAAAAAAAAGGGCTAGGGATGTGGTTCAGTGGTGGAGTGCTTGCCTAGCATGCACAAGTGTGGGGATGTAGAAAGAAGCCACTGAGGTATATGTTCCATAGGCTGCGGGAAGGTAAAATCCTTGACTGCACACTTAGGATTATTCATGCTTGGGGGAAAACTCCCCAGTGACCTGACCCACCGACAGCCATTGCCCCAGGTGAGCTTCAATCGTCCTTCTCTCTCCCTCCTCCCTTTGGTAAACTGTGTGACTCCTAACTGGACCATCCTCACAGACTATCATGTTACACTACCGGTCCTTTGTTCTCAGACCCCCCCCACCTTTCTATAAAAGTGCTGTAATTCTTTAATAAATTTGAGACTGGTAACTAGTACTTGCTCTCCCGGGGTTGTAGCTCTGTTCACCTTGACCCCTCCAGAAGGGAAAAGACCCCACAGGTTGAGGCCTAGCCAAATGGCGACTACACGCAAGGACTGAGTCCAATCCCAGGTAAGGAGGGAAAAACATCTGAGTACAAAAGAAAATTCCAGGAAGATGGTAGTACAGGAATCCACCTCCCCACTACACAACTGAACAGGTAGAATGTGTCTGCATAGTTATTTTGGAAATCTGGAGTTTACAGGAATCTCAGCTGGTCAACTGTGGCTCATTCAGTTAATTTCCACTGTCAGCACTGCAGCAGCCCATTCCCAGCCCAACACAGGCCGTGGGCAGAAGCTGCTGGAGCAGCTGCTGTGTGCTTGCATGAGGGAAGCTACAGGAGCCTGTCTCTATAGACCAGGAACCTGTGCTGAATGCCGCTTCTGACAAGAGGGGCAGAGGTGGGAGCCACTGCTGAACCCCTCCGTGACTGAAGTGCCTGCCAGGGAATCTACAGGGCCAATGCCTTTTTTCCTCTTTATCTCTTTCTCCCCATTTTGGAGCCAGATGTTAAAGACCAGGACATTCAAAGCCAACTGGTTATACAGGGAAAATCAGACCACGTATGCTAAGGGAAAGACCAGGCTCACAGGAGACCTCAGCCAATCTGAGGTTTGTTCCTTAGGCTGATCCTGGCCACAGAAACAGTCCATAATAATAATAATAACAATAAACAAACAAAAAACACAGCAAACCCCAGGGGAAAGGGAAGAATCGGATATTCAGCTATGCTAGCAGATTCAAATGTTCAAATATCTAGTTTTTGATGATAAAATCACAAGGCGTCTGAAGAGACAGTGAAACACGGCCCATTCAAGGAAAAGAGCGAACCCACAGAAACTGTCCCTGAGAAAGTGCTGATGGCAAACATACTAGACAAAGAATTTCAAATGACTGCATTAAAAATGCCCAGAGAACTAATGGACAAAGTCAAGAAAATGATGCACGAACAAGACAAGTATCAATAAAGAGATAGAAAACCTTAACAGAAACTATGAATTCTGGAGCTGAAAAGTAAATAACTCCAATGAAAAATTCACCGGGGGAATTCAAAGGCAGCTTTGAGTTGGCAGAAAAACAACCAGTGAACAACAGGACAACTGAAATTATTGAGTTGGAGGAGCAGAAAGAAAAAAACTGAAGAAAAGTGAACAGAATAAAGGACACCATCAGGCAGACCAACTCATCCAATGTAGGAGTCACAGAAGGATGAGAGACAGAGCAGGACAGGAAGGAGAGGAGGAGGGGGG
>JAJEJO010050575.1:65325-223116 GCA_020662805.1 Glaucomys volans
GAGGGAGGGAGGGAGGGAGGGAGAGAGAGAGAGAGAGAGAAAGGGAGAGGGAGGGGGAGGGAGAGGGAGGAGGAAGGGGGACCAGGGGGAGAGAGAAGGAGGAAGGGACAGAGACTATTTCTTTTTAATAATGGCTGAAAACTCCCCAAATATGATGAAAGAAAAGAATAAAAACATAGAAGTTCAAGGAATTCTAAGTAAAATGAAATCAGAGACCCACATTTGAGACACATTATAAAAAAACTTCAAAGTCAAAGACAAAGAGAATCTTAAAAGCAACAAGAGAAGCAACTCATCACCTGCAAGGGGTCCTGAATAAGATTCTGAGCAAATTTCTCATCAGACACAGGGCCAATAAACTGGCAAAATTTAAAAAGCTGTAAGCCAAGAATGATACACCTGGCAAAACTGTCCTTCAAGAAAGAGAGAAATGAACAAAGTTCCAGATAAAAAAAGCCCAGGGAGCTTCTTCCCACTAGAGCTGTGCTACAAGAAATGCTCATGCAATTCCCTCCAAAAGAAAGAACATCGGAGAACTCAAAGCCACTTGAAGAATGAAAGATCTCAAGAATAGTAAACATAAAAAATTGTAAAAGTTAACATTACTGTAACTTAGGCTGTATCGCCATATTTTGTTTTGTACATAATTTAAGAGATGATGCAGACAATGCGGGGAAATACCTTACTACAAAACAATAACAACAACAAAAAACTAAATATAAAAGGTAGTAATGCAAGAAATGAGGGGGCAAAAAAGCAATTAAGACACATAGGAAACAAATAGGAGATGGCCAAAGTCCCTGCGTATTGGTAAACACTTTAAATGTAAACAGATTAAATCCTCTAATGAATACAAGACACTGAGAATGGATTTAAAAAATATGATCCAACTACAATATGCTGTTCAGATTCACCTTGGATCCAAATAAACAGACTGAAAGTGAAAGGGACTGTGGCTCAGGGACAGAGCACTTGCCTAGCACGTGTGAGGCACTGGGTTCCATCCTCAGCAGCACCACATAAAAAAGAAATAAAATGAAAGTAAAAAAGAGAGCTTTATTAAGAAAAAAAAAGACGTTCAATTCTCAGCACCACATAAAAAACTGAATAAAGATACTGTATCCATCTATACAACTAAAAATATTTTTTTAAAAATTATGATCAGGAGATGATCTAGAAATCATATATAGGGTGGAGTTCTGAGAAACTAAGTCGATGGACTACAACATTACTAATGTCCTACTTCAGGGAAACTGTCTATTCCAAAAAAACAGAAAAGCTAATAATCAGTCGAGAAAAGAACAAGTAGCCAGGCAATAGAAGGTTATCTGTAAATAAAGCATACAAGGAATTCATTTTTTTAAATCATGAAAGTGAACATTGGTGGTTGGGGTTGTGGCTCAGTGATGAAGTACTTGCCTGGCATGTGTGAGGTACTGGGTTTGATCCTTAGCACCACATAAGAATAAATAAACAGGGTTGGGGATATAGCTCAGTTGGTAGAGTGCCTGCCTCGCAAGCACAAGGCCCTGGGTTCAATCCCCAGCACCGCAAAATAAATAAATAAATAAATAAAATAAACAAAATAAATAAATAAACAAAAAAGGTATTGTATTCATCTACAAAAAGAAAATTAAGTGAACATTGATGCTAAAAATGAACTTTTTGGCAGAGATTCAATGAGTTTCTCACCTTAGTATCCAGTTTAGCATCAACATATTAAAAACAAATCAGAACTTCAATGAAATTTTGAAATACCAAAACCAGGGATAATTCTTTGAAGTTGAAGGATCAGATTAAATCTGAAAGCTATGATCACCTGTAATTATGGAATATATCACAAAACTAACAATAGCTGAAAAAAATATATCTTAACAGATAAATAAATGTACAAAATAGCCATAATTGATTAACATAAATTAGGATGCTTTGGGGTTATGTTTATAATTAGAACTAACCTTTACTCTCTCACAAAATGCCCGTGATGAGAAAAAGGGACCAGGAGGCTCATTATGTATTGTTGTTTTTTTCTATTTCTATTTGTGTACTAGAACAATATCTGCTTTTTATTTTAAGTGATCTCAAAAGAAAGTTTGTAAGACCAGAAAATAAAAGAAATGGAAAAATAAACCTTAAATAAAAAATGGTTCCAAGAGACAAAATATACTGTATATTAATAAAAGGTTCAACATCGTAAGACATTATAACCGTTATAAACATAATGAAGCACTCAAGTACAAAAATCAAAAACTGAGGGCTGGGGTTATGGCTCATGGGCAAAGCACTTGCCTAGCATGTGTGAGGCATTGGGTTTGATCCTCAGCACCACATAAACGTAAATAAATAAAATAAAGGTATTGTGTCCATCTACAACTAAGAAAAAGTATTTTAAAAAACCTGATAAAATGTAAGAGAAAAATAGCTCTACAATAAAGGCTGATGACTTCTACACTCCACTCCCAATAATGGAGAGAACACACAGCAGAAGATGAGTAAGGACTTAAAGAAAGGACTTAGAGCAACTGGACACACACAGAGAACACTCCACACAATATGTGGGATACACGCCCTTCTCAAGTGCACATGCGACACTGTCCAACACAGACCATACGTAGGCCACAAATTAAGTCTCCACGGAGTTTGAAAATAGGTATCATACAAAGTATCTGTACTAATCATAACGTATAGAGCTAGAAATCAGTAACAGAAGGAAAACCAGAAAATCACAAATTTGTGGAAAGGAAACAACACACTCCTAATCAATGGTTTTAAGAAGAAATCACAAGGAAGGATGGAAAATACTTAGAGATGAATGAAAACAAAAACAACATACCAAAGCTTACAAGACACAGCAAAAGCAGAATAAGGTGGGAATTGATAGCTAAAAAAATTTACATTCAAAAATAAAAGAGCCAGGAACAGTGGTGTATACCTGTAATTCCGGCGGCTCAGGAGATCAGCCTCAGCAATTAGGTGAGGCTCTAAGCAACTTAGTGAGACTGTGTCTCAAAATAAAAAGGGTTGGGGATGTGCCTCTGTGGTTAAGTACCCTGGGTTAAATCCCCAGTACCAAAAATAAATAAACAAACATACAAGAAAGATCTCAGGTCAACAACTTACTTCACAATTCAAGGAACCAGAGAAAAAACAAACTAACCCCAAAGCTGGCAGAAGAAAGGGAATGATAAAGATTGAAGAGAACTAAAGTGCAGGAAAACAAGGGAAAAACAATGAAACCAAAAGTAGGTTTTTTGAAACAAACAAAAAACACTAACAAACCTGTGGCTAGGTGAACAAAGAAAAAAAAAAGGACTCAAATAAGTATGGACGTAACTGATTTTCAGAAACAAAAAGGTTTTAAGTTTCTATGAACAGCTGGAGACCACCAAATTGAATAACCTAGAAGAAATCGACAGATTCCCACCAATGCAGAACCTACCAAAACTAAATTATAAAGAAAAAAACCTGAATAGACCTAAAAACAGTAGGGACATTCAATCAGCTATAAACAATCTGATAAAGAAAAGCCCAGGGTTTCACGGCTTCACTGGTGAGACTACCAAACTTTTAAAAAACTAACCCTAGTAATTCTTAAACTTTTACAAAAAATAAGAGGCAACACTTTAACTCATTCCCCTGATACCAAAGCCAAAGACACTACCAAAAGAGAGAACTACAAACCAATACTCCTTATGAACATACATGCAAAAATCCCTAATGAAACATCAGCAAATCAAATTCAGTGCATTAAGAGGAACACAGCTTACATCATGTCTAAGTGGGATACACTCCTAAGGACAGTTCAGTGTACAAAAATCAATCAACATCACACACCACACTGACAGGGTGAGGGGAAAACCACATGATCATCTCAACTGATGCATGAGAAAGCATTTGACCAAATTCAACACCCTCTCATCATAAAAATCTCAACGAACTAGAAAGACGTAACATCAACACCATAATAACTGTACATGGAAATGCACAGTGAGGGCTGGGGCTGTAGCTCTCACAGAGCTTGCACATGTGAGGCACTGGGTTCAATCCTCAGAACCACACAAAATAAATAAATAAATAAATAAATAAATAAATAAATAAATAAAATAAAATATTATGTCCATCTACGACTTAAACAAATAAAAAAGGAAATAAAAGAAAATGCACAATAAGCACCCTACTCGATGATGCAAGACTGGAAGCTTTTCCTCTAAAATCGACCTAGGCGAGGCAAGACACCCACTTTCATGTCTACTTAACACTATTGGAAGGTCTAGCCAGAGTTAGGCAAGAAAAAGAAGCAAAAGGCATCCAGATTAGAAAGGAAGGTGCAAGGCTGTCAGCAGGACACGATTATACATGTAGAAAACCCCAGTCACAGCACACAAACAAAAGCTAGAATTCACAAATGAACTCAGCAAAAGAGTGGGATAAAAGGCCACATGCAAAAATCAACTGCATTTCTACGCACTAACAATGATAATCTGAAGAGGAAACTAAGAAAACAGTTCCACTTACAACACCACCAAAAGAATAAAATACCTAGGAATTAACTTAAGCAGATAAAAGACTTGTACAATGAAAATGATAAAAACATTTAGAAAGAAATTAAAGATAAAAACACAAACACATCCACATCATAAATTAAAAGAATCCTGACACAATGTTACTACTAAAAGCAATTCAGAGTTAAAGCAATCCCCATGAAAATCTCAAGGATTTTTTTTTTCCAGCAATGGATAGACCCACCCTGAAATTTAAATGGCATTTCAAAGGAAGAGCCAAACCAATCTTGAAAAAGTAATAGCTGGGTGCTGTGGTGCACTCCTAAAAACCCAGCAGCTCAGGAGGCTGAGGCAGACGATTGCAAATTCAAAGTTAGCCTCAGCAACTTAGCAAGGCCCTGTCTCTAGGTTTGAGGATGTTGCTCAGTAGTTAAGCACCTCTGGATTCAATCCCCAGTATCACAAAAAAATAAATAAATAAAATAAAACAACAAAGCTGTAGGACTCACACTTCTGGATTTTAACATTTACCACTGAGTTACAGCACTCAAAACAGTATGGGGTCAGCTATTCAACATGGAGGTGGAGGTCAATGAGCTGAAACTGATGTTCCAGAAAGCTGACTCTGATCTGGATTACATTCACTACAGGCTGGAATATGAAGTCAAGGCAAATCATACTGATGCAGCAGGCCACTGTCATTACTGACTGAAGAAGACAAGACTGACAGGGCAATTAAAATCTCACACAACAAACTTATGAAGAAATGTACTTGCAAAAGGAAACTTTAATAAAGAGATCTGTTCCAGGGAAATTGAGGAAGACGTCTTGTTAACACTTGATGAGCAGAGGTGGGGGCTGGTAAAGGAGGAGGAGGTTTGTCTTGAGTGACAGGGTAGTGATGCCTTTTAATGAGTGGAAAATGTAAGAGCAGATATTAGCTGTACAAAATTTAGCAGGAAAAAAAAGGAATGGGAATGCAGGGATTTAAATATATATTTATATATATACTTAGTTTTGTAGTTTTAACTAAGGAAGTACCTTAACACTATTTTGGACCTATTTTCTTTTTGTATAGTTAAGATAATATAGGTATTCTGCCTTGTCATAAAATAATGTTTATAGCTATTTCAGGCAATGTGTGAATGAATACGATTTAGATATTAAAGAACTAGCAACATTTTATCTATGTATAAAACTTCCATTTTTTGAAATGCTGAGTGCAGATGGGAATCATTACTGGTGAGACCATTAACATAGGATGTGTAATCTCTCATAAAACCTGGCTAATGTAGTAAGCTGGCTTCTCTGTGATAGTGTCACTTTTATTTTTCCCTATTCTGCCTGCTAATGTTGAACATGAGCTTGTCTGCAAATGCTGTTTCAGACTGTCCCTGTGGTATTTCAATAATCCCTTTGCTTTCCTTCAGCCTGTGTTTTGCTGTTTGTTTTGTTTTTGTTTTTGTTTTCTGCTGTGCTTGAACCCAGGGCCTTGTGCTTGCTGGGCAAGCACTCTGCCAACTGAGCTATACTCACCCTGCTATTTGCTTTTGCAGCAGTGGACACTGAACCCAGGGCCTCACACATGATACATGCCTCGCCAGAACTACATTCCTAGCTCTGTAATTACTCATTCTATGTGGGAGAAAGCCAGGTGTAGTTGTGCAAGCCTTTAATCCCAGCTACTCAGGAGACTGAGGCAGGAGGGTTTCCAGCTCAAGGCTAGCCTGGGCAACATAGTGAGACTCTGTTTCAGTGAGACAAAAAAAAAAAAAAGGGTAGATGAAAGCTACACTGGAGCATGTATCTGCTACTTACCAGTTTTATATATGTGAGCCAATTTCCCTACTTATTTTCAAACAGCTGTTGGCAACAAGGTAATTGTCCAAAGTAGGGATGGACTGGGATGTAGCTCAGGGGTAAACTGTTTGTCTAGCATGTGGGAGGACCTGGGTTCGGTCCTCGGCACCACAAAAACAAACAAACAAAAAAACCAAAACAGGGACAGATTAAAAACAAATTGTGGGATAAAAGGTATAGCTCAGCAGTAGTGCACATGATTCGCATGTGTGAGGCTCTGGGTTCAATCTTCAATACTAAAAAAGAAAAAAAGGTTATTATGGGTGATCTACAATAGCAATACATATACATATCTGGCTCGTAGTAGGTGAGTAGGAAAATAAATCATAGTGTACCTATATAAAAAGATTACTGAATCATCAAGAAATTACTATGGAAATGCTGAAGCCATGCCAAACTAGGAAGAGGAGAGCAGGTACTGCAGTTCATGATTAAGACTGGGCTCTGCAGTCACACCTAACTCCAGCAGCACCCCTTTTGTTGCTGCTTTGCTCTCCATGTTTACCCATGGTCAACTGCAGTCCAAAAATAATAAATGTCAAATTCTGGATATAAACAATTAGGGGGAAAAAAAAGCAGCATGGTAGTAGCATAAAAACAGACAATGGAACAGAATGAAAAGGACCAGAAACACTCAGCGGTAGAGCACTTGCCCAGTATGTGTTGGCCCTGGGTTTGATCCTGAGCACTAAAGGGGGGAAGATCTGCAAGAGTCCAGAAATAAACGCTCACATATGTAGTCGAGTGACTTTCAACAAGGATGTCAAACCATTCAATGGGAAAAGGACCATCTTTTCAACAAACGGTGCTAAGAAAAGTGAATATGCACATGCCAAAGAATGAAGTTGGACCTTTACCTAACACCATATGTGAAAAGCAACTCAAAATGGATCAAAGGCCTACCTGTAAGACCTAAAACAATGTAACTACTAGAAGAAAATGTAGGGCAAGTTTCACAAAACTGGATTTGTCATGACTTCTGGGATATGACACCAAAGGCACAGGAAATAAAGGAAAAAAAGAGAAATTAGATTTCATGAAAATTTAAAAACTTTGTGTCCTGTTGGGTGAGGTGATGCACACCTGTAATCCCAGAGACCTAGGAGGCTGAGGCAGGAGGATTGCAAGTTTGAGATCAGCCTTAGCAACTTAGTGAGATCAACTTAAAATGAAAAATAAAAAGGGCTGGGGATGTAGCTCAGTGATAGAGTACTTGCCTAGAATGTACAAGGCCATAATATTTTTGTGTGTGCCTCAAAAGACAATATCAACAGAGTAAAAAGGCAGCCCATAGAAGAGGAAGAAATATTTGCAAATTTTGTATCTGACAAGATATTAACATCCAGAATGCACTGGAACTCTTAAAACTCAACAGCAAAAGAACCTGATTCAAAATGGGCATGGGGGGGGGGATACACAAATGGCCGCAAGATGCTACGCATCGATCATTAGGGAAATGCACATTAGAACTACAATGAGAGACCACCACACACCCACGAGGCTAGTTACTACCGAAAACCAAACAGCAAACACTGGTGAAGGTGTAAAGAAATGAGAGTGTGTGTGCACTGGCAACAGGAGTGTTAACTGTACAGCCACTGTAGAAACAGCAGTGTTCTTCAACAAACTTAAACAGTTGCCATCTGATCCAGCAATTTCACTCCTTTGCATATGCCCCAAATAATGGAAAGCAGGGTCTCAAAGAGATGTTGGGATACCCATGTTCCTATATCATTCACAATAGCTGAAACTTGGAAGCAACCCAGTGCCCATAAAGGCATAAATGGATAGGCAAAATGTGGCACACATCCATAATTGAACACTGTGCAGCCTAAAAAGGAAATTCTGACAAACATGAACCTTGAGGACATTATACTAAATTAAGTAAGCCAACCACAGAGAGACAAATATCTCATGATTCCACCTAAATGAGGTATTTCAAGTAGTCAGACTCAGAGAAACTGAGGTAGGATGGTGCTACCAGGGGAGAGTGGGTGTTCCGGTTCAGGAACAGGAACAGGAACTGATGAGAATCAGTTTACAAAGTGAAATTCTGGAGGTGGAGGTTGGTGACGGCTGCACTTTATGGATGTATTTAATATCTGACTGTATACTTTAAAATATGTTAGAATCCATCTATGATTAAATCACTGAAGTGGTTCAGAGGATGTAAGGATTCTTAAGACTCTTCATACACAATGCCAACGTTCTATATGAGTGCCTATTTCATGTGCCCTGTCAGTACTGGGTACTTTCTTTTCATTAATAATTATGGCCAACTGCTTTCTTGTTTTAATTTGCATTTACTTAACTGAGAAGCTAAGTTGGGCCAGATGCTTCTCTTTTTCTGTTTTCCCCCTTCATTTGTATTTCTTCTTTTACAGGTAAGTTGCATCCTTTGTTGGACTCACTGGAACTTTGACCTTTCACCTAGGTACCGTGGTCTCACATGGAAGTTTCACTCAGAACAATGCTCTCTGACAATAGTAGGTTATCTGGATCTGTAAACCACTTCTATCCTCACTCTCCTGTACAACCTTTAGAAATCACATTATTTTTCACATTTACTCAGTAAGCATTACCATCCTTATTTTACCTACTTCACTGATAAGACTCCAGCCCTGGGAGGTGAATTTCCCCCCGGGGTTACCCAGCAGGCCCAATCCTGGTTCTCCACTAGCATGACATTCATCAATGTGAAGATGTACACTTTCCATATTTTAACCTCTCAGAAGCTGTGTCCATTTCACAATCAATGGCATGATGTAGTTTTGTTTGCGGCTTATTAAATTTTTCTTAATAATACAAAAAGTAACATATGCCTTATAAGTGGAGGCATGGTGAATGTGCTGAGACATGGTCTTACCCGGGCAAAGACCTGGCAGGCAGTAACACAGGACATGAAGTTCACATGCCCCACCCCGCCCACACCTAGAGCCTCTCTGCTCTTACTTTACAGCTCTGACTGGCATCCAAGTCACAGGAGATTAATTAGAAGCAGTGGAGACGTAAGAACTGAGAGAGGCTGCCACCCACCAGCATGAAGGAAGATGCAGGTGAGTAGGGACAGAAGCACGTAGAGTCTGTGAGGACTATAGGTGGAGGCACAGCTTCTAGACACCAGTTCTTAATATGAAGTGAAAGAAAGGATGCCGTGGCAAATTTAGGGATGGTGGGTCAAAATAAGCAGGTTTCTTGACTGCAGTACTTTCTGTCACTGGAGAAACCCAATGTGAACACAGTGACTTTACGAGGGACAACTTGCTATTTCTCACTTTCTTGCTATCTCCTCACCAAGCACCTTTTGAAGCATGGTGGCCACCAACACATAAATACTTACTACTCCTTTAGAAAGATAGTTATTGACAAAGTCCTTCCATGTGATTTCTCTCCCCGAGCTCTTGAACAGGAAGTAAAACATGACTCCACCCCAAAACAGAGCAGTCCAGAGAAAGTACATCCTGAAATCCTTGTCGTCCCATGGAAAGTCACCCTAAAAACAAAATTCCACAACATGATCTATGCCGCGCAAGACACAAGCCCCTCCCGAACCACTCTGGAACCACATCAAAACCTCAACATTAGCACACAGTTTAGAACCAAACCTTCTGGAACCTGGTCCACCAGTGAGAATCATCTTTCTTGCCACGGCGTTTTCCTCCACCAGCACCTCCTCCTCCAGAAGAGCGTGGGGTAGCAGCTGTTTTTGATTCTGTCATAAACAAAGAGCATTGCAGGCACCTGAGCTGTCTGCAAGGTTTCCACACATATAGTGTAATAAAGGACCTACTGCGAAGTACACTGTGTCAAATGATCAGCACTTTGCTTATAGTACTTCATGAAACATGCACAACAACCCCCAATATCCAAGAACTATGCAGCTATTATACCCATTCTACAGAGGAAGAAGCTAGAGCTAAGGTGACTAACTAGTTAGCTTGTTGCCTTGTCAAGTGACACTGAGTAAGGGACAGCTGGGATTTAAATACAGGCAAGCAAATCCCCGAGTCCCCCTTCCAAGTTGAAAAGCAAGCACTCCCCTTCTCCAGTCTCCTTTTTTTTTTTGCAGTGCTGGGGATTGAACCTAGAGCCTTGTGCTTGCAAGGCAAGCACTCTACCAACTGAGCCATATCCCCAGCCCCCCTTCCCCAGTCTCAAAGTGAACACCGCCAAGTTTCTCATGTGAAGGCCTGATTTTAGTAACTCTCACCTGGGCTAGGCTAGCTCAGCACCACGAAACAAACCACCCTTATTTACACTTAATTCATGTGTGAGAACAATTATGGGGTGAACTGTGTCCACCCCACCCTTCAATTTATACATTGAAGTCCTGACCTTCTGTACCTCAGAATGTGACCTCATATGAAAACAGGGTCTTTAAAGAGGTAATCAAGTCAAGATGAGGTGACTGGCGTGAGCCCTAATCCACTAGCATCTTTATAAGCAGGGGAGATCTGCACAAAGACACTGATCTGCAGAGATGATGATGTGGAGACAGGAGTAGGTGGCCCTCGGCAAGCCCATGACGATTCTTCCTCAGAGCTCTCAGAAGACCCAACCTGTTGACACCTTGACTTTGGATTTCAAGCATCCAGAACTATGAGACAAACCATTTCTGTTGCCACAGCCCGTGAGACTGTGATCCTTTGTAATGGTAGCCCTAACAAACCAACACAGCCACAAACATCTTCCTTTTTTGTGGGTGCCTCCTCTCTATCCTCTTGATGACCTACAAACACCATGCTAATATCTTCAACTACCCCTCGGCAAACCCCTCCAGGCAGCAGAGGCGTAAGGTGTATGATCTGAGCCGCTGCCCTAACCAGCAGAGGACTGGGAAACAGGGTCAGCAATTGCTCGGGCGGGTGACTATTCCAAATGACTTTGGGACAAGGCAGCAGCTATGCAAAAGGTACCCAACAGGTTGTACTTATAAAGTACACCTACCTTCATTCATCTGTCCCCAAACCAAGATCCAGAATACCAACCACGCCCTGGGAAAACCCTGTAGCAGCTGCCCATGTCACCAACACTCCCTTGCACAGCGTCCGGGCCACCGTCAGGCCTACTAGCACACATTACTCTCTGTGTTCCCTGGCCTTGCTTTCATTCATTTAAAAACAAGGGCTGGGCTGGGGATGCACTGGGTGATTTACTCAGCCTCTGTGGGGCCCTGGCTCAATCCCAGCACTACCAACAAAACCCGGAGGGCTGACACACTTTTCCTTGCATTTCCCTAAAGAGAAAGGAAGCCAGTTGAAAGCCAGACTGTGCCAGGCACCTCTGGCACTGCATGTGTGAACCGGGAGCAGGAGGCTCTGAGCCCATACAGTCCCTCTTATCAACCCAGCCCTAAGGAAACCTCTCTGACTCCCCAAGATAAGACAGGGTTCAATTAAGACTCAGGAACAATTTCAAAACACTGCACTGTAGCACAACAGGTGTCAAATAACTCCATGTGTTAGCTTTCAAGGGATTTTCTTGATGGTTTAAATTGTGTGCCAGCTAACTGTATCTATCAGTCTTAATTTTATTAGTATCTCCTAAGTGACCTTAAATTACTTCAATTTGAAAAATGCCAGGAAAATATGAACAGAAAATTAAAGTGAAATGAAATGCAGGGTCTGGAAAATTTTCAGTGTACTCATAACCTACAGTTCTACAACTGATTAACTCTTTCTTTGTTTGGTTATTAGGGAAAATGAAACTCACAGATAATCATTTAAAAGATACCTTTTTTTTCTCCCATAACATCTTGAGGTTCACTAATTTTTTTCCCATTTTTTCCATTAGGAAAATATTTTTCAAATCCTATAAGAAAAAGAAATATACATATGCTCAAACTAAAATTCATCAGGTTTCTGTGTGTTCATTTGTTTTTAAAACAGTTGACACATCATTAAAAAGGATAAGCTAGAAGTATTACATTTCTTGTGTAGTACATCAAAGTCTACTAACAAATTACAAGCCAATTTCAACATATGAAAGCATTACATTTGAAGGTGCCACATTTTCAGGGCTCTAATCAGACATGAGTCAGAAGTCAAGGAGTAGGTACAGAAGACAGAAATCCTAAATCAAGTCTAGGCACCCATGGAGTAAATACCTGCTCAGGACACCTGTCTTTAACAAATGCAGAATGTTAGTTACAGCTAAGGAGCTTTACCTTTGGGAGGTCGAGAACAGAATCTTTGATAAGCAGCAATTACATCTATCAGAAGAGAACTTCTGCTGGTTGTTGCTTGAGCTGTGGCATATCGATAAAGCTGCAACATGACATAAAGATAAAAGCATGAGGGTTACATCAAGATAAAAGATGTGAAAGAGCGTTACTTCATAATACCACAAAGTGAATCAAAGTGTCCCTTGCGTTGGTGGCACTACATAGCATAGTGACTCCTTTCAAGAAGGACCAAGGTTGTCTGGCACTTCTTGCTCTATTCTAGCAACAGAACCAGGAGACACACACGATCATCCAGAAGATAAGAACACTTCAAAGTCAATACAATTTAGAACTGTAGCCTAACTATGATTCTCTGACAACACATTCACTTTGGCAATGTTCACCAAACTTGCAGCATTCAAAAGATAAAACTGTGACTCAGAAACTCTGCTGCTTCATGCTGACTCATTTTCAAAGTCTATAATACTGTGTTAGTCAGTGTTCCACCACTAAAATGGAACACCTAAGACAATCAACTTATATGTGTTTTGCCTCAGTTTTGGAGGTTCAGTCTGGTGGGGGTCTCCCGTTGCTTTTGGGGCTGTGGCAAAGTGGCACATTGTGGCAGGAACGTGTGGTGGAGCAAAACCACTCAACTCACTGCCAGGAAGCACAAGCAGCAGCCAGGGTCCCACTACTTCACTCAAAGGTACACTTCTGATGACCTAAGGACCTCCCATCAGACCCACCACTTAAAGGTCCCAGCACTTCCCAATGTTACCACCCTAGGGACCAAGCCTTTAATATAACGCATGGTCTCTCGGAGCCATTCAAGATCCCAGTTATACCAATACTGTAAGATATTTATCCGAAGTTATGGACCAGTGCCGCTTGTAAAGATAACACTAATTTTATCTTAATTCAAGAAAGTTATGACCCCAAATCACTGATAATCCTTATACTAGCAACATCTGCTAAAGATATATGATACCTTTTCATCCTTGTGAGAATCATTATAGAAGTCCCATTACACATACATCTCTGCTTTACATAATGTTGCTAAAATGTTGTCTGTAAACAGTCTAGATAAATCCAAGTATAATATAAACAAACCAAAGAAGTTCTCTATTAAATTTTTAAACAATCAATGGCAAGAGGCACTGAGGAGCTATATCCAAATCTGTGAAAAAATTCAGGTATACTCCTCTTTTGCGAAGTGAAAATTCACCACCATTTTTGAGGGGGTTGGGATAGGGCCAAGCTTTAAAATATGAAGAGGAATGTTTAAAGCGAAGTTTACCTGTATTAGCATCAACCGTTATTTGCCTCCTTTATAGTGTGATGAGAAAAATAAAACACCACAAAACTAAATAAAAACACATCATTTCCACTAGGATGGCTATAATCAAAAAAGACACGTGTTGGTGAGGAAGTGGAGAAACTGGAGCCCTTGACACTGCTGGTGAGAATGTGAAACAGTGAAGCCAGTGGAAAAGTTTGGCAGATTCCCAAATATTAAATGTGATTACCACAGGATCCAGCAAATCCACTCCTACTCAAGAAAACTGAAGGTGTATGTCCACCCAAAAGCTCTACAGAAATGTTCAGAGCAGCATTATTCATAATAGTTAGAAGAGGGAACAACTCAAATGTCTATCAACTGGTAAACAGATAAAGTGGTATATCCATAAATGGAATCATATTCACCCATAAAAAGTACTGAAATACCAGTGCAGGGCGTGGATGAGCGAACGTTCCAAACATGCTAGTGACAGCTGCCAGACACAAAATGTCATATATTTTACGATTTCATTTATGTGAAACATTCAGAATAGTCGGACCCATAGAGTAGATTAGGAGTTACCCAGGCCTGGGCAGATGGTCAAAGTGAAACTGGGAGTATCTGTTAATGGTTACAGGGCTTTTCCTGGAATGATGAAAATGTGCCAGAATTAGGGACAGTAGTGATGGCTGCACAAACTAGTGAATATCTTAAAATCACTGAACTGCACACTTTAAAATGATGAAATTTTATGGTACGTGAACAAAAATATCAATAAAAAATAAATTTAAAAATGAGGGGGAGGAAGGAGAGGGAAAGGGAAAGTATGGGGAACTGATATTAATCAAACTACATCATGTTCATGTACGAATGTGGCACAGTGAAAATGAATCTAACAAATCCCATCATTATGAATAATTTTGGGGATGGGTACTGGAAATTGAACCCAGGGTGCTTACCACTGAACTACATCCCCAGTCTTTTTTTTTTTCTTTCCTTAAAGATAGGGTCTTGCTAAATAGCTGAGGGTCTCACTAAGCTGCCCAGACTGTACTCAAACTTGTGATCCTCCTGCTTTAGCCTCCTGAGACACTGGTATTACAGGCATGCACCACGATGCCTGGCTTTTTATGTATAATTACAATGCACCAATAAAAAGAAAGAAAAAAAAAAAAAAGAATGAGCTGATTTAACTTCAAATAAATACACAATTCTACACTGCAAAATGGGTCCCAAACACTACACTACACATGGTCGAGCACAATGGTGGCAGGAGAATCTGGAGCTTATGGTGTGTCAGGACCTTCCAAGCCATGGGAACACATGGCCTGTGAAATACCCACTGGTCCTGGACAAGAACACACCATAAGTGAATAAAGCTTTCCCAGTGCCAGCTTCATTAAGTGTACAGATTACAATCTCATTCAAGCAGGCAAGTCAACAACTCACACTCATGCCCTGAGCAGCTACTCTGTGGGGAGTCCAAAGGGTGATCTGAACCAGTTTCCACTCCTAGGAAACTCAGAAGCACAAGGAAGAAAATGCTGAGAACAAATCAGTTACAAATTGGCAGTTATTGCAAAATACAAAACCTAGTCTCGTCTTTCAGTTTGCCCAGGGGTTCTAGGACTCCTGCACACAGATGCTCAAGTCCCTCATATAAAACAGTAGTGTTTGCATAAAATCTATACACACCCTCCCATACTTCACATCATCTCAGATTGCTTTTAATAACTAATCCAATGTAAATTTTGTTAACTGTTGTTATACTGTATTGTCTAGGGAATAATGACAAAAAGTCTGTACCTGTTGAGTACAAATGCTATTTTTTAAAAATAGTTTTGATCCAAGGGTACCCTGCGATATGGAGGGCTGACTGACAATGGAGTAAGAGTGGCAGAGACAGTACAAAAGGTTCTTTTTATCACCAGAGTTCAGAACAGAAATGGGCACATGGTAAGTACTCCATAAATACCTGACTCAAGAAGCACCCTGTATGCTCTATTTTCAAGCTGGGATGATATGGCATACTCCTAGCAATAATCCCCATGACTGCATTTTTCACTGAGGTTATTTTCTATAAAGGAATCATCAATGAAACTTTTCTCCTCTGCATTCCCAACCCAAGGCAAGGGTGTCTTGTCACACAAAGAACATGGGACACCAATTCACAAAATTTAGACTTCAGAGTACTTCACCTTAGAGGATCGATGAGCTTCTGTGTTGGGCAATATGAACAGTCTTCAGTTGCTTTATCATCAGTCTTATACCCCTAGGGCTAAAACCTGAGCACTGATATCTCAATACATCAAAATCTTTTTCCAAGGGACCTCACTGTGAGAATAGCACTTCTGTCTGATCTTCAACAGTAGCAGGAACTAAGGAAAACCTGTCCTATGAGACTCCCTCACAGGCAGCAGAGTTATGCCCAAGTGTCCCCATTCAATGCTAGGGAATATGTCACAGACTACCAATCCATCAGCTGTAGCCCTCAGCACAAAGGACTTCCTTCTATTTCAGCACTGGTGATTCACAGGTACAACAGTGCCACTGCAAAGAAAGGTCTTTTAGATAAGATTCCTAGCATAAAAACTGCAAACTCACCAGGTAGATTCCTACCTGCCCACTGTATGAATGAGTCCAATGTCCACTAGTAGCAAAAGGAAAGAGACCAGAACCAGCAAAGAGGAAAATGGATACAAGAAACTGAAAGTCTCAGTGCAGAGCAGTAGAGAGAGTAGGAAAAAGATGAAGAGAACTAAGAAATAAATACAAGGCTGGCATGGAAGTACCATCAGCCTTCCACAACCTTGGATTCCACCAATAGTCTGAAAATACTAGGGGAATGGGGGAGGGGGATTTCCCTAAACACCACCATATTCATACCACATTTACATTATATTAGATAGTATTAGTAATCTATAGATGATTTAAAGTATAAAGAAGACTATGGGCAGGGTATATGCAAATAATCGGAGTAGCCCTGGGCTCTAGTACCCGCTGGGTTCCTGGAATTGATTCCCTGCGGGTACTGAGGGTCCACTGTACTATTACTTCCCCCATTTGAGTGGAAGGACTGAACTAACTTCCTCAAGGGCATCTGGCTAGTAAGTGGTGACACCGGGCTCCAGCGACGGACCCCAGGGCCTCAACCACCTGCTATGTACCTCCGGGTACGACCGTGCAGGGCTGACTACAGCGCTGGCAGCAAGCTGAAGCCCTATCCCTGAAGTACCTGACACGACTACGCGACTTTTCCTGGACACACTGCTGCCATGCTGTCCTAGCACTGTCACCACCCGAGAAGAGTGCCCTGGAGGCCGCGGAGGACCCACAACTGGCGCCGAGGACGGGCCGTCCCGCAGCGAGGCGCTCAGCAGGGCTCTGCAGACCTTCTCCACTCCAGTGGTCTAAACGCACTCGCGCTGTCCCGGGCCAGGCCGAGGGCCGGCCGCCGCCCGGTTCAGCAGATGGGACCGGCGAAATCAGGGCCGCCGGAGCCCGACGGCCTCCGCAGGCCCGCTGCCCACCGGGCACAGGCGCCAACCCTCCGCAGACCGGCGCGCCAGCCGAGCCGCACACGCGGGCGCCCTATGCGGCCCGCCCGGCCCCAGGGCTCGCGCGCCGCGGGGTGGTGACCTTGACGCTGCCTCCGGGCCGGAAGCGGGCCCAGGCGGGGCGCAGAGCGGACGCCGGACTCACCGTCCGCAGGCAGGGCCGCTCGCCGGGGCCCGCGCCGCCGCCGGGCACGAGGAGCGGCGGGAGGCCGCGGGGCCGGCAGCCGCCGCGGCCCCACAGCAGCAGGCAGCGGTGTGCCATGACGGCCGGCGCGGCCCACTCGGCGCAGGTGCGGCGGCGTAGACGAAGGCTCGGCGAGTGGGCTCGGGTCGGCGAGAGCCAAGCGCGAAGGCAGGCGGCCAGCGGCTCGCCGCGGGCCCCCGCACTCCACGCGCGCGTCGGCCTTGGCCCCGCCCCGGCGCGCTGACGTCGACGTCCCCGCTCGGAGGCGGAACCGAAGGGTAGGGACGTGGAGGGCGTGGCCGAGGGGCCGTGAGAAGGGCGGGGCGGGAGGCGGGGTCTAAGGGAGGCTGTGAAGAGCGGGACCTAAGGGCAGGTGCTTCGAGAGCGGGTTAGGAGGCGGGGCAGAGGGAGGAGAGTGGAGGGCGGGGCCTAAAGGCAGGGATGTGTGGGGAGGGGCGGGAGGCGGGGCCTGTCAACTGGGCGCGGAGGGCGGAGCCGAGAGCCGGCCCTAAGGGGCGGGGCTTGAGGGAGCGGTCCGGGAGGTGGAAGGCGGGCACCCGCAGGGGTGGGGGCCAGACGGGAGAGTCGGAGGCTGGTGGGGCCGCGGGTGAAGGGACCTTTCCCACCGAGGCTCCGAGTCGCCTTGCTCCTTAGCGTTCACAGTCATTTGTCGAAGATTTAAGCACAGCAGCATGGGCGGCGTGGCGGCCAAGGTGTCGAGCGCGTCTCTAACCCCCGGGAGCGCAGCGCGAGGAGTCACAGACCCGCTGTCCGCACGCGGTGAGCGAAACGCTGGGACGGCAGGTGGGAACTTGGCCCATGGGTCCCTCTGCGTGAGCTGCTGTTTCATCACTGAGGCACTGTGTCTCCCCGCGATGTCAGGACTTACCGGATGACAGTGAATTCACGGGTCACCCCACTTTCATCAGGCGCAGTTCACTGAATGCTCGTGGGCACCTGGTATTCATAAACCAGGAAGTCAGATTGTTTGATTCCGATCTTAATTTCTAATATCGGTAACGCTCAAGTCACCTCTCACACTTCACACAATTGTGTGCGTGGATTACAGAAAGGTTAAGAAGGGGTTAAGGCAACCACGTGGGGTGAGAAGGCTGGCTGAGAGCAAGGCAGGGAGTCACTGTAGATGGCACTGTAGGAGCAGGCCAAGGACTTGATCAGGGCACAGAGCTGCCAAGGCCCAGGAACTGATTCTAGGCCAGCGTCCAGAAGGCAGCAGTTTCAGGGTCATATTGGAGTGTCAGCCTGAGATGGCAGCTTGGAGTGGGCTGGGTGGGGTTCTCAAAAGGCGGAAGAAACCACTCTGCTGAAGCCTGAGCACAGAGGTTGGTTGCTGTGGTAATTTTCCTGGGCAAGACTCATGACGAGGAGTGACCTGGTGACAAGTTCAGGTTGCCTCCCCTATGGGTCTCCATGAGGGGCATCATTCTGTGGACTGGTGTCTGAACAGGCTCATAGGCCTGGATTTTCCAACACGAGTTCGATGCACCCATGTAGTCATGTGCTTCTGCACATCTGTGTGCTTCTGATTAATTTGATAAATTCATGGGTAATCATTCTTATTAGCATGATTAAGTTACTTATCAGTTTTTGTGTTATGATTACGCCAGGCAGATGGAGGTTGTTTACTTGTACAAACAAGGTGTGGAGTCATTCCACCTCAGCATGTAAACTGGAAATGCAGCAGCTTATAGCAAACTACTTTTTTTCAAAATGAAGTAAAAAAGGTCTATGCGCAGCCTGAAAACTGCTGTTCTGTATTTCATGGAGTAACCCAGAGAGGGTATGGCCTTCTTCCTACACCTTTAAAGAGAAATAATGTTCAAAATAAGGTGAGTCCTTCAGACAGCAGAAAGTCAAATGGTTCAATGACTGCAGAGAGGAACGAGAGGGCTTGGAAATAAAGTTCTGACTCACACTCATCATCCACTAGCTCTGCTGTGGGATTATGGCCTAATAACTGGTGATGCTACAGGGGGAGAAGGGTAGGAAAGTAGATGAGGCTGAGGATTGGTGAAAACGACCGCAGGAGTGTGTGTATATCCACACGTGTACACACAGGAAGAAACTGAAGAACAGATGTTAAATGTTAATGGCCTGACTCTCGAGCAGCAAAACTCCAAAGCTTTGACCACTCGCTCTGCTAAGGCATTCTCATAAATAGCAGAGTGTGCAAGCCTGAGGGAGGGCCCTGGGCAATGCCACTGACAGAGCCACCGCCTCCTTGTGTCCCAGATGCCCGGTTGATGGAAATTGTCCCGATGGCTAACTCACCCCTGTGGAAATGCTGTGAGTAGGTATATAACTGCAGCGTTATTTACAGTAACATTTACTGGAAACCACACAATGTCCATCTCTAAGACCTGACTAACTATGAAAACCCCACACTTACACTATGCAGCAATTTGTTTTTAAATGAAAGTAACTTCTGTTGCCAGACAAAGTGAAGAAATGGGGCCTGAAACAACAAGGTGGGGGGTTACAAAATGCAATTCTGAAGACAACATCGGGAAATGAAGGACAGTAATCCCTGAGAGACTGGAGACAAACTGGTGAGCTGTGAAGGGCCCAGCTTATTGCAGGACAGTTTCTACCCCTTGGTGTGCAGAGAAAGAATCCAGGCAGAGAACAAGTCTCCTAGAGTTGAAGACATGGAGCCAGGAGTCCTGGTACACCCCTAAAAAGGAGAAAAGTCAAGCAATCAAGAGTGACACAGAAACGATACAGGTGATAGACTTACTAGATACAGGCTCTTAGTGCAGTGGTGTATGCCCATAATCCCAGCAACTCCAGAGACTGAGGCAGGAAGATCACCAGTTTGAGGCCAGCCTCAGCAACTTAGCAAGACCCTGTCTCAAAATAAAAGAAAAAGGGCTGGGCATGTGGCTCAATAACAGAGTGCTCTGAGTTTAATCCCCAGTACCAAAAAATAAAATACAACTGTTTTGTGTATGTGCAAGAAACAAGAAGAAAAACCTGCATATATCAAGGAGAAACATGGAACACAAAAAATCTGAAAACTAAATTAAACATGTAAGGATGAAAATCACAACATCTGAGAGGACACTGATGACATTGCATTGCAGAAGAAAAGATTAGTGAATTTAAAGACATAGCATTAAACAGAGTGAAAAAGATCAACAAAAATTAACAGAGTACCACAAGCTGTGGGATTGCTGACAGTGCAGTTGGAGTTCTTAAAGGAGAAGAAAGAGAGGGAGGGACAGAAAGAATATTTGAAGAAAATAATGGCCAGACATTTTTCAAATTTGATGAAAACTAGAGATCCTCAGATCCACTGCACCTGGCATCAAATTATTTAATATCAGTGTATTAGGGTTCTCCAAAAAGACAGAACAACTAGGATACAGATAAATAAATGAGAGTGGATTTATTAAGGGAATTGGCTCATGCAGTTGTGGAGGCGGAGAAGCCCGATGACGGGCCACGTGGGAGCTGTAGCGTTGGTGCTGGCAGCTCAGGTTAGTCTAGTTCCAAGGCTGGAGAACCCAGTGAGAGGTGGAGGTGGAGCCCTGGAGTAAGCCCCAGAGTCCCGAGACTGGGAGCCTGTGCTCAGGAGTCCAGCAGGGGAAGAAAGGAGTCCCAGCCCCAGTCAGAGAGGGAGAACTCAACTTTCCTGTGCCTTTTTGTTCTATCCCTGTCTGCATGGAGGTCAGGCCTTCCCCACCTGATCCACCAACCCACATGCCAGTCTCCTCCAGAAACACCTTCCTGCACCCAGCCAGAAAGAAGGCTTTACCAGTTCTCTGGTAATCAACAGACCAGTCCAGCTGATGCCTTAAAGTCAACCATCATGACCAGTGATTTTTTTTTTTTTAAATCTTTCTTTAAAAGGGCTGGGGATCTAGCTCAGTTGGTAGAGTGCCTGCCTCGCAAGCACAAGGCCCTAGGATTCAATCCCCAACACTGAAAAAAAAATCTTTAAAAGCATGCAGAGGAGGAAGACATTGTGCAGAGGAACAGAGATAATGTTGACAGCTTTTGAGCAAAATAAAACCAGAAGACAGTGAAACAACCTCTTTGAAGTACTAAAATAAAATGGTCAGCTTAGAATTCTTTTCTAGTGGAAGTATCTTTTTAAATTTTCTTTGCACCAGAGATCGAACCCAGGGTCGCTTAACCACTGAGCTACATCCCCAGACCTTTTTAAAATGCCTTATTTTGAGACAGGATCTCTCTAAATTGCTTAGGGCCTCGCTAAGTTGCTGAGGCTGACTTTGAACTTGTGATCCTCCTGCCTCAGCCTCTGGAGCTGCTGGGATTACAGGCACACACACTACCACACCTCGCCAGTGGAAGTATCTCTAGAAGATGAAGGCAAAATAGAACTTTTGCAGACATAGAAAAGCTGAAAGAATTCATCCCAAGCAGATGTACTATAAGAGATAATAAAAAAGAAACCCTTCAAACAGAAGGGAAAGTAATCTACTGGAAGGAATGAAATGCACCAGGAAGGGTCACCGGTGGGTAAACAAGACTCAAACTATGCATAGACTAAGGTTGATGGCAGCATTGTTTACAATAGCCCAAGAGTGGAAACAACCCAAGCCCACCAATTGAGGGGTGAACAACATGTGTAGAAGATAATGGTATGTGATTCAGCCATCAATGGGAGTGCTGTGGTGCAGAGGACCCTCTGAAGAAAAGCCAGTCACTGTCTGACTCAACAGGCAACTTCATGGAAACGTGAGGCAGGTTAG
This sequence comes from Glaucomys volans, assembly GCA_020662805.1. Lineage (NCBI taxonomy): Eukaryota > Metazoa > Chordata > Mammalia > Rodentia > Sciuridae > Glaucomys > Glaucomys volans. Next base: position 87,613 of record JAJEJO010050575.1, read on the forward strand.
AGAGGAAAGGGATGGGAGTGGCTGCTTTCTGCTTACAGTTTCTGTTTGGAGTGACAGAAAAGTTTGGAAGTTGATGGTAGGGTGGCCACAGTGAATTGTGAACCCAATTAAGGCTGCTGAATTGTACACTTAAAATGCTTAAAATGGCAAAGTTTATGTTGTAAATTTTTACACAGTAAAGAAGTGGAAAATATGCTTTGATTAAAAAAAAGGAAGCCGGGTGTGGTGGCGCACACCTGTATCCAAGCGATTTGGGAGGCTGAGTCGGGAGGATCGTGAGTTCAAAGCCAGCCTCAGCAACTTAGCGAGGCCCTAAGCAACTCAGTGAGACCCTGTCTCTAAATAAAATACAAAATAGGGCTGGGAATGTGGCTCAGTGGTCAAGTGTCCCTGAGTTCAATCCCTGGTTCCAAAAAAAAAAAAAAAAAGGAAAGAAAAGAAAACAAGGATGACAAGGATGAACCTTGGAAAGAGTATGCTAAGTTACAGAAGCCAGACAGGAAAGGCCACACCGTGCCCACGCCAAATGTCCAGGTGGGCAACTGCATAAAGGCAGACGAGGATGGACCTGAGCCCAGGTCTGGGGGAGGGCGAGGAGGAGGTGCCAAGGGAGGGGGGTTTCTGATGGGGAGTCCTGAAAATTTACTGCAGAGATGGCTGCACAACCATGTGATGGACTCAGCCACTGAGGCATGCAGTTTTATGGATGACTTGTAGGTATCTGAATCGTATCTCATGAGAGGTTTTCAAAATGGGGCAAAGAATCTGAATATGCCTGTCTCCAAAAAGACATACAAATGACCTAAATAAACACATTAAATGATGCTTAACATCAGTAGCCATCAGGGAAGAGCAAATCAAAACCACAATGATATTCTACTTCATAATTCAGGACGTCCAGAATAAAACATAATGGAGAGTAAGAGTGGTCGAGGGAATTGGGGTGGGAACTCCCATGCTAGTGGGATCCTAAAGAGCCCTGAGACTGGGAAGGCTGAACATGCATTCCCACAGTGCCCGCACGGGCACTGTCAGGAGTCCTCCTGAGAGGACGGAATGTCTGCCCACACAGGAGTGTTGAGAGCAGCTCCAAACTGTTCATTAGTCAGTAAAAAGGACATCAAAAGCAGAGACGCTTATAATGAGCCATAGAAATGGAGCAGCACACCCACGTGCAGCCTGAGTCTTGACATCACACCTTGTGAAAGAAGCCAGACAAAATGCCGTTTTATGACATGTCCAGAGCAGGCAAACCCACAGGGGGAAGGACGAGGGTACTGGTGGCCAGGAGCCAATGAGAACCTGACCACTGGGCTCCCTGCAGAAGCCAGGTGGCAGGCAGCCACCATGTGCTTGTTGACACTATTGTTTTGGGACCCTGTGAGTATATCTAATCAAATAAGATACCATAAAGTTAGGACTACTAAAAGAATGTTACTTCTTTTTGTGCGGAGATTGCAAGTAATTTAAAAAATTTATTTTATCCTGTGTACATTTTCCAAATACTCTATAATAAACATAAAATACTTTTAAATCAAGAAAAACATTTAGATATAAAAATTCTAGGATAAAATTTTTCCATCAGTACAGAAGGATATAAAGTTATGAAATGGAAAGTAAAAGCCCTTCAATTTCTCATTCTTGCTCCTGACAGTGACGGTAGTTTTCTCTGTGTGTCTGCCCATGTCCTGTATGTATTTTCAAACACATAAAACTTATATTTACATGTTCTTATTTTGTGCATGTTCATTTTTTGCATAACATGAATCTTTGTCTGTTAAGAACATAGATTTCCCCTTTCTTTAATCAGCTTCATTTTGTTCTCTTGTAAAACCTTAATAGTTTCCAGCCTCCAGTTTATTTCCATGTCAGATGATACAGTGTAGTGTGTGTGTGTGTGTGTGTGTGTGTCCACTATCCACTCAGAGGGTGGTTTCCTAGCACAGCCACTGCTTGGTAAGCTTTTTTGGTTTTGGAGCTGTGGATCTAACCCAGGGTGACCTATCACTGATCTACATCCACAGCCCCTACATAAACCTTTTTTTTAAAAAAAATTTATTTATTTAATTTTGATTCATTGAACACAAATGGATTACAACTATTGTTTCTCTGGTTGTACACAAAGTAGAGTCACACCATCTGTGCATTCATACATGTACACAGGGCAATGATGTCTGTCACACATTCTGTTATTATTACCCCTCCCACCCCGACCCCTCCCCTCCTGTCCCTCTATGCTATCTATCCTTCCTCCATTCTTGCCACCCTTCCACCCCACATTATGCATCATCATTCACTTATCAGAGAGACCATTCGGCCTTTGGATTTTTGGGATTGGCTAATCTCACTTAACATAACAGTCTCCAACATCATCCATTTACCTGCAAATGCCATAATTTTATTCTTCTTTATGGCTGAGTAATATTCCATTGTGTATATATACCACAGTTTCTTTATCCATTCATCTATTGAAGGGCATCTAGGTTGGTTCCACAATCTAGCTATTGTGAATTGAGCAGCTATGAACATTGATGTGGCTGCATCACTGTAGTAATCTGATTTTAAGTCCTTTGGGTATAGGCCAAGGAGTGGGACAGCTGGGTCAAATGGTGGATCCATTCCAAGTTTTCTAAGGAATCTCCACACTGCTTTCCAGAGTGGCTGCACCAACTTGCAATCCCACCAGCAATGTAAGAGTGTACCCTTTTCCCCACATCCTCGCCAACACCTGTTGTTGCCTGTGTTCTTAATAAAAGACATTCTAATTGGGGTAAGATGAAATCTTAAGGTGGTTTTGATTTGCATTTCTCTTATAACAAGGGATGTTAAACATTTTTTCATGAATCTGTTGACTGCTTGTAGATCTTCCTCTGTAAAGTGTCTGTTCATTTCTTTGGCCCATTTGTTGATTGGGTTATTAGTATTCTTGGTGTAAAGATTTTTGAGCACTTTGTAGATTCTGGAGATTAGTGCTCTATCTGAAGTGTGAGTGGCAAAGATTTTCTCCCACTCTGTAGGCTCTCTCTTCACATTGCTGATTGTTTCCTTTGCTGAGAAAAAGCTTTTTAGTTTGACTCTATCCCAATCATTAATTCCTGCTTTTATTTCTTACGCTTTGGGAGTCATGTTAAGGAAGTCTGGTCCTAGGCCAACATGATGAAGATTTGGACCTTTTTAAAATTGTAGCTAGGTTTGGTGGTGGTGCGTGCTTGTAATCCCAGTGACTCGGAAGGCTGAGGCAGGAGGACCTAGAGTTCAAGGCCAATCTCTGCAATTCAGGGAGACCCTGTCTCAAAATAAAAAATGAAAAGGCCTGGGGATGCAGCTCACTGGTAAAGCACACTGGGGTTCAATCCGCAGTGCCTGATAAAAATAGTAGTAATAAGGATGGTTCCTAGTGTTTGGGGGCTGGTTCCCTGAAACTGCTCCTGCCACTTGGCGCTGTGTGTTTGCCCACTAGATGGCAGGAGGAGTCTGTGACCCGAAGACAACCACACAGACACTTCCCCTTTCCAAAAATCCTTGGAATTTGTTCACAGGGTTGGTCTGAATGTCTCATTTTCTCCTCCTCCCACTCCTCCTGCTCCTCCTCCTCCTCCTCCAATGTTCACAGGGTTGGTCTGAATGTCTTATTTTGTTTTATTCTCCTCCTGCATGACTGGTCTGATGGTTCAGGGCTTATCCATTCCTTCCCTATCTCCCTCCCCCTTGGATTCCAGTACTTTTTCCTTTTGGCGCTGCCAGGCCAGCACCCTACAGCAGGGCTATCTCCCAGACCCCTTCAGTAAATTCCACAAGTGGGATCTTAGCCGATCTTGTGCCCGTGGCAATGACTCTGGATCCCTCCTCTGTCTGCCCTGCAGCGTGGCAGGCTGGTGAGGCTCTGTACACACTGCACTGGTGGCCCAGTGGCACCCCTAAAGTGAGTAACTGAGGCAGATAAGCAAGAAGTAACTCCAGAATTCTTCAAAATCTTTTCCCTGCTGGGAGACTGATTTTCTCTGTAAGTTAAAAAACTATTCTGGTACAAAGAATCAGCAAACTCATTTATTTATTTTTAGCAGCAGTCTTCTATAAGAAATTAAAATTCACTGGGGAATCCCCATATACAGAATCTAAATAGTTAAAAACAAGAGGGTGCTGGGCGTGGCTCAGTGCAGCTTAGGATGCTTGGGTCTGATCCCTAGCACCACAAACAAGAAAGGTGAGACCCCTGGTGGAAAGGCTTCTTGGCTTACCCCCCAGGTGGTCACTAGGGTCCCTGGGTTTCCCAGTCCATCAGCTTGGACTGACGTTCCTTTGGGAGTTAGCTTAGGTGGAGCCTCAGACACCCAGGGGCCAAGCAATGCCCAGGTTTGTGGTCCCCTCAGTCATCCTTGACTCACAGAATGAGCAGTCTGCGTGTGCCTGCTGCCTGCAGGGACAGGGCCTAATGCTGGGTACCTATTGAGGAATGAGGCCCAGCCCTGCCCCAAATGCCACTTTCTAAACTTTAGGGAGCATTATAATTGCCCAAACTGCTCATTAAAAGTCCATTTTTTTTTAGTCCCACCCCAGAAATGCCAGTTCAAAAGTAAGCTTCCTCTTTAGTAAGCATGAATCTCATGGCAGAGACAGAAGCACGAACATGTCCTGCAACTACGGTCAGAGCCTGTGCTGGGAGGAAGAACGGAGCCTGTGGAGAGCTCACAGGAGGACAGGGCGTTGGAGGGACAAGCACCCAGGGGGCCTCCGTGCAGCTCTGTAGGGGCGGGTCCTCAAGGACAAGTCCAGCTGCTTGGAGTAGGCGGCACTGCTCTGAGGGGGCAGGGTGGGAGGCACGGGGCCCAGTCAGGCTGCTGAAGTCACAGAAGAGGAGCCCATATGGATTTCCAGTTTTCCCAGCACCATTTGTTGAAGAGGCTGTCTTTTCTCCATTGCATGTTTTTGCCTCCTTTGTCAAGTATGAGTTACCTGTATTTATGTGGGTTTGTCTCTGTGTCCTCTATTCTGTACCATTGATCTACCTGTCTATTTTGGTGCCAATACCATGCTGTTTTTGTTACTATTGCTCTGTAGTATAGTTGAAGGTCTGGTATTGTGAAACCCCCTGCTTTGCTCTTCTTGCTAAGGATTGCTTTAGCAATTCTGGGTCTCTTATTCCTCCAAATGAATTTCATGATTGCTTGCTCTATTTCTATGAGGTCCATCATTGGGATTTTAATTGGAACTGCATTGAATTTGTATAGCATTTTTGGAAGTATGACCATTTTGACAATATTAATTCTGCCTATCCAAGAACATGGGAGATCTTTCCATCTTCTCAGATGCTCTTTAACTTCTTTCTTTAGTGTTCTGTAGTTCTCAGTGTAGAGGTCTTTCACTTCTTTTGTTAGATTGATTCCCAAGTATTTTATTTTTTCCCATATCTCTCACCTTGTACAAAACTCAACTCAAAGTGGATCAAGGACCTAGAAATCAGACCAGAGACTCTGCACCTAATAGAAGAGAAAATAGGTCCAAATCTTCATCATGTTGGCCTAGGACCAGATTTCCTTAACATGACTCCCAAAGCACAAGAAATAAAAGCACGAATCAATGATTGGGATAGAGTCAAACTAAAAAGCTTTTTCTCAGCAAAGGAAACAATCAGCAATGTGAAGAGAGAGCCTTCAGAGTGGGAGAAAATCTTTGCCACACACACTTCAGACAGAGCACTAATCTCCAGAATCTACTAAGTATTCAAAAATCTTTACACTAAGAACACCAATAACCCAATCAATAAATGGGCCAAGGAAATGAACAGACACTTTACAGAGGAAGATCTACAAGCAATCAACAGATTTATGAAAAAAATGTTCAACATCACTCGTTATAAGAGAAATGCAAATCAAAACCACCTTAAGATTTCATCTTACCCCAATTAGAATGTCTTTTATTAAGAATACAAGCAACAACAGGTGTTGGCGAGGATGTGGGGAAAAGGGTACACTCATACATTGCTGGTGGGAGTGCAAGTTGGTGCAGCCATTCTGGAAAGCAGTGTGGAGATTCCTTAGAAAACTTGGAATGGATCCACCATTTGACCCTGCTATCCCACTCCTTGGCCTATACCCAAAGGACTTAAAATCAGATTACTACAGTGATGCAGCCACATCAATGTTCATAGCTGCTCAATTCACAATAGCTAGATTATGGAATCAACCTAGATGTCCTTCAGTAGATAAATGGATAAAGAAACTGTGGTATATATATACAATGGAATACTACTCAGCCATAAAGAAGAATAAAATTATGGCATTTGTAGGTAAATGGATGATGTAGGAGACTGTTATGCTAAGTGAGATCAGCCAATCCCAAAAATCCAAAGGCCGGATGGTCTCTCTGATAAGTGAATGATGATGCATAATGCGGGGGGGAAGGGTGGCAAGAATGGAGGAAGGATAGATAGCATAGAGGGAAAGGAGGGATGGGGACGGGGTGGGGGGTAAAAATAATAACAGAATGTGTGACAGATACCATTGCCCTGTGTACATGCATGAACGCACAGATGGTGTGACTCTACTTTGTGTAGAGCCAGTGAAACAATAGCTGTACTCCATTTGTGTTCAATGAATCAATAAGTAAATTAAAATAAATAAATAAATAAATAAATAAATAAATAAATAAATAAATAAATAAAAAGAAGAGGAGCCCAGAGAAGCACTAATGCTGGCTGTTCGGGCCCACAGGTCACTGTGCTCAGGACTTTGCACACCTTCTCCTTTCTCTTCAGTCCCCTAGCGTAGCTACCATTATCCTCCATTTCCGGGCCATATGCTAAAGTTCAGAGAGCAAGTGACTTGCAGGAAGGGCAGACAGAACCAACCACCCGCTTGTCCTTCCAGCTGCTCAATGGAACAACCTGTTAGGGACGCAGAGCATGGGATGGAGCAGACGACCTGCAAGGGGCAGATCGAAAGGCCTTGAGGTCGGCTGGTTGTTGAGGTTAGAATCTGGGCGACTAGCCACCAACCTGCACGGCGAGTCTTGTAAGGGGAATCTGCTCAAGGAGGAAGCTGAGTGGGACCTGTGACGGTGTCCCCAGGTGCCTAGGGAACATCCTGCAGGCAGCTGGAAGTGTGAGCGAGGAGCTCCGGTAGAGTCTGAGCTGGAGACCTTGACTGGGCTGGATGGCAACCCTGAAGCTTGTGAGTTCCCTCAGAGAGAGGTGTGGAGTAAGGACGGGGGAGGCTGGAGGGGGAGCAGTGAATAAATCACTGTTCTGAACTGTGACTCGGGCTGCTGGGAATGCTCCTGGGCATCTTCCAGTGGGAAAAAGTGCTGAGGGAAATGCCAGTTTGCTTTTGAATTCAAAAACCTTGAATTCAAATCCCAGTTGCCCAGAGGTAGAAGAGATGGGCGTAAACTGGTGAGCCCCAACCAGTCGTGCTCAACTTCACCCTGTTTACCTCGAGCAGCCTTTTCACAGTGAATCCCTTGATGTTCAAAGCCTGTGAGACAAAAACGCACCATAGTAGAGAGCAGACCCATCAGACCTGATCTGCCCTGAGTCCTGCTGCCACTCATAATTGAGTCCTTGTCTTTATTTCTTATAATTGCTTATTTTCTTACTCCGACCCACTGCCTGCCTTGGAGAACTGCTTTGTGCTGTGCGGGGTACTGCATGGGGGAGAGAAAGGAAGTGTCCTTGAGCTCAAGGGAGGAGAGTGCGGGCAGGGCACACCAGTCCTGCAACAGTGTCCACTGTATGCTTGCGTCTGCCCTGGCTGCCCGGCCATGGGACTGACTCTAAATGGACATGGTCCTTTCTCCTCCTCGCTCATGTCCTCCCTGATCTCTCCCCTCCCTCATCTCAGGGGACACGGGATCTCCTTTCCTCCCCATCCTATGCAGAGCTGTCTGACTGATGCACACCCACCACAGGAAGGAGGTCGTGCAGATGGTGGGGATGGCACCACAAGGTCTCAGAGATGACAACTCCAACAGAGAACACCTGGCACGTGACCTTCGAATCACTAACAGGGGTTCCCTTGATGCTTGGACTACATCCCTTGTCACTTTGAAACTTACATGGGGTTTTTTCTTTTTCCCGACCTTTTCCCTGACCTTCTCCCTGATTGTCTTTTCCCTAAACTTCTCCTCCCTAATCTTTTAAAAAAAATTTTTATTTTTAGTTGTCATTGGACCTTTATTTATTTGTTTGTATGTGGTGCTTGGAAGTGCAAAAGGATGAGAAGCAGACCTCCACGGATTCAGAGAAGCGTTTATTCCTTCTCAGACTCGGGCACCATCAGGGCCCATTTTCTGGATGGGGAAAATGACCCTCAGTTACGGAGGGGACAGTGATGTTATCCTTGGAAGCTGGGTACATGTGGTTTTGACCATCAGGGGCTAGTTGTACAGGTTAAACCTTTAACTGAGGAGGGTGTCTATCACAAGGTTGAAACTCATTGTTCTTTCTCTGGGATCCATTGTTTCCCAGAGTTTCAATATTTGCTGTGCCTCCATTTAGAGCTGATTTGTAATGGGGGAAGGTCAAAGTGTAGGGTCCATTGTTATTAGGAAAGGGTGCACTGGGAGAGGGTTAATGTTCAGCCAGTTTCCCCTCCCTCCCCTCGAGTCACACTGTCCCTCCATTTTTCTTGGGGAGCTGTCTTGAAGGAATATTATTTTTCACAACCCTTCAGTGCTGAGAATTGAACCCCATGCCTCACACATGCCAGGAAGGGCTCTACCACTGAGCCACATTCCCAGCCCTCCCTGATCTCCTCTCTGATCTTCTTTTCCCTAAACTTCTCCCTGACCTTCTCCTTCCTTATCTTTTTTATTTTTATTTATTTATTTATTTATTTTTTGTGGTGCTGGGGATTGAACCCAGGGCCTTATGCTTGTGAAGGCAAGCACTCTACTAATTGAGCCATATCCCCAGCCCTCTCCTCCCTAATCACCTCTTTAAAAGTCCCCTGTTCCTGCTGGTGGGCAGAATTACAGCCTCTAGGACAGGAGTCCCTGTGTTTCTCCTTTGCTAGACAAGCAATAAACCTTCTTTTTCCTTTTCCTCAAAACCATGTCCTTGGGCTGGGGTTGTGGCTCAGTGGTAGAGCACTTGCCTAGCATGTGTGAGGAACTGGGTTTGATTCTCAGCACCACATATAAATAAATAAAATAAAGTTCCATCTACAACTAAAAAAAAATAGTAAAAAGTAAAAAAACAAAACAAACAAAAAACTGTGTCCTCGTTTTTGGATTGACATCGGGACAAGGACTGAGCTTTCAGCAACAGTCCAAGTACAATGGAAAGGTCTAGAAGGTGGAACTGAACAAGACACACTGGGTTGAAACTGCCGAGGACTACTGTGGCCTTAACGTAATGTGCGGAGTTCTAGAAGCCCATCCCACAAATGGTGTGAGATATGTAAGAGGTAAAATAATGAAATAAAATGAATAAAAAATTGAAAACAGATAGCCAACTATGAACTATTCTTTGGAAAAGATGGGCTGAGCATCGGGAGAGTAATTGCATGGTACTTGGTGGTGCAACAGCATGGGAGATGGGGCCAGTGCCTCTCCAGACAGGTTCGGCAAAAGTTCCAGGCTGGCATGGTGGCAGATCCATCCTTTGCCTCATAGAAACAGGCTTCTGTAGCCAGGCAAATGGCCCTGTTCTTCAAGTCTCCCAACACCCTGCAAAAAAAGTATTTCACCCAGAGATAAAGCCAGGAATGAATTTTGCTTCAAAGCTCTCCATTCCTCAGGATTTAATTTTTAAATACTAGTCCCTATGCCCACTGATGACAAGCCAGCTTTGCCCTGCTGGAGACACTCAGCCAGCAGCAACTCCCCAGCCTGTAGCTGCTGGACCACGATTGGAGAGACTAGCATCTGTGCATGGTGGGCCAGTGAACATCTGGTCCGCACCTTTCTCAATGGATCATTCCAGTTCTGCAGAAACCCCAACACCAGAACACCGAGGACCTTCCAGGCGTGGTGAACCAGGCCCACAGGTCCCGTGGTCGCCATGTGACTGCCTGTGGGCTGCTTCCTTGACTGGGGTCCCGAGGGCAGGTGCAGCACTGCAGACTGTCCCACAAACTGGGAGGTGCTCAGTTAGTCTGCCCACCACAGCCCGAGCCAGTCTCACCTGGCCAGAGGACTCCCAGGAACCTGGACCTTGTTTCATTGACATTGAGTTTAAAACAATGAAAGCGAAAATAACCACCACAGGACGAGACCTCAACACATCAGCAGGCTTTCTTCATTAAGCAGCAGAATTGCACATTTCCAGGAGAGGAAATGGCAACTGATTACAGGAGGAGTCTGATTTTTTCATAGGTTTGAGTGAGTTTTGATTTATAACAAATGAGATTTGTAACAAGATTTGAGTCATTGTAAAAGGCGTTGGTTGGGCAGTCATGGGGAACAGCTGTGCAAGTTCAAAGCCCAAATCAGGAAACACCCGCAAAAATCCAAAACCCACTGTAGCTGGAAAGGGTGAATGCCGATGGAGCCGGGAGCCCATCCTTGCCTCCCGGCCCCACTGTCCTCCTTTCTCCCCGGGTGCCATCATTCCCTTTTTCTTGTTGGCAGTTGTAAGTTTTCATATCCTTTGAACAGTACATGTGTTTTTAAGTGGGTGATTGAGGCTCCCACCCTTCTCCCCACAAACTCCACAGGGCCCGCCTGCCTCCTCTGGGACGGAGAAGGCGGCCAGTGGTGAACCTGAGCCCAGAGATTCCTTTAAAAGGATGCTTGACAGGTGCAGAGTCCAGGAGAGATTTTTGGCTTTGTTTTTCTAAGTCGAAAAGACTTAGCCACGTTGATAATCAGCTTGGGGTGTGGGGTGGAGTGACCAGCTGCTGGCAGACAGAGAGTTCCAGAACAGAAGACCAGGCAGGAGGGTTCAAGGTAGGGAGAGTGCAGAGGAGCCTGGACCTGGGCGGGAGGCTGGACTTCAGCTGCCCTTCAAATTGGCGTTTACCCTGGCCCAACACTGTGCTAGGACTGGCACCACATGAAGTCCACTTAACCCTGTTACACAGTCTGGCCCACCTGCTGTGGTCACACGTGGGTGGTTACCAGGTGCTGGCACCTGGCAGGCTCATTCCAGGCCTCGGCCTCCAGCCTCCCCAAGTCAATACACAGCTCTGACTGTCGGACGCTGCACCTGTCAGGGCCTGGGTCTTGAACTGTGCAGGCCCTGGAACTGTGAGCAACAAATTTCTGTTGTTTTTGGATGCCCGATTCGTGTATTTCTTTGTGACCGTCTGAATGGACTAGGACAGAAGTAACTCAGTGTGTCTGTAAGGATCACTTCTTTACTCTTGGTGTTGATTTTATCCTTCTGATAGCAAGGGCACTGCTCAGTTCCAGATGTTAAATAATGGAACAGAAGTTTTCTTAGGACTTGCTCTTTGGACCATGGAGCTCTGTCACCCTTCCCCCACCTTCCCCTGTGCGGTTTCTGAGCCGCCTCTTTGTCTTTCTGGCCAGTGTTGGGTCACATGGGGCTCCGGAGCCCATCTCTGGATCCCCAGCTCTGACATGAGGGTGGGTGAGCCCTCCCTGAAGTGTGGTGGAGGGTGAGAGATGTGCGTACCCAGACAACAAAGTTCTGTTATGAAGAGCATCCACTAGTGTCATGTACAACTAATTAGAACAAACAAAATAATGTTACCCTAAAGAAAGCAGAAGAGCATCCCCAAAACGCAATGTTGGAATTTGAGATCTTCAAACTGGTGCATAAAAACATAAAGGTTGGGGCTGGGGATATAGCTCAGTTGGTAGAGTGCTTGCCTTACAAGCATAAGGCCCTGGGTTCAATCCCCAGCACCATATACACACACACACACACACACACAAAAAAAAAAACATAAAGGTTGTACATGCTAACGGGGCACTGCGCAAGGTTTCCATGTGTATGTGCATGGTGTGATGTTTAAATCAGATTAAACATTCCGGTCTCCTCGGTGGAAAAAATGCAAAACACAGCAAGGTCCAGGAAGTGGACCTTGGGGCACAGGCAACTGAGGGACAAGGAGACGAAGAACTGAAGCTAGGAATGTGGGGTTATGAGCTCAGCTCTGGACGGATCATGCACGTGGATGTTGAGTGCACCCAGAACTAAGGTGAGAGCCAGGCTGCCCAGTAAGCAAGGGGCTATGGAGAAGGTGCAGGGGACAGTGGCAACGGTGAAGGAGGGTGGGGGTGAGTGCTCCCTTCTCGCCTGTCCTGGGTCTGCTTCTCCATTGTTCTCCCTGCCTCCTTGACTCTCTTTACTTCTGTGTTTTCCAGCTTGGCTGCACACTTGCATCCCCTGGGGAGATTCCAATTTCTTGATGTTGAGGTCACACTGTTCTGGTCCCAGAGTGGGAGGTTCAGGCCTCGAAGCCGCTCTGACAATTATTCATTCCTGTGCAGCCTGGTTTACCAACTGCTCTGCCCACCCCACCCACCTTAACGTCTTCAAAGGCAGCTATAGCAGGTGGCTCCCTTTCCTGGAAGGCACATCTGCCAAGCCCTCCTCCTCCCCACTTACAGGGAACACAGAGGTGAGAGGCCCACGCATGGCCACCCACCAAGACACTCAGCTAGGGGACAGACCTAGGCACCAGCTAGGGGACCAGAGGCTGGGGTGGAGGTCTCCAGGCATGCCCCCCACCCCCCAGTCACTGGGGGACCGGAAGTCAAGGCTTCCCAGAGAGGAGGCCTTCCTCGCTTTGCTCATTTTCATCTCCATTTACCCCCCAGCCAGCCAAGCCCACTTTCTGCTCTAGCTTGTGTTGGAACTGTTTTTCCTCAGTCATCACCAACCTAAAATTCCTCAAAGCTTCATGGAGAAACAGCAAACTGCAAGTGATGGCTCCTGTACCCTTGCTAGCTTCAGTTCTCAACACTTGTCCTGCAGTGGACTGTGCAGTCCAGTTTCAGGGACGACTTAAAGTTCTCTGAAAGTGTCTCACCCTTCAGGCCCCTGGGCCTTTGCACAGTCTGCTCTCTTGCCCTGGAAGATGCTTCCAGGACAGTTTGGAGGAAGGCAACTGGGTTGAGCACACAGTATGATGAAGGGATACCTGGAGCAGGACATGGCTGTGCACAGGACACACTGTTGCCCAAGGATGGACGGTGTCTGTATCTTGGTTGGTGGGTGCCCTTTAGCACCAGTGTCTCCCAGAGAGCTTGTTAAAAACAAACTGCTGGTCCTGAGATACTGAGCTGCCAGGGGTCTGAGATGGGGCTCAAGAATTGACCTAACAGACTCCCAGGTGGACCACTCATGGAACAGGTCAGGGGGCAGGAGGGGAGGTGGCTAGAAGGGGGATTTGGCAGAGAACAAAGGTATCAGCACCACATGGCAGGGAAGTGGTTTTCGCTTCTTTCCTTATTGTGCACCTACTATGTTTCTGACTCTGGAAATACCACAAAGAAATATGACAGCTTCTGATCTTAAAAGTTTTTCACCCCAGTAAGAAGAGCAGAGAAATAAGTCAAAGCAGAGCCTTCTGCCTTTAACAGAACGGTGAATGTTTACCATGGTCTGTGAGTAACCGCTTCAGATTTGAGCAATCAAGAAGGCAGAACCACATGAGGGCTCTGCTCTTCCCGATTTCTAACTGCAGGTCTTATTTCCCATCAGTGTGTTCTTAGACAAGTTATTTAACCCTCTGTGCTCTAGTCCCCTGGCCAGTAAAATGAGGATGGTGATATCGTCTGCATCCAAAGGACTGTTTTGCATATTGAGCAGTTTCTGGTCCATAGCAAGGGCGCAGCCAATGCTTAAAGCTACAGTTATAATCGTGCTAAGAACTCAGCCTCCATCCAGGTTTGGGGGTATCTTCCTAGGAAATAATTCCTGACAGATGGGATTCATTAATGGGAGTGGTTGTAGTGTCACCTGTTCAGAATACTTAGGAAAGAAAAGGCTAAGGAAAAGTTAGGTCTGGCCAGTCTGAGCTAGTGGTAGGATGACTGGACAATCTAAAAATACCAGTTAAAAGGGACATCCATGCACCCCTCATTTAATCCTCACCACGACTAGTGTGGGCTGTTAATTACCATCCTGGCTTTTCAGGTGAGGAATCGGGCTGGATGAATCTGTTCCCACTCTCAGGGCAAAATAAACAGTAAGCCCAAGCCTCAGAGTCAGTGGGATATGGGCCTGAGTTCTGGGGCAGCCTATTACTAGTGGTGTGTCCTGGAACACGCGTGGCATCTCTGATCTGCGCACGGCAGCAGAACACACCCAACAGGGGGCCTGCTCAGAGATGCCAACACTTGGCTTGGTGTGAAGGGTGGATCTGCAAACCTGAGTTCTTCCCTGGTTCATCCCCAGCCTGCAATCACGGGAGAGTCGTGAAACCTTCTTGAACCCGTTTGCTCATTTGTAAAATGGGCAGAACAGTACCAGCTGAAGGGAAGTGCAGTATAGAGCCACAGGTGGTAGTGGTCACGGTGGAGCCAGGATCCTCACCTGGGCCACTCTGCTGCACACTGCCTGCCTTTTCCCATTTTCCTGACTCATTACACAAAAATACTGCTTACAGCCAGTCCACAACCCGCCTCTGCTCCAGGGGCTGAGTCAGCAATGACCCTGACGATGGGCCTGCCCCACACATCTGCACTGGAGAGGGTTCCCTCTTCCCCAAACCACCTCACATCTCTGCCCTTGGACTTCTGTTGGCAGTGCAGGGTACGCATTTCAAACAAAACAAAACAAAACAAAACAAAACAAAACAAAACAACAATAGAAAACACCTGATATTTCCCCTTGGGGCAAAAGGGAAACAGACTCTCCTTTTCCTTAGAGGATTTGCTTCAGAACACTCATGATTGCAAATTCACTGTCTTGTTGAGATGTATGTACCTTTTAAGAGCTAAAAAGGCCTGTTTCCGTATTTACAACCTGGAATGCTTTCTCTGAAGGATTTGGGAGCCATCTTCTTGAAATGTTACCGTTGAGGAGGAAGTATTCCTATCCTTCAAGGCGGTGGAGGACCGGAGCCCAGTTTTCAGGGAGCACCAGGCTTCAAGCTGCAAACCTACCTTCTACATAAATGTACACATTTATTTCTGAAGCGGCCACTCAAATTACCGGGGGTCTTTAGGATGAACTCTGTGACAGACGTTGTCGAGCCCCCTTCCTGGAGGAGGATCATTCACGCGAATGTAAATGATAACCTCGCTGGGGTAGCCCCCCAAATGGCTGCAGGTAAGCTCCCGAGCTGCCTGTAGGGGGTGTCATGTTTTGGGTACGAAGCCAGGGCTGGGAACCAGCTATGCTATGTTTAATGAAGGCCGGAAACACTGATTCAGCATAGACTCAGGGTCATAAATATCACCTCGTGAGTACGTGCTCCCCAACTTTGAGCTGTATGTAAAAAGAGCCTATGAAAATGGGTGGGGTGCTGGCTAACGACGATGGCCCCTCTGAAGCAAGGATGACCCATATTCCCTCCCTGCCCGCATCTTCTTTCAATTGCTGGGTCCTGGAACCTTGGTCCCTGGGTCACAGCCCCCACACGCCAGGTTGCATCTTCCCAGTTGTTTGGAAGAAGGATGGCCTCCCCTCAGAGGGCTGCCTGTAATGCGCGTCACGCTCGTTTCCAGCTTACTCAATACCCAGCTCAGGTGGGGAGTGTTTGGGGAGTGGGCAGGTTCTGTTTTCCACGGTGTTGCCGCCGACAGTGGAAACAAGGGCTTTCGGCGAGGCCTTTGCGAGAGAACTCCGACAACTTGCAGGAGCCCGGCCTTTGTCTTTGCAGGGTGCGGTGGGCGCACCTCCCCGCAGCCTCGGAGTGGGTCTGGTACTGCCCGCAGCATCCCTATTTTTAGCCCCCGGGATGTGCAGGTCACGTGACGGGGGCGTTTCCTAGCGCCGCGGTCCCGCCCCTGCCGCGCCGGGCGCGCTGCCGCAGAGCGCGGAGTCGCGGGTGCGGGCGGCTATGAAGGTCTGGAGCTCCGAGCACGTATTCGGGTGAGGCGGGGCTGCGGGCCGCGGACGGGTCTGCAGCGACCCTGGCTCCCGCCGTGGCGTCCCGAGAGGGACCTGCGCCTTCCGCTCCCGGGCCGTGGTTGGGCGGAGTCCGGCGCAACTTGGCGAGCGGCGGCTGGGCTTGGCGATGCGCAGGGTCGCGGGTGGGGTGGCAGCTCCCGGGCGAGGGGCCCGGCCACCCGGCGCTGGTCTCCCCCGGCGACCAGGCGGATGGCAGTGCCCACGCTCCCGGTGCGGGCAGGCCTGGTGGCAGTGCCCTCGCTCCCGGTGCGGGTAGGCGGATGACAGTGGCCACGCTCCCAGTGCGGGCAGGCGGATGGTAGTGCCCACGCTCCCGGTGCGGGCAGGCCTGGTGGCAGTGCCCACGCTCCCCGTGCGGACAGGCGGATGGCAGTGGCCAAGCTCTCGGGCAGACGGATGGCAGCGTCCTCGCTCCTCGTGCGGGCGGCCTGGTGGCAGTGCCCACACTCCCCGTGCGGGCCGGCCTCGTGGCAGTGCCCATGCTCCCCGTTCGGGCAGGCCTGGTTTGGCAGTGCCCACACTCCCGTGCGGGCAGGCAGATGGCAGTGGCCACGCTCTTGGGCAGACGGATGGCAGCGTCCTCGCTCCCGTGCGGGCCGGCCTGGTGGCAGTGCCCACATCCTCTGGTGTCGTGGGAGGTCCCAGGCAGGGGTCCGTAGAGCCAACTGGGGCTCTGCCAAGATCTTGCGAAGCAGGCACTCAACATCCAGCAGATCTTAGAAGGGTCCCCAGGGGACTCAGGCCCACGAGGAAGCTCCACAGGAAGAAGGCACCTGGGGACCTTGGTCCCGAGTCCACTAGTAGGCATGGGAGCCTCCAGCAGCCTAGGAGCTGCGGGAAAATGCCCTCCTGACCTGATGGTGGCTTCCTCCAAGGCACTGATCCAAAGGCATTCTTTAATGTCTTTTAAAAGGAGCAAGATTTTAAAATTCCCCGACCCCACTTAGAAAAATCTTTTGTTTTTGCGTGAGAGATTATTGCATGAAATGGAATTGTCATTCTTTGACCTTTTGTAAATGTAAAATCATATTAAAAATTTATCAAGTACCTTCAAAACCTCTGAAACTGTTTTTTTTATGATAGCTTTAGATTTGATAGGATATATTATTTTGCATCACTTGCTGCCTTTCTATGGGATGTTCTCCCAGGGGTGTGAGTGAGTCATTTGCTGGATGCAGAGGGAGATGTTGAATTCCATACATATCCAGAAGCCAGGGCCGTGTGGACCGGTTGAGAAGGACCAGCCTCCTGGCTAATGGAGTGTTGGCTAAGCTGTGTCAGCTGTGAAAAGTCACTGTTGACATTTTTGTGGCTGCCAACCATTTATTTAATTTTTTTTTTTTGGTCCTGGTGATTGAACCCAGCAGTGTTCTACCCCTGAGCCACTCCCCCAGCACTTTTAATTTTTTATTTTGAGAGAGTCTCACTAAGTTGCTTAGGCTGGCTGAGAACTTGTGATCTTCCTGCCACAGCCTCCCGAATCAGGATTGTAGGTGTGAGCCACTGTTCCTCCACTTCAGTTTTAAGCTTTCTTAAATCTAAATTACATACCATTCCACGCCTATCTGTAATGTAAACCACCTGTTTTAAATAGTACAATTCCATAATTTCAGAATTTACAGAAAATTTAAATTTTTAGTCCTCCAGACCCAATCATCCCTCCCTGCTGCCCTCCCCTCCTCTCTCCCCAAAGGAAGTAGAGATGGTGAGTTTGGTGGATATCCTTACCCGGGTCTTTGTGCCAGCAGTCCAGTTGACACATTTATGTATATCCATGTGTATGAACCCAGAATGTATGCACTCACTGTTTTGAAAGATATCAATGGCATCACCCTGGACAATCTTTTGGCAATTTTTTTTCTCACCAATACGTTTTTAAGATCTGTCCATGTTGATATCTATGTGATTTGATATTGATTTCAATAGATACCTATGTCAATATGGATAGATATATACCTACACATAAGTACCCTTATGAGTATAGATATGCGTGTGTATAGATACATGTGTAGGTTGGTTATGATAGCTATATAATATTCCATCATATGAATATGCCACAAGTTGTCCTTTGTCTTCTTGAGCGGACATTAAATTTTCCCTTTACGAGACTCCCTGCTGTAGTCAGCCCTGATGTTTCTGTTCCACTAGCCAAGGGTCCTTTTAAGCCACCAGATATCAAATGTTCAACCCAGGACCACTTAAAACTTTAAAATATTGGAGACCCCTAACAGTTTTGTTTATATGGATTGTGTCTAGCAACGCTTACCGTATTAGAAAAAACAATTTTAAAATAGTCGCTAAAATGAACACTAACATAACCTTAAAAAAGCTGCATTTTCCAAAAATCAGCAGAAAGAGTGGCACTTTCAAAATAGTATTTGCAAAGTCTGGATTAGTAGAAGATAGCTTGATTCTTGTACCTGCATCTGCGTTTTATGTTGTGCAGTGTTATCTTGGTTGGAGTGCATGGATGAACCCCAGCCTCACACAGGTCTTTTTGGTAATTTGTGGCTATTCCTTGCTGCTGTGACAACAAATGACTTCTAAAAATTTGTTGCAAAATAAAATCTGAAACAAAACCATAATGAGCAGAGGAACCAGCTCACACCCCACAGGGCTGTCTGAGTGGGTCTCCTGCCCCCACGGTTCAGTGACATTTGTATAAGTTGTTGGAATGCAGAGCTCACCCATTCTGCAGAATGCTGAGGTCAGCATGCTCAAAGCAAGTTTCCTGCAATTCCAGTTTTCATCAAATTTTATCTTTAGCAACAAATACTCCCAGTTGTTTTGCCTCAAAACAATAGGCTCAGTTTATTAATCTTCTAGAACAGTCTGCCAGATCCCAAGTTGGAATAGGCAGTGTGTGTGCTGTTTTTCCAGGTGCAGACCTGGGTGGTGATTTGTTCCCAGCCTGAACAGCTGCCGCAGTACCCCATGAAGGCCAGGGAGCTTGGTCTGCTGCTTGGTCAGGCCTCTGGCGCACTTCCTGTTGCTTCACACAGAAGAGCAGAGAGGAGAGTGCTTAGGGACTAGGTGGCAACAACATTAGTTGTTCTACATTTCATCACGGCATTCCTCAGAGAAGCTGGCATTTTTCTCTGAGTGTCAGCATTGAGGGACACAGCAACGGGGCTGTGGTTTGGAGTCCTGCCTTGACTGCTGGTGAGATTCCAGCACTTTCCCTCCATTGCTTTTGCAACATCAGTTTAAATGTCAGTACAGTGAAGGCCAGTCATGTCTCAGTGGCATTGTGACAGTCACCTCCTGAAAGGGTTCTGGGGCTCCCAGCCTGTGTCCTGTGCCGTGGGCTGTAGGACGTAGCTGACCTTTTTGTCTTATTTGTGGCTACCTACTTTTTAAAAAAATAGTTTTATTATGGAAATTTTAGAAATATGCAAAATTAGACTAGAATGCTGAGTACCTGGTGCCATCTCCCAGATGTCCTCTGGAAGCCCCTCTGGTTTCACCTATGTCCCCACTTTCTGCCCTTACCCCGGGGTGATTTTTGGCAAAATCCAGAGTGAAGGAAGGAATTTCCTTTTCCTTCCTCTTAACACCCAGCTGTGCCTAGAGAGAGCCCCAGCATGGAAGCCAGGATCGGTCCTCCACCTTTCCTGGGTTCTCCATCCTGGCACAGGTGGTGCCTGGTGCCTTTCTCACCCTGGGGGCATGTGAAGATGCAGCTGCGTGGGGGACCCATCACTGGGTGGGTGGCAGCAAGAGGCCTCCCTCCCTTTGGGGACAGGATTCAGATCCCACCGTTGTCTAGTTTATAGCTGGGACCACTCCTCCTGAAAGCAAACATCAACAAATTCCTCACCTTCCTAAACCTGGTGGTGAGAGTATGGGGCATGTCCGTCGTCAGCCTCCCAGGTAGGTCACTTCTGTGACTGCTGTGTCCACCAGCCCTGTGTGTCTGCCATGCTCTTTCTAGCCCTTGCTAGTGCCAGACTTGAGCTTTGCCAGTTGAATGGCTATCAACTGCTGACCCACTGGGACTGCTCCTGGTTTGCTGTTCAGACCATGTTATTTTAAAGATGTCACAGTTATTTTACCCTTTTTTTCAGTTCTACTACGTTTACATTGACTTCTGGGCTCACCCTGCTGTAGTTAATGGAATTATGTGCATATTTTAAGCAGGTTGTATTTTGTTTAAATCATTAACCAAAAAGATGCAAAAGTTTTATATAAAAAAATTACTGGGCTGGGATTGTGACTCTGTGGTGGAGCGCTTGCCTAGCATGTGCAAGGCACTGGGTTTGATTCTCAGCACCACATATAAATGAATAAAATAAAAGTCTATCAACATCTAAAAAAATTTAAAAAATGATCTGTGGTAACTTTTATGCAAATTATCCCTCAACATTTAGATCATTTTAAGCTTTCTTTTGGAAGATGCAGTCCATTCTGCTTAAAGTAATGACTTCTGAAACCCAACTCAGAAGCCCATGGGTTGTTTATGGAGAAGTTCTTTCTTATCATACTTCACTTTTCAGGCATTTAGATTCTCTGTCCTTGCCTAGATCTGGGGTTGAGTATGTCTGTGCTTGGCTCTCAGATCTCTGTGCCCTCAGCCCTTTCTGTTACAGCCAGTGGCTGCATTTGACTTAGTGACAAGATTCTGTGATTCGAAAACTGAACCCACGCATTTCTTTGTTAAAGAGAGGATTCTAGATTGGGCCCTCACAATTTATAGGCTACTGAATGCCAAAGAAATAGGATAGGGAACTGGGAAACCTGGTTTTAATCCGGCCCTGCTGCAGACCTTCTGACCTATAGGACAAGAGTTGTATGAGAATAAAGTAAATTAATGGTCATTCAGTTATATTAAAAATGACAGCAGATCTGGAACAAAACTTTAATATGTTCATAATCTCTGATATTGGACTTACTACTTCCATTTCTAGAATTTTATCCTAAGAGAAAGTTAGATATGTTAGAAGACTACCTACTATACCCATCTACTATCTTCATGTCTGTCCTGACTTAATGCAAAATTGGCAGCAGTCAAAATAAGTTATCCTAAGAGACTGGTTGAATATTCATAGGATGACCTATTATACAGCTGTTAAGTCATATTTTTGAAAAGAACTTTGTGATATAGGAAAATTTATCTGTTATAAAAAGTGCACAGTAAACTCATATTGAGTATAATCCCATAAATTTTTCCTTTTTGATGTGGATATCATCAGTTAAATTTTTAAAAAGGGGAGTGGGTGTGCACATATGCGTATGTGTGCCTGTGCATGAGTGTGTACATGCACCCAGGTCTCGTGTCTGGGCAGGGTCCCACTTGCTGTTTGCAGCCCCCAGGTGCATCTGGAGACATGATGGGATTATGGAGATACCTTTGCAGGGGTCTTGCATCCCGAGGAGCACATCCAGAAGGGAAGATAGGTTGGCAGACTTGGCAGCAGCCCCTTGGGGTTCTGGGGGAAGGTGCATGCCCACCATATCGTGGTGGCCCCTCTGGTTGGCTCCATCAGATGGGCCTGAGCCTCGTGGGTTCAGGCAAGCAGTGGCAGCTGTGTACCTGGTTTGGGCTTGTCTGATGGCAGGAGGTAGACCTGTGGAAAGGTATTCACTTTTCTCAGCAAGGGCTCAGGGTCAGAGGGAGGTGGGATCCTGCAGGGGAAGCCTTAGGAAGAGCTTGGGGATACCTGGGGCTCCCACAGGCTCTGGGGATGTGGTGGGGTTGTGAGCCTGTATGAGCAGGTGGGCATGGTGGGAGGGTGACCTTTAGATCATCACTGTTCCTGTGGCCCATCGTCTTCTCAGACTGCCAAGTCTCCAGGAAGCTGAGGTGTTCTGCTGATGTAAGCAGAGACGCATGTCAGAATGTTGACATGGTTGTCTGTGGAGAGGGTACTTGTAGATGCTTTTAAATGTCTTCATACTTCTCTTTATTTTTAAAAAATTTGAATACATTTTTACAATAAATATGTGGACACTTGGTCATGCACCACTTAGAAGTTGGAACAAAGCCGAACTGCTCCTCAGTGTACCACAGGGTCACGTCATGATAGACACATCGTAGGTGAAAATGACTGCCAGTTGAAAGTGCATTCAGTTTGCCCACCCTACTGCACAGGGTGGCCTAGCTGCCTTAAATGTGCTCAGAACTTTGCCTTAGCCTACACCTGGCAAAGCCATCTAACACGAAGCCCATCTTATGATAAATATCAGAATACCTGAGCACTAAGTGTCTCATGTAATTTTATGAATCCTGCACTGAAAGTCAAAACTGAATGACTGGGTACACATGTGCACCTTCATGAAACTGAAAGATTCGATATCCAAGGATGGTAAGTCGGGGACTTCTGTAGTTGATAGCAGTTGCCTGGCTAGGAGCAGTAGCCTGCTCAGGGTACACATAAGCAGGTATGTTATTTGTTTTATGGTAATATTCTGAGCTACAGTTGTCCAATTTGGTCATGTAGGACTGCAAGCCCAGCCAAGACTTAGGGTTCAGCCTGTGTTCACTGTGGCAACCAGGCAGGAAGGCACACCTTGGTGCTGGCCGCCCAGGGTTCCCTCTCCCCAGGAGCAGCACCAGGGAGAGCCACATGCCATAGAGATAGGAGTGGAGAAGCCCACCCCTCAACAAAAGGATCCTGCCTCCTTGAGTACAGGGGGAGGCCTGGGAGAGGAAACAGCCTGAGTCAGATGAAGAAAATCCAGCCCAGAGCCCACCCTGCAGCACCTCGGCTGGGGATGCAGGTGTGCAGGGGCCTGGTGGCCAAGGGCAGCTTACTGTGGGCATGCCAGGCTGGGTATGGGAAGAGCCCTGCCCCGGAGCCCGCCAGCATCAAGGCTCACAGCATCTAGGCTTTGGGCCTGGAGTGGACAGATCCGTTTGGCTAAAGTGTTGAACCCCAGGGAATGAGCACTGCGTTGCTGCCCATCCCTGGAAGCCCAGCGTCCTGGCTGTGCGCTGCTCGGCGTGCCCAGCGTCCCCAGGCCGCTGCTTCTCTGGCTGACTATATTTCTCCCGCCAGCCACCCGTGGGACACGGTGATCAAGGCGGCCATGCGGAAGTACCCGAACCCGATGAATCCATGCGTGGTGGGCGTGGACGTGCTGGAGCGCCGCGTGGACCGCCTCGGGCGGCTGCACAGCCTGCGCCTGCTCAGCACCGAGTGGGGGTTGCCCAGCCTCGTGCGCGCGGTGAGCGCCCGCCCGGCCTGTGCGTGGTGGCCGCAGGCCCCTTGGGCCCCTCTCGGCCCTACCCCGCCTGCCCCAGACAGCACGGTGGCTCCATCTGCTAGGGCTGCCGAGATGCCGAGATGCCCAGCGCTGAAGCGCAGGCCTTTGGCTCCTGGTCCTGGAGGCCCTGCCCCGGGGCAGGGTGTCGGCAGGTGGGCTTCCTCCAGGGCCTCCTCCGGGGCACCTCCATGGTGAGGGTGTCCTGCCCATCCCAGAATAGCGCCAACCGCTAGGATCTCATTTTTACCTGATCACCATAAGTGCCCAGCATCCAGTCCTACTCACAATCTGAGGTCTTGAGGGTTGAGTCTTCGACATGTGGATTTGCGGGGTGGGGTGGGGGTGTGTGTGGGGGTGTGGGAGTGGGGGGGCACGAGTCAGCAAATGACTCTAGAGTCGCTCTGGAGGTCACTGCCCGAGTAAATCCGGCCACTCGCTGCTCCTGGCACTCTCAGAAACTCCTGCACGAGACCTTGGATATCACACCTTGGCCTGACGTCCCTCCAGCCTGGCCCCCAGAATCTGTCCCAGTTTCCTCCCCAGCGGAGGGGACTTCTGGGCCACCTCGGTGATCCCCATCTCTCACCCTAACTTTATGTTAAAGCATTAGTTAGTGCCATACACTCAGCTCTGAACTCACTTATGTTCTCATCTCCTGTCACCTGTGGGAATGGAAGACTAGGCTTTATTCTGTCCCTTTCCCAGTTACCGTCATTTGTCTGGTAAACAGGTGAATTAATTAGCAAGTGGAATTTTAACATGTTACTATATTAGTTTCATTTTGTTTTTTAGATTTTGGGGACCAGTAGGACTTTGACATACATCAAAGAGCGTTCTGTTGTGGATCCCGTGGAAAAGAAAATGGAACTTTGTTCCAGCAATGTAAGCAATGGCCTAGGAGAACCGCGCTTAGCCTGCCTGGTGATGGTGCGTAGCGCCTTCATTTAGTCTTACTTACAGCCTGGCTTTGGCCTCAGTGAGCCTTGATTTTTCACAGGAAGCTCAAATTTATTGAAGAGTTTTTTTGTTTTTTATTCTATTATAATAAAGAGATGTGGTGGCACACACCTATAATCTCAGCAGCTTGGGAGGTTGAGGCAGGAGGATTGCAAGTTCAAGATCAGTATCAGCAACTTAGGGAGGCCATCAGCAAACTAGTGAGACCCTGTCTCAAAATTAAAAAAAAGGGCTGGGGGTGTGGTTCATTGGTAAAATGCCCTGGGCTCAATTCTCAGTTAAAAAAAATAAATGACAAAAACAAATATAATAAACATCTAGAAAAATGCACATGTCCAATTAGATAAGGGAACCAAGTCTCCATGAGCCGTTGCTCCATAGGGTGAATACAGATAATGCCAATGGACCGTGTATTTTAGAAAAGCCAGAAAAAAGACTGTGAATGCTTTAAAAAGAGAAAACAGCTGTTTGAGGAGACAGCTGTGCTTATCTGCTCTCAACATCTCAGTGTGTGCAGGTGGACAAAGGGCGTGCTGAAGGTGTGCTGTGGTTGTGTGTCAGTTAAAGGAGTGAGACAAGCAAGGCCCACATCAATGGATGTCACTGAGTGAACGCACTGGTTCACCAGCAGCCCGATGAGGTGACAGGACAGCTCCCAGAGCCCCTGCAGTCACTGTGCTGACTCCCAGCAGCAGAGGTGGTTTTAGTCACCTCTTCAGTGCGTTTGCAACTACTTTTATTTTTGTGGTGCTGGGCTTGAACCCAGGGGCGCTCTGCCACTGAGCTGCATCCTCAGTCCTTTTTAATTCTTTTGAGAAAAGATCTCACTCAGTGGCCCAGGCTAGCCTTGAACTTGTGATCTTCCTGTCTAAGCCTCCCCATCACTGGGAGTGCCAGTGTGTTGTCACCGAGCCTGGCTGTTTTGCTTTGTGTTTTTGCAGGGCTGGATTGAACCTAGGGCCCTGTGCATGCCAGGCAAGAGCTCTGCCCTGTGCCGCACCCTCCGCCTAGTGGTCGTGCTGAGAGCCATGTTCCCTCTTCAGTTCTCTTCTACTTCTTTCAATTAAAATGACATAGATGCATTGAGCTGGTGCAAGTTCAAAGGGCACAAGGGAAAAATGCACAGGCTGGGAAAATAACTTATTTAAGAAATGCTCCTTATTCTTGTCACCACGGCAAGGGGCTATTCTGGGAGAAATCCCAACACAGTACTCATCCATGTGGTCTTCCTCCTCCATGTGTCCCGTCCTCTGGTTTCTCTGCTTTGTCCCTGAGCCGCAGCACTGATTGAAGTCATTCATTCATTGGTTCCACTGACCATCTCAGGTGCCTGCTGCCTGCCAGCTGTCGTGCTGGGGCAGGGAGCGCAGGCCTGGAGGTGTCCTGCCCTCACTGGTGGATTGCCCCATGGACAGCCTGAGCAGCCTGTGCCAATGGAGGTGTGTGAGCCACCAGGGCGAAAACCCCCGAGGGGCCATGAGAGACCCTCAGAGAGGAGCTGAGGGAGTGGCAGGGGCTTGAATTTGGACTAGTGGGTGTCCCTGTATCAGAGCACAGATAGGCCAGGGCAGGCAGAGGCTGGCTTACTGAGGAGGAGCAGGGACAGTACAGGTTCTCAGTGAAATGATTACACGTGCAGAAAAGTGTTTGCCGCTGCTGAAATGTTATCTTGCTTTTGACAGCTTAGACTTTTTTTTTTTTAAATGATCTTACTGGATGTAGTGGTACATTCCTGAAATTCCAGCTACTTGAGAGGCTGAGTAGGGAGGATTGAGGATTGTTAGAGACCAGGAGATGGAGACCAACCTGGGCAACAAAGCAAAACCTTGTCTCAAACAAACGAAACAAATAAAGGTTTTGTGTTGGAACTGGCTCTTGGAGAAGAGGGTAAATTGAGTTAAATGCTGATAACAATTCCAGCGCTTCACTGTCCTAGGTGGGAGCCAACTGGCCGCATGTGACTATTTAAACTAATTAGGACTGAATGAAAATAAATCCCCATTTCTCAGTCACACTAGCCATGTTCTCAGCGTTCATTCCCTGCTTGTGTCTGCAGTCACTGCATCAGGGAGGATGGTGGTGTCAGAAAATCCTCCACAGTGCTGGGCTGGGGCACCAGTTCTAAAATAGGCCTCTGGAGCAAGCCAGTCGAATGAGGCGGCTGACCATTCCCAGGAGGTGGTGTTGCGGAGACAGGCCTCCAGTCTATGTGCACCCTGGGGTCTGCCCCAAGGCCAGGCTCTGGTGCAAGGGGCAGAGAGCTTGCTGCTGTTTGCGGGGCACTGTCCTTTCCAGTATCCTAGTGGCTAGAGCACCGCTCAGAACAGGTGCCAGCTGCTTGTGGGAAGAGCTGCGCTCTGGTGTCCCTAGGACGTGCTGTGTTTGAACTTTTAGTGCCTAAGTGTTTGTTCTGACTCTGCTCAGTGTTAATTTTGGGGTGGAAGATAATGGGCAGATGGTTTGGAAAGAAATGCAAGAGAAAAAGAACTTAAAGCTATTGTTTCTTTTTTTCTTTTTAAAGATCACACTCACAAATTTGGTGTCGGTGAATGAGAGGTTGGTGTATACACCTCATCCAGAGAACCCTGGAAAGTAAGCCTTCTCGTCCTGGGATTCGCTCCTAGCATAGCAGCGGTGGGGGGGCTCACTTCTCCACTTCTTCATCTGTTACTCTCCCACAGGACGGTGCTCACACAGGAAGCCATCATCACCGTGAAGGGGATTAGTCTTGGCAGCTATCTGGAAAGTCTGATGGCAAACACAATATCATCCAATGCCAAGAAGGTTCGTACCAGTCCCGGGCCCTGTGTGTGGTCGAATATTAAGTGTCAAGTGAGGCAGGAGACACGTTTAGTCCCACAAGTCCTCCTAGGTGCTGGGAACCTCCACCTGTAGCTGAGCTTGTAATTCCAAGTATTTCCCACAGTTACATTCAAAATCAGTGGAATGGAAAGGCTGGCCAGGGCTTGAAGGGCGGGCAGCGTGTCTATGGCCGAGGGAGCCATAGGACTACTTTTCTTAGAAGGGAAAGTATGGGGCAGACCTGGAGTGTAAGCCCAGCCAGGGCAGCTCCCCCTTCAGAGAGAGAACTCAAATACTAGAGGCTCTGCGAAGGCAAACCCACCATGTGACATCGGAGGGTGGTGGGTGCTGATACCATTGGGCAGCATGCTCTGGGCTGTTGGCAGTTTCCTGGGTAACAGGCACCAGGTGGCTGTGGCTGAGTGCCCCCAGCTGTGATGCCCCCTGGACCCAGCTCCCCTCTGGCAAGATTTGGGAGTGAGCTTTGTGGAGTGAGAGGGGAAGGGATGGATCCCAGGGGCTGTCCAAAGCTCTCCCTTTGTGCCCAGAGGGCTGGGGTGAAGGCAGAGAGTGACCTGGGAGTCCGGGTGTCCTTCCCCTCTAGCAGACCGGTGGAATGAGTTTGGATGTTGGGAAGGAAGATGTTCTTCAAGGTGAAGGGGATTCTGCCTGCCACAGCAGGCCTTTGCTTCTCACCCTGGCCCACCTCATGGGCTCACCTCCTCCCTGGTCCACCCCTCCCATCCTGGCTTTCCATCTTCATTTTCTGAATCAGTTGGGCTGTCCTTCCTTTCCTTCTGTTACAGATTTGGGGCCTTCTGAGAAACTGAGGCAGCATGAAGACCCCCCTTCCAACCCTGATTCTTGTGATCAAGTCAGGAAGAATTCAGACACATCACTCAGAGGGACAGGAATGAGTTTATTGAGGGGATAGGAAAAGGGAAAGTGGTCCTCTCAGAGAGGAGAGGGACAGCGTGACTTTCCTGTACTCCAGTTTTATTGGGGATCCCAGGGAAGTTTCCAGAGAGTCCCACTCACGTCCACCTCTTGAATTTGACTGACAGCAGGGTAACATCAGACTTTCAAGTATCCAGTGCCACAGCAGTTTTAGGTCACCTTGGCCCATGTGGAAGGGTTTGACTTGGATTTTAACCATGCATTCTTACAGATGTTATGGTTATGAGGAATTGTCCTCATCTCCCAGAGTTTTAGGATCTGGTCTGGGTTCCTGGATGAACATTATTTGGGTCCTGGATTTCTCCTGAAGATAACAGGTAGTTTTCTGAGGAATGTGACATAACCTGTCCTCTTAGTCCAGCAGGGATGCGGGTAAATTGCTTCTTGGAAGAGAAAACATGTGGGTCAGCAGAGTGGGCCCCTTTATAGAGTTGTTCTCTTACCGTGTGTTCCCACCATCCTCATCTGTCTGTCCTCTAACAGTTCCATGCTTAAGTCACAAACTGGTGAAACCATGTTGTAACCACGTTTCACCAGTGTGACCTTGTACTTGCATTTAACTAGTCACAAATGGAAGAGCCCGTCTATCCAATTTTTATGTTTTTAAAGAAAAGTTAGATTTGGGGAAGGCTCTGCTCCACCCACCTGTGGTCCCCAGGAACTCAGGAGGCTGAGGCAGGAGGATTTCAAGTTGGAGGCCGCCTGGGCAACTTAGCAACACCCTGTCTAAAAAAATAAGGGCTAGGGCTGTAGCCCAGCGTAAAAGACCCTGGGTTCAGTCCCCAGTACCACCCTGCCCTCCCACCCCCCCAAAAAAAGAAAAGTCCAGATTTGAGAATCATAGGTGGTCACTTTGCTCAACTCAGGGGAGGGAGGCAAGGAAGGCCCAGTGGGGAGAGCTCCGTGCATGTGTGGAACTCGGGGAGATGTGCTCCTTCCCTTCATGTTTTCAAGTATTTTGAAGTGCTTGGCTTCTAAAGTCGGCTGGAACAAGATATTACAGGAGGGCGGGGGATGGGTCATACCCAGTGCTGCCAAAGCCACCTTCAACCTTTAGGGGAACAACCAGGTACATGTGGTGGGGCCACACCTGGCTCTCTTCACTTCACTTCCTAAGAGGTCATTGTGCTGAAGGCTTAAGGAGCCACTGCCTGGATGACTCCTTGAGGGAGAGGAGTCCTCTTTCAGGACTGGGATTGGGGGCATCAGGGTTGCATTCGCAAGCCTCTGGGGGATGAGGATCTGCTGCGTTCTATAAGCGGGATGCCAGCGTTGGGAAAGCAGGAGGGGGTGGCAATTTGCTAACATAGTAGAGAATTTTGGGCACTGAAAACCGTGCCAGCTCATTTTGAGCTTGAGGGAGATGCGTGACAAGTCGCTGCGCGGACAAGTCACTGCGCGGTCATCACCTCCGCGTGGCCCTCTGCGGTCACGTGCAGCGGGCTGGTGGCTCCTCAGGGCAGCGCACCGCAGAAGGTCTCACTGCGTTTTTCTGTGTCCCTGCAGGGGTGGGCTGCTATCGAGTGGATAATCGAACATTCTGAAAGTGCCATAAGCTAACAGGCCTGGCCCTGCACCTCGGGATGCACGGTGGCAACTGCGGTACTCGTTAACCTGGTACAGACGTTTGGCATTTCATCAGCCATGTGCATGGTGTGTGTGCAAGGGGCTGCGGGAAAGCACCGCCGCCTGTTGGCCTCGGCCCTGGGCTTCTCAGTGTCCAGGTGCGGGAGCCAGACCTCCATCTGCGCCGCTCTGCACGTCCTGGCTTCCAATGGAAAACGCCGAGCTGCTGTCTTCTGGCGTCTGTGTCTGCGGAAGGCCGGTAGCATCAGCCTCCAGCAGGGCGCCTGCACATTCCTCGCTGTGCATGGCTCCTGAAGAAGCCTCCGTGGGTCGGTGCAGACGGGCTGAAAGGCTCTTCTGAGTCGCAGGGGTTTCATTTGGGGTAAATTTGTTCTTGTTCTTTTGGAGCCGGGGATGCACCCAGGGCTGCGCACCTCTGCACTGAGCTCCTTCCCGGCTCGCGCTCCTGGGAAACACGTTTCCATCCACGCTCTTCCCTGCGGAGCCGCGCTCAGCCCTGCCCCTTCCTTTCAGCGCCA
The DNA here is from genome assembly GCA_020662805.1 of Glaucomys volans. NCBI lineage: Eukaryota > Metazoa > Chordata > Mammalia > Rodentia > Sciuridae > Glaucomys > Glaucomys volans. The sequence goes on from JAJEJO010050575.1 coordinate 117,631, forward strand.
CAGTCATCGCTTGCATTTCCGTGAGGTCACAGCACTGTGGGGCTCCCGCCAGGAACTCAATGCTGGATGCCCAGCACCCTTTGCCATGTTCATTTGGGAAAGGGGACCAGAGGCCTGCCCCGCTTCCAGGGACTCTTCTGCTCCTGGTCCCCACAGCTGCGGTGCTGTGCTGCTCTGGGCCCTGCTCCCCACTGTCTGTCCCTAGCTTGCCTGATCTCACTCAGGCCTGGCCTTCAGCCAGGAAGCTGCAAGAACTTGTTGAGCCCTTCTGTAATCCCAGCGGCTGGGGAGGCTGAGGCATCAGTCACTTAGCGAGGCCCTAATCAACTCAGGGAGACCCTGTCTCTAAATAAACCATAAAACCGGGGGTGTAAGGATGTGGCAGTGGTTGAGCACCCCTGGGTTCAATCCAAAGCAAACAAACAAAAACAACTGATTTTGCCTCAGTCGCTGGAGCTGCAGTTTGCCAGCGACCTTGACCTTGAATCCAAGGCTGAGACCTGCCACATAGTCCTTTCTTTTTCTTGGGGGCACTGAGTTAAGTACTTGCAGGGAGGTTACCAGGCTGGTGTGGCCCCGTGTGTGTGTGTGTGTGTGTGTGTGAGAGAGAGAGAGCTGCTGTGAGCTGCGGCTCCTCAGGTTCTGTTTCCTTCACAGCCAGAGCTAAACTGCCTCCATCTTCAATCAGATACCTCACCCAAAACATCCAAGAAGACAGGAAGGAAGAAAGGAGGAGAAAGCAGGTGAAGAGCGAGCTGGACGAGGCTCGGCCCTGATGGAGGACCTGCTGGCACACTCTCCATGCCCTGGCCACCTTGGAGCCGCACCTCAGGCTGTGGTTGGTCCTGAGGAGGCAGCAGGATGGGAGAGCCCAGCGCCGGTCCAGCCGTGTGGCTGCTGCAGCCCTGGGCCTGCCCTGGGGTCTTGGCAGCTTTCCCCCATGGGGACCTTGCTGGGTGCCCCTCTCCCACCCCCGCTGAGCCCTGTCCCTCTGCAGGGCTGGCACTGTCCCTGCCACCAACCTGCATGTGCCCTCCATGCCTCACAGAAACCCCTCTGTTCCTGAAGCCTCCTCTGCCCTAGCCTCCTCTGCCCCCCTGGGCTCTGCTTGCCTGCCTCTTCCTACGCTGGGAGCCGAGCCCTGGACACCATGCCTGCTGTGGGGTCCTATGGGGTCCTGTGGCTGGTGGGGTCGGTGGACTCCCAGTGTCTCTTCTCTGGAGTGGTCTGGCTGCTGACAGGACTGCCCAGCTCCTGGGGCAACTCGGGCTCCCGGTGGCCTCACCTTCCCGCAGGCTGTGCTGCTGCCCCTCCGGACACCTGGGGTGCAGGCCTGCTGGGCTCTGCCTGGTGGCTTTGGGCCCTGCCTGGGCTGGGTGGTCTCAGCTCCATCACCAGCCCCTCTGCTCTGGCGCTGTCCCTGGGGCCTTGGGATGCCATCCCCTGCACACTTCTGAGGTCCGCTTTCCTGATCTCTCCCCACAGTGTCGTGGACATTTCAGGGGGGACAAAACCCCCCCCCCCCCCCCGTCTTGAAATCAAAGTTGTTTAAAACAACCAATTTTAAAAAGTGCCGAAGCAATCGTATTTCATGGGTTGGAAGAGAAGCAGGACTGTGTGGGCAGGCCTCGGCTCTCCCTCTGCAGCTGACCCACCCCAACCTCAGCCTCCAGAAATGCCTGTGCCTGTGAAAGTGCAGGTGGGGGCTGCTCTTTCCCTTGTCATTAAACTGAGGCTCATGCTGCGCGCTGTTGGTGACTTTTTTCTTCTTCTTAAATGTCCCCCTGGAGAATCCCCCCTGGAGGACACGCTGCAGGCATGAGTCCCTAATCCCTGGGGCCATGTTCACTGGCTCTGCTGGGCCCAGTCAGCTGGTGGCCGAGGTGGACTTGGGCTGCCCCCTGCCGGTGGCACCATCTCCTGGACACTGTGTCCCACTCTCTCCAGTGCGGCCCTCGTTCTGGTTTCAGGATGGCTCTGTCACCTCTCAGGGTCATTGTCTAAGTTTGTCATGTCAGGAGTCATGTTCTGGAGGGACGCGTGTGAGGCTGCAATTTGTAAACCACGTGCTGAAGGCGGGATGGGGTCAGGGCAGCCTCTGATCTGTGCAGGGGTGAGGCCGCAGAGGTCCAGGGTATCTTTGGAGAAAGATCACAGTTTTAGTGCAAGGACAGTTGTAAATGTCAGTCGACTGGTAATGTCCCACTTCTGGCGGCTTGAGGCACCTGCCTGCGGTGGTTCCTTGGTCTTCCATGCTCTCAGCTATTTATTTATTTTTTGGAAAATTTCGGTTTATTACAATGTCAAGTAGAGTTATAACTATTGCACGCATCATTGTGCTCACAGATGGCCAATGTTGAGGGGAATATTTTTCTCCAAAAGAGAGAAGTTGTCAGATCTTCAATATGTTTAAATTACACAGGCAAAGTTACAAACCTCATGTTTCATTCCATACCCTGCCTGCTTCCTGCAGTTGTACAGCTTGCTGCAAATGGGAATTTTAGTTTGGATAATGGTTTAAAAGTTTTCCCTTGCTGGGCGTGGTGGTGCATGCCTGTAATCCCAGTGGCTCAGGAGGCTGAGGCGGGAGGATCGCAAGTTCAACCAGCCTCATCAAAAGCAAGGTGATAAGCAACTCAGTGAGACCCTGTCTCTAAATAAATACAAAATAGGGCTGGGGATGTGGCTCAGTGGTGGAGTGCCCCTCAGTTCAATCCCCACTACAAAAAAAAAAAAAAAATCTTCCCTTTCTCATTAAATTACTTTTGAGTGAAGCTGAATGGGAATTTTCTTCATATTCTCTTCCTTACCCCAAACACATAGAAAACACAGCTCCCAAACTCCAAAATCAAATGTAACCATAAACCTGGGAGGTGAACTTCATTCAATGACAGAGTAAATACTTCCTTATAGACTCCAGGTACATTCAGGTTGCAGTGCAGTCATGCTGCCTGGTTTTTGGCAATGGGGAAATGACAAAGGCTACAAAGTGTCCCAATCTATAACATTCTTCTCAAAAACAGAAGAAAGTCATGAACGTTGTTGGAAAAGTGTTCCACATGTCCAAGAAATTCTATTCCACCAGCATGTTTGGAAGGTTGTCTTCAACCCGTTTGGTTTTGGCCCGCAAGTTGTGATTCAGTCATGAAGAACCACTTTATCCTAAGCTTGGAATGTATGATAATGGATGGCAGGAAAGTGGTTTTTTATTTACTCTAACAATTATGCAGAGATGAGCTGAGGGGGTAAAAAAGTACCAGCCTTCCATCCTCTTCAGTTATTTGTTTCCTTACTATCATATCTGATCCTTGAAAACCGGGGGCTCCTGAAGAATCTCCTTGCCTAATGAGGCTTTTCCCTTTAGTTATCAGGATGGAAGTTCTTGGGTCCTGCAAAGGCCTCTTTGCTAGAGATGCCACTTGGGAGCAGAGAGGGCCCCACCACCTGCATGGAGGCCTCAGCCACTGCTGGACATGGAGGACCCCTGGGCCAGGTACCCTGGGCACCTGTCCATCATGCACTCTGTGCAGCCAGCTCCCCAGGCAACCTTGAGTCGGGGAGGGGCCTGGGGCTTCATCTTGAGTTGTGCTTCCTTGGTGGTAGACAGGAGACTGGGAGTGGTCGACCTCTGCAAGGCGGCCTCTCCAGGCTGCCCACAGGCTCCAGGTTTTGGTCATCATTTTTCAACAACTGCTGAATGCGCAGTTGGCATTGGGAAGATGAGAAACCCAGAAGGCTTTTGTAAGGAATATTTATGTCACGGTCTCCTGTCAAGAGCTTCCCTGCAACCAGGCAGGTCCATCAGCTGCATAGCCAGCACACCTGGGGTTGCAGAGGATTTCAAGCAGACAGCAACTCCTTTACTTGTGGGGTCATATCACCACCCACAATACACCTCACAGCCTGTGCTGCCCTCTCTTTACTTGGAAGTCACAAAAGGGTTTCATCAAGCATATCTGCAACTTCCTGCTTTGAACCATCTGCAAATCCAGTGCTTCATAAGAATCAGATTTTTGTTTCTTCATTTTCTTACTCTTTTTAAAATTTTGAGCAGACTACCCTTTGGTAAAATATCTGTTGGGTAAAATGCTCATGTTTTAATTCTGGAGATTTCCCAAGGACAACAACACTTTAATGCAACATGAAGTAAAATGATAAATAGTGAAAAGGTTTTTTTCCCAATTGAGAAAAACATTGATTCCACATTCCTGACATCAAGTTAAACTCTGCAGATCTTGCTGTGCAGCTGCTGCTCCACCATGTGAAGAGCACCAGGGTTTTAGGGTGGTGAGAGCTGTCCACAGGGACAGTGCTCCGACACTCCTGCAGGGGGCACTCACTCACTGACGGCTGGACACGGGCAGGGGATGAGGGCTGGGGCCAGCACCCCCTCCCCTGCTTCTCTGTGCTTCAACCTGACTCCCAAATTTCGGAAGGGAAGGTCGGCCTTAGAGTCCAATAGAGGTTACAATCTGCTGCGTGGACAGACATGCCCCAGAACTTGCCCTGTGTGCCCGTCACTAAGATTGGTGAACTTTTACTGACTGACTCCTCTTTCCTATTTTACCATGTGAAAGGGGAAGAGTTAGGCAGTAGAGAGCACAGTGTAAAACTCTGGTTACTGAGCCCCAAAGGAATGGGAAGAGATCTTTTATATAATGTTTTTAATTAGCAAAAACTATCCAAAACGCCACCAATTCTCAAGTTTTTAATATTCCAAAGGGAGGCAACTTCAAATAAATAAATAAAGCAACTATGAAGTTTAGTTACTCTCATCTTTTTTAGATTCCACTGTAAAGGTCGGAGTGACTCCTCTTGATGCCTAAAGCACTACCTGGTTTTTGGGCAGAGATCTCTCTGTTTGGGGGTCGGAGGTAAAGTGTGGACAGGCTGGAGTGACAGGCACTAAAGGCCACCCTGCGCCCAACTACACTGCCCAAGTCAGAGCTAAAACAGGAGGAGAGATCTCAGGAAAAGTAAGGGAGAGAAGAATGTGTGTCTCGTTTACGTCTGGGGTCTCCTCTCTATTCCAAGACCAGTAATAAAACAGCCAAGGTGGGTCATCCCGAGGGGAGCCCTGAGCAGACAGGACCTGGTGGTTCTGTGGCGCCTGCTCCACGGGGGCAGAAGAGGCTGCGCTGCGGTCCTTAAATGTGAAGGCTCAAAAATATCAGTAAAATTGTTCTGCGAGAAAAATCTCCAAAACATGCAATGAAATGCAGATTTAAAACATTTTAAATAGCCACATCAATTCAAAGGACTGTAAACCCCTCTGCGGCCACGCAGCACCCCGCCCATCACACTGCAGTTTGACAGGTGCGGTCGGGGAGGTGCCAGGAGAGGCCACAGGTGGGCGAGCCGCGGGGCTGCTTGGGCGCAGCAAGCTCCTCTGGCTGCGGGGCAGGCCCAGGGGAACGGGCAGGCCCAGGGGAACGGCCAGGTCGGGACCTTGGAGCCCTCGGCCTCTCTGCCTGGGAGACTTTGGCAGCTTGCCGCCAGTGACTGCTCCAAGGGAGAAGCGCCCCCCGGGGGGGCTGGCTAAGGCGATGCTGCATTGAGCGTGTTGTCCTCCCAGCGGCCCCCTCTCCAGAGATCAGCACCACCTATGCAAGATCAAGGTCGGAGCCAAGGCCCTGAAGCGAAGTGCCCGCCCGAGCTGCTAATTCCTGCAGAGGGACAGAAGGCCCCCGAGGGCAGAGAGGCCAACCTGGGTGGAGGTCCACCTGCTGGTGAAAGCTCTGGCACACAGATAGCACACAGCCCCTGCGACCCCAAACACGGCCGCTTCCAGAGGATGCGAGCTGAGCAGAGAAGCTGCGTGCATGGTAGAGAAAAGCGGTCGGAAAGGCGTCGGGGGCCGCACGCTGGTTATCCCGGGAACCTGAACAGAGGGAAAGAAAATGGCAGGGGAAGGAAGGGGGCGTGACAGAACCTAAAAAACAGCAACCACAGACCGTGAAAGAAAACCGAACAGAAACAAGAAGGCCATGAGGACGCTGGAGAGGGCCACGCTGAGATCTGTGTCCTCAGACTGCCCGGGAGCCACACCACAGTGCTGGGCGGAGGAGCTGGGCGGATCTCAGCTCCACAGCACCGGCTGCGTTTAGGATTCCCTAATGGGCGGTCCTGAGAGCACCGAGTCTCCCATGGGGCCAGGGCGGCCACTGCTTCTCACTAGGAAGGCACTGACGTGAGCACACAGCACCCGGGCACCGCCCAGAAGTCCTGAAAGACACTCTCCTTTCACCTGGACAGCGACCACCCCTGTTTGTGTTTATGCCACACAAAGGTCCTACGGGAAGGGAGGGAGATACAATCAAATATAAGCCATCAACACCAGCACATTCCTGCCATTCCAGTTGAGGGGTCACAAACACAAAATGACCCCTTGTTTTCTAAAATGCAGGCACAAATTTAAACTGATGCCCGCACTTTCTAAAAGACTCCTTATTGTGCTACAGGGCATTGCTACAAAAGTGTGATTTTGTGGATTTCCCAAGGTAAGCTGCTAGTGGGAAGCTGTGTGGGGCTGGACATTCCTCTGTGGTCGCTGGTGGCCCAAGGTGGGGGGCACCCCCCAGGCTTCCCACGCCCTCACTGCCCCCTGTGCCAGGGGAGCTGCTCTCCTGCTGCCTGTCCCTGGGCCCTTCTCAGTGCCTGCAAATGAAGTCTGTCTGGATGTCCTTCCTTCCCACAGAGGAACAGCTCCTGGCAGGACCAAGCACACAGGAGCCCGGCTGGGTGAGGGTCCTGGCACGTCTCTTATTACGTGGGACTACTCTAGTAGTTCCTTTCGTTTAGTCTAACCTCGTGATGATGCTGTATGACCACAAAGGCCAGATATGGGTGGAAGATAGACTGGCTTCCAGGAAAAGCTGGCGAAGAGAAGAATATCCTAATTTTGGTACCAGGGATTGAGCCCAGGGGCATTCAACCACTGAGCTACATCCCCAGCCCCCAGCCCCACCCTTTCCCTTTTAAAAAATTTTGAAACAGGGTCTTGCTAAGTTGCTTAGGGCCTTGCAAAGTTGCTGAGGCTAGTTTCAAACCAGCAATCCTCCTGCATCAGCCTCCCAAACCTCTGGAATTGCAGGCATACAGTGAGTCAAAGTCACGATTTAAAGTCTGAATTGTCTGAGAAGAGTTCTGTTTCTCTGCTGAGAAGCCACTGCAAGGCTACATTTGATCCAAAAGCAGTGCTTCAGTGGTTCTTTAGAGGTTAGGGGAGCCCCATCAGAATGGCCTAGAAATCATTCATACTTTTGAAGCCAGAATTGAGGACAGGCAGTTAGTGTAGAATAAGAAATCTGGTCGAAAGGAGGAATGAAGGCCATCTGAATCTGGGAAGTTGGAGAGGTTGGAATGTCAGTGTCTCCAGTGCCCTTTTGATCACCAAGGTTACCTGCCTAACTGCCCCTCTCCAAAAGCTGCAGGCAGGGAGTTGCTAATTAATGTCCCCTGGGCCCCTACCTGAACCTCCATTTGGTCCTTCTCCCTGCCATCTGCTTCTCACCTTTTTTGCCATGTCACTGGCAACTCCTGATCCTAGTGACACAGACAGGAAGGAGAGATAAGGGGGGGGGGAACAGAACAAAGGAGACCCTAATCTATAAAAGATGTAGGGCGCACTCACTTCTTGGGATTCTAGAACATCAGCCATGGCCCCCTTCTCCCTCCCAGGAGAAATCTGTATTACTACATTTAAATAAAATCTGCTTACCATATGCTTGCCTTGGCTTGCTTCTCTGATGTTATACTTCAACTGAGAAATGGCAGTATCAGATTTGGAGGTCCCACCAAGATCTACACCAAGGTAAGCTTCTCTCTCCACGCACCCCACATCTGTTTGAGGTGCATCTTTCTGGTTCTTTCCTTCTGGAGGGCAAAATGGGCACCCGCTACTTAAATGCAGCTAGTGCAGCCGCCATCCTTCAAGACAAGGGTGAGAGGTTTCCCACCCCAGGCAGTTCTCAATCACCTGCTCTGTGCACGGCAGGCATTTTGGACTCTGCTGAAGCCATTTCCTACTTTTCTGTCCAGGCCCAGAGCACAATTGTCATCAGTACACAGTGTCCCTAGTTCTGATCCACCTTGGATGCATGGAGGTGGATGAAAGTTTGGAATGACTGGGGGTTCTCTGGCCTGGGCTACTCTTGGGCGGGATCCCAAAGGTTCCTTCTCCAGAGTCCCCCTCCCAACCACCCTAAGGGGTACCTAGGGTGATTGGTTGATGAATGGCACTGAGGGCCAATTACCTTTGCTTCTGTATGGGCCGTACAACACTCCCTGCCACAGCCACTCCCTCCTGGATGTTCCCCTTCCCTCACCAATCAAACATTAGGAATTCAAATTGTAGGATTAAGAAAAGACCTGGGATGATTAGTAAGAAAATGCCCAGGTTCCCTTTGTTTGCACAGTTGGCCATCACTAGTCCGTCTAGCATGTCCCCATTACTGTTCCTGTGCTTAATTGTGCTCACTTGTTCTCTTTGAGCTGCTAGAGGGAGGCATTTAAAATCAACCCCTCCCACGAGACCCTCCAAGAAAGGGACATTATATGCCTAACAACCAACAGATGTCCCCTCACCCTCCAGAGATTCCTTAAGTCTACAGGGCAAAAAATAGGCAAAAATGCACGATTTTCACTGTTGTCATGGTTTTTTCATAATCAGGAGTTTATAGTGGTAGGGAGGAAAGCAGTAATGCTCTTAAGTCTGAATCCTCCAAGGGTCTCCAGGCACAGGGCTAACTGGGACCCCAGCCCTTTGCCAAAGAAGGCCAGAAATAACTTTGGCAAAGCCAGATAGTGAGAGACGGATTTTTCTGGACCGTGAGGAGTTTCAAAGTTAGGGAGACATCCCTAATAATGTTATGGGGTGCAACTTAAGAACAGACTGATCACCACTGAGATGTCCAAATTTGTGAGTCTTTATTAAGTCAGCTGGCTGACTGTCTCATACAGCACCCCCAAAAGTGACTATTGGGAAAACAACCCCTACCATAGGGTTGTAGGGGTTTTATACCATAAATCACATTAATTACAAAATTTCTGTTGCTATGATTTAAAATTACAAACTAACATCATGAGATCTAAAATCATAAGCAGAAGGGGAAGTGGGTCAAAATGACCTTCTTAGGTACAGGTTAAAGAATTGTCACTAACTTCTAGACAATAACTGTTGACATGGTACATTGTTTAAGAAAAAGAGAACAATTTTTCATCATATAAGAATTGTTATTTTGCATTGTTAAACATGTCCTGCTAAGTAACTGATGATGATGCAGAGGTACAGAGGTGGGGTGTTCCCATGGGAGAAGCGTTTCCTACATAACATGGAGTCTGTGTAATCACTCCGCATATAGCCTGGCCTGTAACATTTCCATGGAGCCAAATCCATCAGATCATCACAATAATACTTCTCACTCAGACGGGAGCTTCTCTCTCAACAGTATTGACAGGTTCACCACTAGCCTGCATACTGAAAATTACTAATGATCAAGAAAAATGCCCTTCATATGTTACCAGGCTTGGCCCCAATGATCTCTACCATGAGAGGACAAAGCCTTAAGGAATCACCTACTAAGGGAGAAGAATCAAGGGGACCCCCCTCCAACTTAAGACAGATAAAAATAAATTAACAGAGATTTTTGAAGGATCCAAAAAATATATTTTGAGATGTTTAAGAACTTATGCCAGGTATTTGGCTTCACCTGGAAGAATTATGTTATTACTTAACCATCTAGAGCACAGGCAGTTCCCAGAAACCATCCCAACTGGGATTCAAATTATTAGTAGGATGCTTGGAAAACTATCACATGAGGCCTTCAGGAACGTCCTGATATTTTTATGGAGAGACTCAGGAAGGCAATAAGAAAACACACCAGACTGAATCCTGAATACATAGAGGGTCACCTACTTTTAAAGGATAAATTTATCATTCATTCAGCCCCAAACATTTAGAGAAAATAACAAAAATTGGCATATAGCCCTGATCAATCCTTAGATGATCTCCTCCAGCTTGCACCTTCCATTTCTTATAATAGAGATCAAAAGGAAAAGAAAGAGAGGGAATATAAAGACAAAAAAGCTCATATTAAAGATTATTCAAAACTTCAAATGACAGAAACTTTTAATGCCTCACAACAGCCCATGCAATTTGCCCATTTTAGGAGTTCAAAAGTCAATTGCCTAGTCCCAAACCTTAGAATAATTAAAGAAGCAGTAATTTCCCTCCACCCTGTAGTTCTTCATTCATGTACTCTGTACTATGAAATTCCAGCTGCTGCTTGGTATACTATGTTAGATTCTAAAAATGCCTTTTTCTGTGTACCCTGGACTCAACAATCACAATATCTGTTTGCCTTTGCGGAACCAGATAACCTAGAAAGTGTTGCTTCAAGGATTTGGCAATAGCCCTCACCTGTTTGGACAAACCCTAGCTAAGAACTTCACAAAATTCAGAGATAAAATATCTGTGATTGTTCTCCAATATGTAGATGACATCCTTTATGTGCCACCACACAGGAGAAATAAATATCAAGGCCATTACAGAGCTCCTAAACTTCTGAGCTGATAGGGATTACAAGTTATCAAAGAAAAAGGCTTAATTATTCCATCAACAGTTTCGATACTTAGGATTGCAACTGTCTCAAGGAACCCACCAGCTAGAACAGGAAAAAAATATCCACCATAGGACAATATCCTCTGCCCCAGACCACAAGGCAACTCAGGCAACTCAGGCTTCCAAGGGATAACTGTATATTGCAGGCTTTGGATTCTTAGGTATGGGGAATTGGCTAAGTCTCTTTACAGCCTCCTTAAAAAATCTACACCAAGGAGCAACTACCCTGACATGAGAACCAAAACATGCTAAAGTGTTTTTTTTTTGACAAAATACCTTTAATTAATTAATTAATTTTTAATTTTTTTATTCACACAATTCTTATAATCTTACATACACATAGGGTAATGCTGTCTGTCTCAGTCTACTATTTTTCCTTCCCTCATCCCCTCCTGTTCCTTTTTCCTCTACACCATCCATACTTCCTCCATTCTTTCCTATACCCCCAAAACCCCCCTCTGTTATGTATTAGCATTCAGTGATCAGACAAAACATTCGGCCTTTGGTTTTTTGGGCTTGGCTTATTTCACTTAGCATGATATTCTCCAATTCCACCCATTTACCAGCAAATGCCATAGTTTTATTCTTTTTTATGGATGACTAATATTCCATTGTGTATATATACACAGTTTCTTTATCCATTCATTCTTCAATTGAAGGGCATCTAGACTGGTTCCACAAGCTAGCTATTGTGAATTGAGCAGCTATGAACATAGACGTGGCTGCATCCCTATACTTTGCTGATTTTAAGACCTTTGGGTATAAACTGAGGAGTGGGATAGCTGGGTCAAATGGTGGGTCCATTCCAAGTTTTTTGAGGAATCTCCATACTGCTTTCCAGAGTGGCTGCACCAATTTGCAACTCCACCAGCAATGTATGAGTGTGCCTTTTTCCCCACATCCACACCAACACTTGTTATTGCTTGTATTCCTGATAATAGCCATTCTAATTGGAGTTAGATGAAATCTTAGGGTGGTCTTAATTTGAATTTCTCTAATTACTAGAGATGATGAGCACTTTTTCATGTATTTGTTAATCACCTGTGTATCATCTTCCGTGAAGTGTCTGCCCCGTTCCTTAGCCCATTTATTGATTGGTTTCTTTGCATTTTTGGTGTAAAGTTTTGTAAGTTCTTTATAAATTTTGGAGATCAGTGCTCTGTCTGAAGTGTGTATGAAAAATATTTTTTCCCACTCTGTAGGCTCTCTTTTCACATTATTGATTGTTTCTTTTGCTTAGAAAAAGCTTTTTAGTTTGAATCTGTACCATTTATTGATTCTTCCTTTTATTTCTTGTGCTCTGGTGGTCTTGTTGAGGAAGTCTGGTCCTAAGCCAATATGAAGAAGATTCGGGCCTACTATTTCTTCTATTTGGTGAAGAGTCTCAGGCCTAATTCCTAGATCCTTGATCCATTTTGAGTTGAGTTTTGTACAGGTGAGAGATAGGGGTTTAATTTCATTTTATTGCATATGGATTTCCAGTTTTGCCAGCACCATTTGTTGAAGAGGCTATCTTTTCTCCACTGTATGTTTTTGGCACCTTTGTCTAGTATGAGATAACTGTACTTATGTGGGTTTGTCTCTGGGTCTTGTATTCTGTACCATTGGTCTATCCGTCTATCTTGGTGCCGATACCATGCTGTTTTTATCACTATTGCTCTATAGTAGAGTTTAAGGTCTGGTATTGTGATACCTCCTGCATCATTCTTCCTGCCCAGGATTGTTTTGGCTATTCTGGGTCTTTTGTTCTTACATATGAATTTCATGATTGCTTTTTCTATTTCTGTGAGGAATGTCATAGGAATTTTTATTGGAATGGCATTAAGTTTGTATAGCATTTTTGGAAGTACGGCCATTTTGATTATATTGATTCTGCCTATCCAAGAATATGGAAGATTTTTCCATCTTCTAAGGTCTTCCTCAATTTCTTTCTTTAATGTTCTGTAGTTTTCATTGTAGAGGTTTTTCACCTCTTTTGTTAGATTGATTCCCAAATATTTTATTTTATTTGAGGCTATTTTGAACGGAGTTATTTCCTCAATTCACTTTCAGATGATTCATCACTTATGTAGATAAATGCATGTGATTTATGTGTGTTTATTTTATATCCTGCTATTTTGCTAAATTCATTAATTAGGTCTAAAAGTTACCTGGTGGATTTTTTTGGATCCTCTAAATATAGGATCATGTCATCAGCAAATAGTGACAGCTTGAGTTCTTCTTTTCCTATTCATTACCTTTAATTTCTGTGGTCTGTCTCATTGCTCTGGCTAGCATCTCCAGCACAATGTTGAATAGAAGTGGTGACAGTGGGCATCCCTGTTTTGTTCCAGTTTTTAAAGGGAATGCTTTCAGTTTTTCTCCATTAAGAATGATGTTGGCAGTGGGCTTAGCATAAATAGCCTTTACAATGTTCAGGTGTGTTCCTACCATTCCTATTTTTTTCTGGTGTTTTGAGCATGAAGGGGTGCTGTATTTTGTCAAATGCTTTCTCAGCATCTATCAAAATAATCATATGATTCTTAACCTTAAGTCTATTGATGTGATGAATTACATTTATTGATTTCTGGATGTTGAACCAACCTTGCAACCCTGGGATAAACCCCACTTGATCAGGTACTATCTTCTTAATATGTTTTTGTAAGCGATTTGCCAGAATTTTGGTGAGGATTTTAGCATCTATATTCATCAGAGATATTGGCCTAAAGTTTTCTTTTCTAGATGTGCCTTTGTCTGGTTTTGGTATCAGAGTGATACTAGCTTCATAGAATGAATTTGGAAGGGTTCCCTCCTTTTCTATTTCATGAAATACTTTCAGGAGTATTGGTATAAGTTCTTCTTTGAAGGTCTTGTAGAACTCAGCTGAGAATCCATCTGGTCCCAGGCTTTCCTTGGTTGATAGGCTTTTGATGGCTCTTCTATTTCATTGCTTGAAATTGATCTGTTTAAATTGTGTATGTCCTCTTGGTTCAGTTTGGGAGGATCAAATGTCTCTAGGAATTTGTGGATGTCTTCAAGATTTTCTACTTTATTGGAGTATAGGTTTTCAAAGTAGCTTCAAATTATGCTTGTACTTCAATGGTGTCTGTTGTGATATTTCCTTTTTCATCATGAATTTTAGTAACTTGAGTTTTCTCTCTCCTTCTCTTTGTTAGTGTGGCTAAGGGTTTATCTAATTTGTTTACTTTTTCAAAGAACCAACTTTTTGTTCTGTCAATTTTTTGAATTGTTTATTTTGTTTTGATTTCATTGATTTCAGCTCTGATTTTAATTATTTCCTGTCTTCGACTTCTTTTGGTGTTGTTCTGTTCTTCTTTTTCTAGGGCTTTGAGATGTAAGGTTAGGTCATTGAGTTGTTGACTTTTTATTCTTTTCATGAATGCACTCAATGCAATGAATTTTCCTCTTAGTACTGCTTTCATAGTATCCCAGAGATTTTGATATGTTGTATCATCATTCTCATTTACTTCTAAGAATATTTTTTATCTCCTCCCTGATGTTTTCTGTTATCCATACTTCATTCAATAGCATATTATTTAGTCTCCAGGTGTTGGGGTAGTTTCTGTTATTTATTTTGGCATTGATTTCTAATTTTGTTCCATTATGGTTCAATAGAATACAAGTTAGTATCTCTACTTTTTTGCATTTACTAAGGGCTGCTTTGTGGCCTAACATATGGTTTATTTTAGATAAGGAGCCATATGCTGCTGAGAAGAAAGTGTATTCACTCATTGATGTATGGAATATTCTATATATGTCTGTTAAGTCTAAGTTATTCATTGTGTTATTGAGTTCTATGGTTTCTTTGTTTAGTTTTTGTTTGGAAGATCTGTCCAGTGGTGACAGTGGTGTATTAAAGTCACCTAGAATTATTGTGTTGTGGTCTGTTTGATTCCTGTAATTGAGAAGGATTTGTTTGATGTACATGGATGGGCCATTGTTTGGGGCATAAATATTAATGATCATTATGTCTTCTTGATTTATAAAGAAGCAGTAATGAAATTCCCTTAAGCAGTATGAAATGTCCTTCTTTATCCCTTCTCACTTACTTCAGCTCGAAGTCCACTTTATCTGATATAAGGATGGAAACCCCTGCTTTTTTACTAAGGCCGTGTGCATTGTAGGTTTTTCCCCATCCTTTCGCCTTTAGTCTGTGGATGTCCTTTTCTATAAGATGAGTCTCTTGAAGGCAATATATTGTTGGGTCTTTCTTTTTAATCCAGTCTGCCAGTCTATGTCTTTTGATTGATGAGTTTAGGCCATAAACATTCAGGGTTATTATTAAGATATGATTTGTATTCCCAGTCATTTTGGCTTAGATTTGGCTTTTAACATTACTTGGTTTCTCCTTTAATTGGCTTTTCTTTTAGGATAGTTCCTCCCTTTGATGACTTACATTGTTGTTGTTTGTTTCTCCCTCATGGAATATCTTGCTGAGAATGTTCTGTAGTGCAGGCTTTCTATGTGTGAATTCCTTTAACTTTTTTTGTCATGGAAGGATTTTATTTCATCTTCAAATCTGAAGGTTAGCTTTGCTGGATATAGGATTCTTGGTTGGCAGCCATGTTCTTTCAGAGCTTGAAATATATTGTTCCAGGCCCTTCTAGCCTTTAGGGTCTGGGCTGAGAAATCTGCTGATATCTGTATTGGTTTCCCCCTATATGTAATCCGTTTTTTTTTTTTTCCTCTCACAGACTTTAAAATCCTTTCTTTATTTTGTACATTAGGCATTTTCATTGTAATGTGTTCTTGGTGTGGATCTGCTGTAATTATGTGCATTTGGTGTTCTGTAAGCCTCCTGCAGTTGAGTTTCCATTTCATTCTTCAGTGTGGGAAGTTTTATGATATTATTTCATTGTATAGGTTGTTCATTCCTTTGGTCTGTATCTCTGTGCCTTCCTCAATCCTGATAATTCTTAAATTTGGTCTTTTCATGATATCCCATAGTTCTTGGAGGTTCTGTTCATGATTTCTTACCATCTTCTCTGTTTGGGCAACTTTATTTTCAAGGTTCAATATTTTGTCTTCATTTTCTGAGGTTCTGTCTTCCAAGTGATCTAGTCTGTTGGTGATACTTTCCATTGAGTGTTTAATTTGGTTTATTGTTTCATTCATTTCAAGGATTTCTGTTTTGTTCTTTTTCAGAATCTCTACCTCTTTGTTGAGTTGATCTTTTTGTTTCCTGTAGTTGCTCTTTCAGCTGCTTATTGGAATGGTTAATCATTGCATGCACTTGTTCTCTTAGCTCTTCATTTGCTTCTCTGCTCATTTTAGTCATGTATATGCTGAACTCCTTTTCTGGCATTCCTTCTAACATGCTGGCATTGGATTCTATTAGTGTAGCATCTTGGTTTGTTCAGAACACTTCCCTCCCTTGTTTTTTCATGTTGTTCATGTATCTTCCCCTCTAGTAATGCAGATCTAGGGTATTATAGTTTCTGCCCTATCGGCTTATAGTGACCCTATAGTTTTCTGAAACCTCTTCTTTAAGGGGGGGGAATCAATATTAGCAACACCCAATACAGACAATATGCTGCTGTAAATCAAATAGCCCCTATGAGGACTATTGCTACAGTAGTCTTTTGTTACAATATTGTTAAAATATTGTCATAAAAAACAGAGAGGATGAGTTCAATTATTATCTACAGTATAATAAACAGATTTGCAATGAGGTCTACAGTTTCTAATGGAGGACAAAGAGGATGGGGAGGGGTGTAGGCTGTAACTGTTAACAGTGTAAAAAAAGAGTATGAAGAAGTTCTAGATCATAGGAAGTGTGAAAGTGTAGTCAAAAGAAGTGTAGCATGAGAAAAGTGAGCAAAGATCTTGAGGAAAGAGATAAACAAAAGGAAAGTAGAGAGCAAGAAAAGTAAAGAAATAAAAGTTTAAAAGCTATCACAAAGAGAAAAAATATCTACACTATAACCATCATATACTATTCAAACCTCCCAGTCCTTAGTAGCCTGAGGCATGAGAGGTACCTGACAATGAGCTTCCAGACTCCAGCAGGCACGTCTGGATGGGATTTGCTACACCTAATGATAGTTTCACCTTCGCAGATAATCCAAGATGGCTGCACTGGCTTCCAAACGTGTTGGCAAATGGGGAAATGCAGTGCAGGAGGTGGGCACTGAGACTCTGTGTGGTGCAGTTGGTCAGGCTGGGCCCCTGGAGGTGGGGTGCTGGCAGTCGGGCGGGCAGTCCTGCAGCTCCTGACTTTTTTTCCCCTAAATGACAGCAGCCACATGTAACCAAACCTGTGGGTACTGTGATGGTGAACTTCCAGGCAACAGCAGGCAGCTGGCAATCCACTGACGGTCTGCAGGCTCTGCAGGCTACTGGCAGATGATTGGCAGATGAACCTTGGTTGGTGGGCGATGGGTAGGTGAAAGTCATGCTAAATTTTTTTTAAAATATCAAAAAGGACCTTACTCCAAGCCCCTGTCCTCAGCTTACCCATATAACAAGTTTTAACCTGTTTGTCACTGAGAGGAAAATAACCCTAAAAATATTCACCCCAATATACTGGATAGGCAACCATGGATGAACCAGGTCAATAGCCAATGGCATATCTCAGTAAGGACTTAGCATAGTAGCTTCATTCTCCAACAGTAATGGAAAATAAGGTCTCATAATTTTCTTTGACATCCAAACATGTCCTGAAAATAATAAGTAGTTAAAATGCCCTAGGCATCAACTTTCTGCTGGAACAAGCAATCTCCCTCTCAGCTCCATCCAGATCTCAGTCAAAGCTTACATTGAAATATAAATGGAAGAAGCCTACAGGCTCAGTATGAGACCAATCTCAAATCCAAGAGGAAAAAAAAAAAAATGGAAAAAAGTGTCTTTTACCTGAACTCCAACTAATCTAAACTAAAAAATAAATTGTATGGTGCTTTACTAAATAACTAAGGGCCATGCCATTTTTCCAGGACTCTTGTTTTTTCCTTAAATTCATAATTTTTTTATCAGTCCTATATTTTATTCAACCAGAGTTTTTGAACATCTGTTACATTGCAATGGAGATTCACCCGTAAAGAACTACAAGATCTTTGCTTTTGTGTTATGTGTATATCATGTCATCTGTCTATATATGTGCATTCAAATATCATGTACATGATATCAACATTGATATGTAATGAGTGCTCATGAATTGAAATTAAAAAACGGATCCAGATAACTTTAATTCACATGATTTAAAAAGGTTCAATTTAAATTGAGTAGACAAAATAAAGGTAAAATGTCTTTAAAATTAGCTCACAAGTCTCTAGGTGGTCAAATTAATAAAATGTTGATGTCTATAGAATATCTAATATCCATTTTTTTCTAGGATTTTTCAACAGGAAAAAGACAGAAGATACTGTTCAATACCCTTGTCTGATATCTTGATTTTTACAGTAAAATAAGTAAATTAGATTTGACATATATGGCATTACTCAAATGTGTTTGTTAAGAGACATCTGATTAATTTACAAAGTTAAAATGCTACCTGTTAAATAGCATCAAGTACTCTTAACTCCTTAAATTCCATGGGATAACATACTTAAACATTATTGGTGTCTTCATAGATTGGTAAATAAAAAGGGTTTAAAATTGCTTTCTGTCATCACTAAAAACAAGGTTACTAAGAGTTAAGTCCTAACAGGTACAATTCTATATACAAAGAATCCAAAAGTTTCAACTGTGTTTCAATTAGAGTACTATAAATAACATAAAGTATTTCATATTATTAAAATGGAATAATTTATCTAAATTCAGTAATTTCATAAGGGTTGTTTCAAAACATGAACAAAAAAGGGGTCAACAGATAGGAAAGAAAAAAATAAAGGATTCTAGGTATGGAAATATATTTTATTGAAGGTTCTAGGTATGGAAATATATTTAGTAGAAGGAAAAAAATGTTTCTGGGTAAGAAAGTGCTTGTGTGATGAAATACATGAGGGTCTAAGTAAGTGCTAGGAAGGTCTGTGTGTAAGTAGAGGGCAAATTTCAACAAGTTTGTGTGTAACTAAGTTGGTTATATGTATGTGAGACAATCAGTTAAAGCTATTTAAGGTTTTCCCCTAAGGTCAAATATTAACAGACTGATAGAAACCAAAGTTTAATCTATATGTAAAAATGACAAGTGAAGTTTTTATTTCCATTTCCCTAATTACGGACTGATAGAAACCAAAGTTTAATCTATATGTAAAAATGACAAGTGAAGTTTTGATTTCCATTTCCCTAATTGGAAATGATTTTGAACATTTTTTATATATACATTTGTTGACCATTTTTATTTTTTCTTTTGAGAAGTGTCTGTTTAGTTCATTTGCCTATTTATTAACTGGGTTATTGGATTTTTTGGAGATTTAATCTTCTGTTGTTCCTTGTTACCATTCTTCTGTCCCTCCATTACTACAAAAGAAAGGGAATTGAGTGGGTCAGTCTGTACTCTTGGTTTCAAGTGACAGAAAACCAACTCAAACTAACATAGGCGGGGGGGGGGGGGGCATTTTCTTTTACAAGTAAAAACCCTGGGGTGTAGTTCTGACTGCAGGCACAGCTGGTTTCAGTGATCCACTGTCTTTTCATCTCTCATTTTCATTCCACTTTCTGGCCTCCTCTGAAGCTACAAGATGGCAGCAAACTTTCCATGCTCACTTCCTATCAGTCATATGTGGGCCTATGGAACAATCTACCTAGACCAGTTCAAGACAACATGGCAGGCTCAGTGTGTCTCCTTGGTCAGGGGGTTTCCATGCTCTGACTTCTTAGGCCTGGTCATCTGCCCACTTGCTCCCATGGGTAAAATGCAGAGTGGGGATCCCAGGAAAAATCAGGAACTACTCCTGGAAGAAGAGAAAACAGATATTGGAGACAGATAAAACCCTCTGGGCAGATTCCCCTCTGATCTGCAGGGGAATAGCTGACTACACTGCAGAGCTGGAAAGCCCTTGCCTATGGCAGCTCATGGTACCATCCAAGCACCCAGGGACCAGGACATCCAAACTTCATAGATGAGGAGACCAGGGCTCAGAGGGAGTTAAATTTCCTGCCCAAGGCCATTGGCCTTGAAAGTGTTAGAGCTGGAATGTGAAGCCAAATCCAGTCTCCAAAGGTGTGTTTTGAATAAATCTTGGCCTCCCATCTCACTGCTAGTCTCCCTCAGATCCAAGAAGATCATCATAGACCTAGAGGAGGGAGAGGGGAAGCAGGAAGGATGAGACTTCCTAACTTTATTTCCACATCATCTTTGCAATTTTGCCATTTGTATTGTTTTTTGTTTGCTTATTTTTCTTAAGTCACCTTGCCTGTTATGCTTACAAAAATGTATTTTAAACCTTGACTGCTTATGGCAAATGTCAGTCAAAATGAGTACCACTTGTCTCAAATAAAAATTAACTTCAAAATCCCAAAGAACTCCTAGATCAATTGCTGGGCATCTGTGCACTATTCAAAATCCAGGCATGCCTGTAGTCTCCCTTGCACTCTGAGAGCAAGGTGAGGGGAGTCCCAGCTCCTCTCAATCAGGAGACTAGGATGTTCTACTCCAAACATGGCCAAGTCCAACCATCTCATCACCAGACTCCTGGTTCTGGCCACTACGTCCATAGTTTCCAGCCACATACCCTTGCAGACATTTGATCTTGTTCAGAGTCTGTGGCCCCTTCCAGCATCTTCTTGTCTAACCATTGAGTCATGTCATAACTCCCAATTTACCTCTTCTGTGATTATTACTGGTTAAGTGCTCTGGGAAGAATAAACCAGGTTTGCACAGTGTCCCCAGGCAGTACAAGGCTAGCACAGTCACATCTTTGTCCACTGTCCTGTCCAGCTGTTGCTGAAATGTCTGTCAGAGACCAATGTCCATGGGAATACAGAGGAACCACTCACTCCAAAGTCAAGGAGTGCTTTTAAGAACATGTGGGAGAAGCCCCTCACTGTACAGAGAGGGAAGCCAACCCTGGGGATCCTCATCTCCCCACCTTGCAGAACCAGCTGGGGCAGAGCTGCCGAGGTCCAGCCTTAGCAGGGGTCTTGTTGCAGCTTGGTGGGGGGAAGGCATCGGCTATGAGAATAAAGTGACACAGACTCAAAGATCTGAGGCTTAGTAGTAACTTTACTGTTTCATGGCTTAGTTCTAAGTAAGTTTCACATCTCAGTTCCTACTTTACTGTTTCACACACAATTTAACTATTTTTGTTCACCTTGAGTACAATCTCTTGAGCTTACATGAAAGGGAAACATTGCAAGCTCTGAGCAAATCTAATGAGCATAAGTATAATCAAAATAAGATAACTTCTCCTATTCCTCTAAGAAAAACATCAAAAACGTTTAATTGGTTCTGGTTTTCATCTTACTAGGAATGATAAGAGTAGAGGCCATTCTCATAAGTTATATAGGTTTTAGCACATCACGGTTTAAAGTTGAGTCAAGAATAACAAACAGCCATATCAATCAAGCACACTTGGCATCTCTCTCAAGGACAGCACAGTGACCTTTGATCTATCTATTGTATATAAAGTGGAACTTCTTTTTGTTAATTAGTTAAACGACCTCTAAGAAAAGCACTTCTTATTTCCTATTATAACTTCTATCTAAAGGAAAGGGAGACCTATGTATAGGGGCTTTAAAGATTATTTCCTAGGGGAAGGTCATAGTTTCCCACGTAATCCAGGTGTGGTCTTTAAACTGTGAAAGCAGTTTCACTAAGAGGGGGGGCACAGCCTGCTTTGGGCTAACGCAGCCAGGCAGTCTGGCTGCGTTAAGCTGAGAACTCTTGTTGATCTGACCCACGACATTTTTTCTGTTACTTAAAATACAATACATATAAAATCAATTAAGGCTTGAGCAGTGTTATTTTTATGTTCCAAATCACTTAATGTCTGATTTTTTTTACCAAAATCTTTAAATGTAAACATACAATAAGAAATAACACAAAAACAAGAAGGAGTATATCACGTCCACATATCCCAAAAGATTAGATCATGCAAGAATCATCATTATTCCCAGTGAAACCATGTCAAACACTGAGGGGAATAGTGGTGGGCATGGCACAGAGCTGTATTGGATCAATGTCCCCTGCCTCCTGGCACAAGTTTATCTTTTATTCAACTGAGAATATTTCCACCCCAAATTACATTGAGCTCCTAGCTCCAAGGACAGAGTGCAAATTCCTCACTTTAGAATAATTTGGTCTTTTTGGTATGGCCATGCAGTCACAATGACATTCTCTCTCCTGGGAGATGTACCACATGACTTGCTAGACTCTAATGATCCTATAGAAACAGAAATCAGAGACTTGGGTCACCTCAAAAGATCCCAACAGTCCCATCCCACCCCACCCCACTCCACCCTCATCCTGAAGACTCCAAGACTTTCCACCCTGTGGATGGGGAAGGCACCCTGTGACTTCTTAAACCAGATGCTGCACTTAGACTGAATTTCTTCCTTTTTTGGGGGGAAGTTACTGGGGATTGAATGCAGGGGTACTTGATTACTGAGTCACATTCCCAGATCTATTTTGTATTTGATTTAGAGACAGGGTCTCACTGAGTTGCTTAGTACCTTGCTTTTGCTGAGTCTGGCTTTGAACTGGTGATCCTCCTGCCTCAGCCTCCTCAGCAGCTGGGATTACAGGCATGTGCCACCACACCCCACTAGACTAAATTTTATCAGAAAGCAATTTCTCAAAAAGCAATATGAAGTTGCTGTGTCTTCTAGGAGCCAGGCTGTGACCTGGGCCTTTTTGTCTTACAGTGAGTGGGCTGTTCTGATCCTTACTACTGTTACCCTTTGTAACCGGTGTCGAGTCCAGCTTCCTCAGGTGTTGAAGAATAATGCTGTAGAAGCAAACCGAGGCAAGTGTAGAGTGGAAAATAAAGTTTTATTAAAGAAAAGTAAAAGCAGACTTTTCCCAGGTGGAAGAAGGGGACCCAAAGGTGGAATCCATGTGGCGAGTAAATCCTGTCCTTTTTATAAGTTTTACTCTCTTGTTCCCTTCCCCCCTCAGTCTTCCTCAATGTCTAGGCCCACTTTTGCAGGTGAGTAGCAAAAGCAGAAAAGCAGATGGGCAGGGGAAGGGCTGAAGTGATAGCAGGTAAATTAGGAACTCCCTGCCTACAGTTCTCGATAAGGGCAGGTAAATCTGGTTATCAATGGATTCCAGAGATCTTTGATATTCCATTCCCCAGGGCAGCCTCCAACTTCCAGATGTAGGTGATATTCATGTCCTTCATTTTCTCGATTTGACCTGATTTCTTTTATTTCTACACTAACTACCTATCCAGTTCTGGCTACGCTACTAAGGACTCATCCACAACTGAGCTTCAGTCTGGTCACCTCTGGTTCCTCTCCAGTGCTGGTGGGGGATGGCCAGGAGGGTGTTCTGGTTCCCACCTGCCCAGATTCAGCACAACTACACCAGGAAGAGAGCTGAGTAGTGGTGAGAGACACAAAGAAATTAAGGGGACAGGGGTCCAGACCATCCATGGGCAGAGATTGTGCCAAGCAAACAGGATCCAAGGAAGGCTGGTCTTGTGAGAAAGGGATGGGCAAGAACAGATATCCTCCTCCAAGGACTGGGGACATAGCTCAGTTGGTAGAGTGCTTGTCTTGCATGCATAGTGCCCTGGGTTCAATCCCACTACAAAAAGAAAAAAAGAAAAAAAAAAAAAAGAAAATCCTCCCCCAACCAAAAAGACATCCTCTACCCTCACTCTGATTTTACTGTTTTGGGCAAGATTTTTATATTTTACAGATTATTTTTATACTAGCTAAAAACTAGGAGGAACCTAAATATTCAAGAGGAGCAATATGTCTGGATCGACCATGGCACATCTGTTCTACAGGCTCTTATGCAGACTTAAGAATGATGGCTGAAAATACGGATGGCTAGTAACTCAGATAATGCTCAAATGGAAAAAATAGCAAATTGCTTGTATGTTGAGGTTACGACTGGGCCAGCTGGTGCTGTACTTCTTGAGCTAAAGGTCTCAAAGCACATGCAACTACAGTGGTGCTAGTGAACTTCTGGGGCAGTGTGTAGAAATACAGAAAGATGAGACTCCATGAGAGTCCCTGTCCCCACTCAGAGCTTCAGAGCTGCCTGGGATGCCCAAGTCTGCCCTGCGTGTCCTATGCAGCTGTCACTGGGAGCTCATGCCAGGAGCACATCCAGGTGTGCCTCCCTGTCCCCTCATGGGAGGGGCCATGCCAAGAAGAATGGCACTGGAGTTTCAGAATCCAAGTAGATTTGAGGATTTCCCCCCTAAATATTCAGACTTGAAATGGACATTCGTATGGGACTGAATGTCAATGTTGCCTGGACGTGAGCCCTGACCCTGACCTCAGGCACCCTGACCTCCCATCTAGGTTGAATGTCCACAAGTGAACCCTTTGCTTCTGGCTGCTCCTCTAGCATTGTAAGGGAACTCAAGGTCACCTGACCATACTGCCAGCCACTGCCACAGTCCTGAGTCTCTCTCTCTCTGTCTCTCTCCCCCTGCTGCCCACTCCCCAGCAGGACCCCACCAAGGAGTTCCTTCATCAGGACTGTTTAAGGCCATATGTTGACCTGCTGCTTGTTAACACAGGATGAAACTAGAACCCTGGTCCCCTACTGTCTTTGCTTCCTGTTGAGGTTGCTACTTGCAGTGGCCAGAAAATCCAAGGAGAGAACAGGCCATATCTGCCATGCCTGAGAGTCTGTGCCAGCCTTCAGCCCAGCACCTGGACCAATGTGCCCGGAAGGGAGGGCTACATTGATTGGACCTCAATAAGTCAAGAGTGTCCTGACCTCAAGCTGTGACTCCCAGGGGCACATGGCACGCCAAGGCTGGGAGGATGTTGGGCACATTTGTTACCAGTCTGAGTTTCACTTAGTTGGGGGAATGGCTTCCAGGGAAATGGCCTTAGCTAGGGAAATGCCCATCCCTCTCACAAAGACCCAAGGACCAGGCCTGGCTCCCTCTCAACTTACATTTCACTGGGGCAGATGCATTTTCTGTCCTGCCCCCGTCTCCTTTTCCCCTTCTCACCCTGCATCCATTTATATCATCATGAGGGCAAGACAACTGTGCACTGGGCATCCGTGAATCCTGGGTATGTACCTGAAGCTTCCCAGCCAATCTGTCAAGAGAAACATTATTCCCATTTCATAAATGGAGCAAACTGGTCCCTAAAATGCCCTCAATGCTGTTACTGAGGAACAAAAGTCAAAAATACTGAGAAGGAGCATGGAACAAAGTGGATGGCCTCATAGCCTGGTGGTGAAGTCTCTGAGTACATTCCACTATTTTCTGAATCTCTCCCACAGTGGAGGCTGCCAAAGGTGCCAGAGACTGGGAGGAAGGTAGAGGTTCAGGGCACAGCACAGAGAAGCAGAAAGGACTCCACCCCGCTGCATCCAAGGAGAAGGGATCCCAGGGAGCAGGGAGTCTCAAGCTCCTACACTCAACTAGGGCAAAGAGAAGCGGGGTGCATTTAGTGGATCAGTCAGAGCCTTTATATATTTATTTACTGGCAAGTCTATGGAGTTACTTACAATATTAGGAAAGTCTGGATGGAATCAGCTTTCCTGGACTCACAGAAAGCCAAATACTTTTTCCTTACAGAGAGAGACCCCTGAGTCCCTCTTAACAATGTTTCTTCTCTGTATTATGTGACTTTTTTCAGTCCTGAAATTTGGGGAGCAAGGTGGCACACAGCTCCCTTTTGAAACAGATCAGCTGTTTGCACCAAGATAAACAGGCAGGGGTCAGCAGTTCGTGTGTTTTCTCTTGTAAAGCGCAGAGTGTCCAGTTGCAATCAAGGACGCACATCTGGGGAGGGGACGCACATCTGGGGACGCACATCTGAGGTTTTTGTTGGAAAGCAGGTGAGCACCCACTGTCCGGGTCCTGGTGATTGGCGGGGAACCTGAGAAAGCAGTCAGGTTGGCCTTGGTTTGTGCAAGGCTGCCATCGTGTGGCCGTCGCAGGTATTTCGGTTTTATACTGACTTCTGTGATTATCACCGTTTTCTGTCTCCAGCCAGAACGCGGGCTCATATGGACTAAACTCAGTTGGAGGAAGAGCAGGTTCTAACGTTGTCATCTGGGTCCCAGTCTTCTCCCCACCACCTCCCAGGCCTGCCGTGAGCCTCCCCCCAAGTGGGCAGCGATGCACCCACAACTTCCCAAGGGACGGAAAGGCCACTTCTGTGTATCATTTTGCATAGATGAGAAGATGATAGGACAGCACGCAAAGGACACTGTAGGGAGGTTCTAGGATAGGAGAGGCCCAGGTAATTCAACTGAAGGCGCGACCTCGATTTCTTAGCATTAGCACCCAACAGAACCTTGAACTCTGGTAAGCAGGCACAGCATTCCAGAGAGAGTCCCTGATTCAGCTCACATGAAGGCAGATGCCCAGCAGAGCAAGTCGTTTTCTTGATGTGTCCAGCCTTCCCAAGTCCTAGGCACAAAACGGTCCAGAGCAGGAGCATGTCAGATGCTGACTCGGCCTCACACCACAGCCTTGGCTTCGAATCAGGAGCTCCCACAGGTAGGAGAGCAGCCCAGAGAAGACCGATCAGGCAAGCCCTCCTCTGCGATCACACCTGGGAAGTCCTCTGCCCTTCCCCGTCTCCTTCCCCCCCACCATGACACATGACACTGCCAAGGACCTGCAATGACAAGAGTAGGTTATTTCATGTTGAAACTGGCAGAACTTTCAGGCTTGTACCCTGAACATGGCTGAGAGGTTGGATATTTATGTTTTGGATCCTAATTTTGCTACTCAAATATTTATCCAAAGACCTTCTTCCGTAACCCAGTGCCACCACTGTATGGAGGCCTATGTATATATTGACATATACATGATCTGGGTATAAAATGGCACTCAATGGCAGTGTCCCCTGTGGGGTCATCCAGGGTGGTTGTTAATTATTGTCCCACATGCAAGACAATCTCTTTGCAGAGTTCCAAGCAGATCATCATGGAGTTCCTTGTTAAATCTGTCTCCTTGGGGAAAGAGCAAGTGCCCCACACCACCATGATATCTCTGGTCTGAGGTTAGAAGGGTCTCCACAGGCAGGAACCAGAGATGGCTAGGATAGGACCAGGACAAATAGCCAAGTATGGGGACTCCCCTATCTCTATCTGAGGACTTGACCACTTGAATCACCTACATTCCCATTCCCCAGGAAACCTAGACTGCATTCCTCCCTCTGGCAACTGAACAGGTGTAAGTCTGCAGACCACATGCTTGTAGAGATGACAGAGCAAACATTCCACATCATGTTCAATGTTCACGGGGCACTGAATACTGCCTTTCTGTTGCTACTGTGTTCATTTTGGCTACCTGCCCCAGGAAGCCCAGGCACCAGTCCTCTCCACTGCACTTCTCATCCTTTCACAAGACATCAAAACTAGTGCCTTTACCTGGAAAGTATTGAGACAAAGAGGAGTGAGGGTACACAATCAAATGAGGTGCAAGCAGTCCATGTGTTTTCCAGGACTGTGCCACACCCCAGGACAAAGCTCTGTAGACCCCTCCAGAAAGGAGCGGGGTCCTCACCTGCCGCCCTCATAATATTCCAGCGTGAAATGTCATTCCTTGCAGCAGCTCAGCTTTGCAGTGCTGGTGGGATGCGATGGGATTCAATTGCATCTCCATTCAGCCACGCTGCAGGGACAGGGCATGTGTGTCCTAGTGGGCTGCATCAGCACCACTTGGCACCAAAAGACAACGCCACAGGTGGGGGTTTAAGGACACAAATTTAATTGTCCTAATTCCGAAGTGTTGGCATCAGACCTGCCATTTTGCTGCTGCCTTTATTCTGCCCACCCCACACACACCATTTTATGACTTAGATCATTAGCGTGTCAACCTCCTCATCAGCCATTGGTCCAATTGTTATTAGGCTGTGGAGTTCCACTACTTAAGAATAGCTTCCCCCACCATTTTTTTTCTCTCTCTCTTTCACCCTTAAGGGAAGACACTCTGCTTATCTGCTTAATAAAATCTCTTGTGTGAGTTCCTGTGTCTGGAGTGGTTTTCTAGGTGCTTTTGCAAAGGCTATAAATCAAGGCAACTCTTTGACATGGAGATTGCCATCTTCTGTCTGTGTTAGCAGGACACTTTCCTGTGCATCTCTGTGTCCTTATTGCCACTTCTTATAAGGAGAAAAAGGTAATTGGATTGGACCTCACACCAACTCACTGGATTAACACTGATCATATCATCATGAACCACATATTCAAATAGAGTCACAGTCTGAGGCTCTGGTACTTAGAACATACATATGAGATTTGGGGAGAGGACACAATTCAGCTGATGACATAAACTAGTCTCCTGCTGAAGACAGATTCCTAGGAAAGGCAATACTGAGTGAAGGAATATGCACATGTTACATTTTAATAGCCAAAGTCAGATTGCATCACAAAGGGCTGCAGAAGGTACATTGCCACCAGAAATCTCTGACTTCAGCTGCTTCTCTGCAGCCCAGATTCCCAGGGTGTGGGCATTTAAAAAAAATTGTTGTTTGGTTAATCTCTTGTCCAAATGGCAAATAAAATCACACTGCTCCATTTTTTTCCAATTTCCCAACTAACAAGCTTAAGTCACCTTTCAGTT
Organism: Glaucomys volans; assembly: GCA_020662805.1. Taxonomy (NCBI): domain Eukaryota; kingdom Metazoa; phylum Chordata; class Mammalia; order Rodentia; family Sciuridae; genus Glaucomys; species Glaucomys volans. Next base: position 145,852 of record JAJEJO010050575.1, read on the forward strand.
GATTCTCAGGCATTTAGACTTTTCCTCCCCTGAGTCATCCTCAGGTTCTGGGCCCTGTGATGAGCTTTCTTGCACCCTGTAGTTTCCAAGCATTTGCCCCTAGGAGGAACCTGGGCTGACACAGCTGTTTCTGAAGACTTTCCGTAACATAAAAGAAGGACAGAGAATTGCATCTGCTAAGTCAAAGGGACCTCCTAGTGATACCATCATTTGTCGGTGATGAGTTCTGCTTCCTCAGATGTTGATGTGAACATTAGAAAACACACCAAGGCAAGCACAGTAAGTAGGTTTTATTTAAAGGTAATAATATAGACTTTCCCTGGGAGGGAGAAGGGGGCCATGGCTGATGTTCTAGAATCCCAAGAAATGAGTGCACCCTACATCTTTTATGGATTAGAGTCTCTTTGTTTTTTTCCCCCTTATCTCTCCTTCTGCCTATATGACTAGGCCCAGGAGTTTCTGGTGACATAGCAAAAAAAGATGAGAAGCAGATGGCAGGGGGAAGGACCACAGGGAAGATTCAGGCAGGTAGGGGCCCAAGGGTCATTAATTAGCAATTCCCTGCCCACAGCTTTTGGGAGGGGCAATTAGGCAGGTAACTTTGGTGATCAAATGGACTCTGGATACTCTAACATTCCAATCTCCCAGGGGTGGTCTCCAACTTCCCAAACTCAGATGGCCTCTATTCCTCAATTACCCAGATTCCCTATTCTATACCAACTGCCTGTCCTCAATTCTGGTTTCACTGGGATGTCTTCTCTAGGCTCTGTCTTTAAAGTGGGGAAGAAATGATATTTCCCCACCCCCTATATCAGGAGCCAACCAAACTTTGAGGAGCACAGAAGGAGTGTCACACAGTTCTCTGGGGGTAGTTCTTAGTTCTGATGCATGCTGCTGAGAAGTCATTTGATATCTAGGAGCATGTGTTTTCTCATCCCTAAAGTGGGGATGTGTTTCGAGGACTCAGGTGGATGATGGCTTCATGGAGATGACTGATATAAGTAGGTGTGGTGAGTTCACAGGTGATAAAACACCTTGAAGTTGCTATGTGGACACTGCTTAACCATTATATGACCTCATATCAATTTTCTTTTAGAAGCTTATAAACTTTTCATCGTGGGCACTCATGTCATCCACATGCTCAAATACAACATGTTCAATCTTCCTGGTCTGAACTCCAGATTCCAATTCCGTGATGATTCACAGTACTGTCAATTACTACATGTCCCTCCTTGACCTCCCTTTACTCTACACCCCCAATAAAGAACTTTTCTGCTGCAAGCCTCTACAGCCCATGTCCACCTGTGTTTTAAAACACAGGACTTGGTGGTCCTTTACATCCCTCTAGACCAGTCTTTCCTGTAATTGATAAACCCTGATTAACTGGACCACATTTTCAATATTCATCTATATTTTGTTGTGTAAAGGTGGGTTGAGATTAATTCTTGTTGATGATTGCCCTTGATATAAACTGAGCCAGGATTCCCTGGATCCTGGAATGAGTGTCCTAAGATGACTCAGATATGTGAGAAGGATCTGTTTGTGTTATAAAATGGAATATATATATGTATATATATATATATATAATATCACAAATTCTGAGTTTTTTGAATAATTGTCACTTTCCAAGTCTGAAGAGAATAAGAAATGTTGCATGAACCTTGTGGTCTAGTGGCAGTGTTCCAGCTTTGGAATGAGACAGCTCATCATCAGGAATCCCAGACTAGCTGCTTAATAGTTGTGGGCTTTTTTTGTGTGTGTGTGGTGCTGGGGATTGAGCTCAAGGTCTTGTGCTTGCAAGGCAAGCACTCTACCAACTGAGCCATATCCTCAGCCCAGTTGTAGACCTTTGACCACAGAAGGAAACAGATATCGCAGCCTGGCCATTAGGCCCAAGGCCAAATTGCCAAATGAGAAGTTTGCATTTAAGGTATTTAAACACTAGAGTCGAGGCTGTGGATAGATTTCTGAGAATGTGTCCCGCCCACTCCTGGGCCCCTATTTTCCTTTGTGTGCTGTCTGATATCTGCAATAGGAAAGAACCTGTGACCAGCATCAAGTGGGAAATAAAGGGTTATGGAAAATAATATTCATATAAGATAGCTCCTCAAGAAAAATAGAGGAGTTGGGGATATAGCTCCATCAGTAGAGTGCTTGCCTGTCAAGCACAAGGCCCTGGGTTCAATCCCCAGCACCACACACATAAAAAATAGAGGGTCATCATGGCTTGGAAGGAGGGAGGAGAACATTGGCCAAACATGAAACCTCTCTCAGAGCCTTCTTTCCTGATAACAATGGGCCCTGGGGGAAAGGGGCAGATACTGAATGCTGGAACCTAAACCTTGACCTTCCCCCTTGGCAAATTAGTCCTAAATAACAATGGGTAAGATTTGAGTACTCATCCCTCGGCTTCTGGACACTTATCTCCCCAGACAACAATGAATTTCAACCTTTTCACAACTACCCTACTAAATTAAAGTTTTAACCTGTACAACTAGCCCCTGATGGTCAAAGCCGCATGTACACAGCTTCCAATGATTACATCATTGTACCCTATAAAACCAAAATCCCCTATGTAACTGGGGGCCACTTTTCCTGTCCAGAAAATGGACCCCAATGGTGCTGAGTCCGTGAAGGAATAAAGGCTTCTCTGAATCCGTTGAGGCCTGTTTCCTGTCCTTTTGTGCTTAGAGGAAAGAGTGAAGTACGGTACTTCACTCTTAGTGAGAGCTCCCTGCTCTCACTCAGGGCATTGTTTCTCCTGCTTTTTGGGTCTCAGAAATACTAGTAAGGACCTGTATCCCTCAACTGCATACAAAGGGTTTAATCAGGCCACTTACCTCCCTGAAGTACAGAAACCCATTCCATAGCTCTCAGATCAGGACTGTGGCTGCTGTGAACTGAAATATGCTGGAAAGAGTCAGATTTGAGGGTGTCATTTCCAAAATACACATACTTCATTAGTGAAAGGAAAGTGAATTGCAGGTGAGCAACTCAGAAACCAGGCAGTGAGATTCCCACACAGAGTTTATTTGCCAGTTGGAATCTGACAAAGGACATCACTCAGAAGTGAGAGAAGGCAAAGAAAATCTAAGATTGGGGTGTTTTATGGGGCTGCTCCCTGGAATTGCTCTATGCAAAGCTTGGTGGTCAGCTGTTTCAAGTATATAATGTATGTGTGATATTTGTGCTAAGCCCCTAGGAGAACAAAGGGAGGCTTTTTACTAGGTTGGTTAATAGGTGATGAGACATTATCTGTTAACAGTCTTGTCTTTTGTAAAGGCTTCTAGGATGGGGAAGGAAGTGTCTCTAAGGTGCAGTGAGCAATTTTTGGGTGGAGGAAGCAAATGTCTCTGAAGCTAGAGGAGCAAGCTTGGGTGGAGAATTTCTATTGACCTTTGTCTTTATGGTGGGAAATGAAACATTCTTATAAAATGTCAATGAGGATTTGAAGTGTTTGTACAAGTGTTTCCCTTGTATTAGGCCATGGATGTTATAATTAGTAGTACTTCATTAATCATGTGAAGGTAATATTTTGGATACATTGGGTTCTGTTATTAAAGTCAATTTCAACTGTTTCTTTTCTTTTTTAATGTGAATACTAGAAAACTTTAAATTACTCCTATGTCTCACTTATGGTTTTTATTGGACATTGTTGCCTTAGGCAGTTGCTTCCCAGTTTAATCTGTCTCCTCACAAGACCAGAGAGCAGAAAAGTTAAATGAAATTTTACAGTAATTGTCATTTTCATTCATGAATAATATGGCAACATATACAATCTATAAATTGAGAGGACCTCATATGCAAGCTTAAATGCAAATATCCTGAAGGTTGGGCTAGATCGCTCTTCTGGGAGGAAAATTTCCTTAAAATTGTCACAGCCTGGAGTTCTGGAGGGGGTTTTATTTTACATTTCTCTAATTCCTAAAGTGTTGATGTTTGCATGCTTAATGAACATGGATATCTCCTGTATGAATTGGCAGTTCAAGTCTCTAACCCGCATTTCTTATGTGGTTTCTGACTTCAAAGATAAGAAAATATATCCAAAAAGGCAGGGTAGAGTTGGATTTCAGGGAGGAAATGATTTTGCTTTTAATTATTAGGCAAAAGGACCACACCAAAAACCATACTTCAGCCAGGGGCTTTTATTTGGAGTGGCATAGTGGCCACTCCAGGTGATGAAGGCAGTAGCAGAAGGGAGGAGGGAAAATGGCCCTGAGATTCAGTGCCTTCTTAGGGGCTGGTGTTGAACTGGGATTGGCTGCATCGGTAACTTTAAATTCATTGACTGGGGTGCTCCCTGAGCGGGATTGTGTCTGGGGGATTGGCTAGTATATTTGGGGGGTGGCTAAGGGCTGGCGGGAAAGGTTTGGGTTGCTATTGGCTGAAGGCAAACTGAAAAGGCCCGGGCTGGCTGAGGAAGTGCGTTCAGCAGCTGGCCATGAGGAACTTCCCTGCGAAAAGGAGACTGATCAACCCATCCAACATTCCTCCCTTTTCTTATGTTTTATCGAAAAGGGCACCATGAGTCTTTCTGGCTACTTCCTGCTTATTTGGGGGGGCATTGTGGGGAGTTTTGGGATGAATGGTGAAGGGACAGGCCCAGGGAGATGAGAATTCTGAGAAGACATGCGGTGAAGGAAAATATCTCAGTTGGTGTAAAATCCATGAATGTGCCTTGTAGCCATAGTTTCAGTATGATGTTGGCCCAGTCTGGAGTAGTGGGGTTGGGAGGAATCAGCCAGTTGTCTTCCTGGAGCGCTTGTAGGAACAGCAAGCAGCGGATGTTGCCACATTACAGGTAGCATCCTGCAAGATCTCAACAGCCATTGGCATAGCCAGAATCACCATACGGGGGCCCTCGTAGATCTCTGTGGGAGCAGAGTTTTTGGAGCTGGAGGTGTCAATTGTGAATCGCAGGACTTGGCTTTGGGCGTCAGCGGCTGGTAGTCCAGAAGGAGAAGCAGTTGATTGACAAATTGGTTGGTGAACTTGTATGTGTCCATCAGCTCCAGAGTTTGTGTATCTGGTCTTGTAGGAACTTCTGTAGGCAATTTAGCAGGCATGGCCCTTGGGGATCAAAAGGGCTCTGGAGACACTGACATTTCAATCTCCCAGGGGTGGTTCTCCAACTTTCCAGACTCTGACAAACTCCATTCCTCAATCTGACCAGATTTATTATTCTACACGAACTGCCTGTCACCAATTCTGGCTTCGTTTCCCCCTATTCTTTAGGAATTCCTTAGTGCTGCAAGGAAAGGGGGCGACAACCACTCAGGTTGCTTTGAGCTGGAAGGGGGCAGCGTGGGGCAAGCAGTTTGGATTTCCCTTTTAGAAATCTGGTCAATCAAGTGGAACAGGTTAGAAGTATGGTTGGGGAAGAGCAGGTTGTAAAGTCATCTGGGGGTGGGTGCTTCTATGAATGAGAAACAAAAAGACAGGAGTACTGAAATGAGATTAGTAGGGAATAAATGTTGCAGCATCTGGAACATGTCAATGAATATCATGAAGATGATAGAAGTCAATCTCTTACCAGGTGGAAGAACTGAGAAGTTATTCCCATAACAAGGCCTATCAAAGGTTGGAGAGTTTGAGGCTTTTATTTGGGAACTTTAACATTGGCAGTTATCAGGAATGTAAATACAACATTTAATTTTTAATTAAATTGATGTCCCCAGAAAATATAGTTAAGCCATTTAATGTCATCTGATTTTGTAAAATATTCTTTCATTGGTATAACCTGTGTTTAGTAGAGATATCTATATTTCCATTACTTAGGGCTAGATAATCATATGAGAAAACATAAATTAAGCCTACTTGTGAAGTTTAGGAAGATCTGTGGGCCTTTAACTAAAAATTTCTGACTTTGACAGTTTCTCTTGATAGTTATCAGGCATATTTTCCTAAGAATCTTTCTTTTGTAGCCTCTAGTCCTATTCTAGGGGCTAACACAAGTGTACATCTTAAGTTACATTAAACTATTGTTTCTTTTAAATGCCCAAGAATGTCTATGTTTTGGTTTTTAACTGTTTTTCTAGGTGTTAAAGATCAAGTTGGTCAAATTGACCTGTTCCTGTCTCTTAAGAGTCAGCTGAGTTTCCAGAGGGTCACTCGTTGGGAACTTGAGAGCAGCTTCTTAGCTCCTTTAGTGCTTGCCATTCCCTAGGTAGGGTCTCCTTGATGAGGTGGCTTCCCTTGGAAGTATTAGGAATGTCTCCTTTTTCACCTGTAGCAGGTGCACTGATTGGCTTTTCATCCTGTAGTGAGTCTCATCAATCTCCCTGATTGGGAAGTTGTGCAGCCCAGAGTTGCAAAGCTCCTTAGAGAAGCTCTCTCTTTCCCTGGATGCAGGCTGACTCTGAGGGTGAGGGCCAAATACTGGTTTCCTTGACCCTCTTGTGTTACTCTCAATCTCTAAGTTTGATCTTAAATATCCAGCAAGTCAGTCTCACCAAAGTAAGAATACTGGGCTTTAACTTCAAAGTCCATAATTTTACAATTATTTACCCCCTTTTATTTAACTGGGGCCTATATGATCTGTTCTATAGGTGATGGCTTAGTATCTCAAATTAATTTAGGTTGTTCTTGAAGCAGTACTTCTGCTAAACATGAATCAGGCAACAGTTATAGAGTTTACAAGGAAAATACAAAATGGAATTAACAGTAAAAACATATCTAGTTTGTGTAATAGCCATCTTAAATTCTGCCTGAGTTATACATTATATTCCCTATTTGATATCACAGTAATTTTATGACAAAAACAATCTTTTGAATATATTTTAAATGAGCTGAAGACTGGCTTATTTTGGAGCTATTTTGACATGCAGCAGGGTGGGAGACAGAGCCTTATCTCAGGTAAGGCAGGGCTCTTTACAATATTTGGTAGAGTGTTCCAGTTTTGAAGTTGTCTTTGCCTCCTCTTTGAACATCATTTTACACAGTTTACATGTATTGTTTCCTGAGTCTTTATGAATGGTTGTTAACACAATATATTACATTTAAAACAAATCCAGAAAAGGCTGAGAGCTTCTAACTTTCCTTTTGTTTGGCAAAGTGATCAAATGTTTTTATGTTTCATGATATTAACCTTTAAACAAATCAGGCTCTCGCTAACTTTAAATACATTTATGTCAGTATAAAAGTAACAAATTTACATATACCCTATTGATAACAGGCCCTGTTGTAGAACATTAAATGATATAAATAAGTCCCCAATAAAATTTACTATTCTTATAAGTTTAAAATTACCATTACAGACAAGTTTTGTTTGGAGAATAGCAGCTTGATAAACTTTCTGCTCTAAAGACTTGTGTACCTGGAAGATATGAATGCATTCAATATACAAAGAAGAGTAATAGCAAAATTATCTTGATGTTAATCAAATTTAGTTTTTTTAAAGAAAAATTTAGATTCCGTAACATAGTACAATACTTTAACAATTGTTTAACCATAATTGTATAAACCCCAATTTTTAAGATTAATTGCTCTAAAGAATAAAACTTAATAGACACACTGTTAAGTGTAAATTAATGTTTTTAAAGAAACCCTTGTCAATTTAACACATAGATTACACTTTGGTTTATATCAGTCCATTAATATTTGACCTTAGGGAAAAACCTTAAATAACTTTTAAATGATCACCTCACCTATATATATAACTAACTTAGTTACCCACAAACTTGTTGAAATTTGCCCTTCACTTACACCCAGACTTTCTTAGCACTTAATTAGACCCTCATGTATTTCATCACACAAAGACTTTCTTAAGCATTTTATTTTTCCTTCTACTGAATATCTTTCTATACCTAAAACCTTCTATGCTCTCTTTCCTATCTGTTGACTCCTTTTTGTTCGCATTCTGAAACAACTTTTATGAAATTTCTGAATTTAGATGAATTATTAATTTGAAACACAGTTGAAACTTTTGGATCCCTATGTACCAATCTATGAAAACACCAATAATGTTTAAGTATGTTACCCCATGGAATTTAAGCATTAAGAGTACTTAATGTTATTTAACACTTAGCATTTTAACCTTTTAAATTAATCAGATGTTTCTAACACATTTGAGTAATCCCATACATGTCAAATCTACTTATTTTACTGTAAAAACCAAGATCAGACAAGTATATTGAATAGTATCTGCCATCTCTTTCCTGGTGAAGAAAAATTCTAGAAATAATGGATCAATATCAATTAACATTTTATAGACAACAATATTTTATTAGTTTGACCACTTAGAGACTTGCGAATTAAGTGATTTTGAAGATATTTTACCTTTATTTATTTACCCAATTTAAATTGAATGTTTTTAAATCATGTGAATTAAAGGGGGATCCATTTTTAAACTTTAATTTTTTGAGAGCTCTTTATGTTAATTTGGTATCATGTACATGAATTTTGGACACACTAGACAAGACAACACAAATACAAATTTTAACTCATGAGCATTATATTTGGATGCACATATATAGACAGACAATACAATATCAGACAACAGGATGTACACAGAACACAAAAGCAAAGGCTTTGTAGCTTTTTCTATGTGAATCTCCATTGCAATGTTATAGATCAAAAATAAAAAAAGCATTAACCTAGGTATTTAAGAAAAACAAAACAAGAGTCCTAGGAGAAAAAATGATAATGGCCATTAATTATTTTAGTAAAATAGCATGAGAGCATGAGAAAGAGAAAGGCAGAGAGAGCGAGCGAGAGGGAGAAAGAGAGAGAGAGGGAAAGAGAGAAAGTCTTAAACCATTTTCCTGTGTTGCAGCCCAGGAGAAATTTAAAATGGATACTTCATTTTCTTTTTTCAGTGTAAGGGTTGATCCCTTGCTGAACCTGCTGGCTACATTCCAGTGTGGGCTTCAGCAAGGCTAGGCAGAAGAAATTGCCTAAGGCTTTTAAACTCTTTTCCCCCTGGTTGGTAATCAGATCAGGTTTGGATGCAGAAAATTATGAAGCATTATTTTCCACTACTTTTGAGGAATGGGGCTGATATATCATACTCCTTATTTAGACATGCCACTGGCTGTTGGGCTGGTTAGGAGCCAGAACATGTGTGCTGGAACATGTACGCAGACCATATGGCTGGAGGAAGGAGCCTCTGCTGCAGGAGACTGGTATGGGCAGTGGTTCCTTAACAAGTGGAAGTGGGAGGAGGGGAGGGATTAGGAGGGGGAGAAGCCAGAAAAAAGTGTTGTAAGAAAGAGACAGTTTGAAGGAAAAGAATCCCTACCCATTTTTTTGACAGCTGGCAGTATTTGAAAAGATCCCATAGAAGAGAGGAATCTAGGGACCCATAAGGGGGCCATTTATTTTGGTTGCCTAGGGAGTAGGTGGGCCAATCCTGAGTGCAGAGTTTAATAAGTTTCTTTGGTTTGATGTCAGGAGATAGGCTAAGGGTGTCTAGATGGTCTAGGAGGCATTTGAGAAGAAGAAGCCAGAATTTTGGGAAAATGAGAATGATATAATATCAGAAGAGGTGTCCCTCTCAAGATAAATATCAGAGAAAACCTGACCCGCAGGATCCAGTTGTCACCAGAGGCTGATGGGTGAGGGATCCCTGGGGACCAAGAGGACAGTGGGCCACCCAGTGCTGGAATTTTCCTAAGAGGGAGAGAGAAGGAGCCCAAGTCCAAGAGGGAAAGAGAGAGCTTCTTCAACTATCAAGGCATGGGCCTGGGGACTCCACAAGGGCCACTGGGACCATGAATGTCTAGGTGGGGTGTGTTCCTCCCTGTATGGATCACTGAAGGGGCTGCCAGATGATCAATGGTCAGTTCCCCCCAAAGAGGATCCAGCAGGTTTAGGAGTCCCTGGGGGAAAGGGGTGAGGGGACTTACCAATTTAGAGGATGGGTGGTGGCTGCAAAGGGGCGATTGAGAAAATGGGCAAAGGCTGAGGTGGTTTTGGTGGGTTTTTGCCATGTGGACTCGGGGTCCAGGGAAGCTCAGACCCTTAAAATGAGGGGAGCAAGTCTGCTGGGGGATCCAAGTCATGGCACCAAAAGGACCACACCAAAAACCACGTTTCAGCCAGGGGCTTTTATTTGGAGTGGCATAGTGGCCACTCCAGGTGATGAAGGCAGCAGCAGAAGGGAGGAGGGAAAATGGCCCTGAGATTCAGTGCCTTCTTAGGGGCGGGTGTTGAACTGGGATTGGCTGGTGTTGAACTGGGATTGGCTGCATCGGCAACTTTAAATTCATTGACTGGGGTGCTCCCTGAGCGGGATTGTGTCTGGGGGATTGGCTAGTATATTTGGGGGGTTGGCTAAGGGCTGGCGGGAAAGGTTTGGGTTGCTATTGACTGAAGGCAAACTGGAAAGGCCCGGGCTGGCTGAGGAAGTGCGTTCAGCAGCTGGCCATGAGGAACTTCCCTGCGAAAAGGAGACTGATCAGCCCATCCAACATTAATCATTAAAAATGCTTATTTGCTTATTTTCTTCTCCTGAGTGTGTATTGTATGTTTCTGTCTGTTCTATTTTTGAAGGCTATTTCATATGGAATTCTAGGGCTTATCTTTGGAATTTTTTTTTTTTTCGCGGTGCTGGGGATTGAACCCAGGGCCTATGTGTGTGTAAGGCAATCACTCTACCAACTGAGCTATATCCTCAGCCCTCATCTTTGGAAATTCTAACAGGAAAAATAAATAAGGAAAATCTCTCATCCCTGTGGCTGCAGAAAAAATGAATATATTTCCTCCAAATCACCTGGTAAATAAATTATTGAATGACACGTTCCCTAAAACATCTGCTTCTAGTTGGGGATGTTGTTACCCATTTTTCCATAGAAATTGACAGTGGGGAAATGTAACAGTGGTTCACTGTATGCTTTGAATACAGCCCTTGCTGCTCTCCCACTGCAAATTATTTTTAAAAATGGACATGTTACTTTCTCTTCCTCTCTCCCTGCTGCTCCTCAACCTCTCCCCCTCCTTAATCTCAGGAGAAGCATGATTATGTTTCTTCTCCATGTTAGAGCTAATTTATCTGTCCTTGAGTGCACATCCACCATAGGAATGAAGTAATCCAGATTTTGGGGATGGTACCACAAGGTGAAGAAAGGACTATCTTCCAAATTAACAAGCACATTACAACTCCAACAAAGAACATGGAGAATGTAGCCTTTTAATCACCTCTTTTAAAGACCCCTGTTAGGACTGGGGATATAGCTCAGTTGGGAGAGTGCCTGCCAAACAAGCACTAAGGCCCTGGGTTCAATCCCCAGCACCACCAAAAAAAAAAAAAAAAAAAAAAAAAAAAAAAAAATCCCCTTAGTTCCTGCTGGTGTGTAGAATCACAGCCTCTGGGACAGGAGTCCTCTGCATTTATCCTTTGCTATCAAAGCAATAAAACTTCTTTATCCTTTTCCTCAAAAATAAAATAAAACATCTGCTTCTCTCCCTTGAAGGTTTTCTCTTATTTTTTCCTGGAATGTTTTTGACAATCAACCATGCATCATATTATCAGGATTTTGGAGTTTAATACAACATTATGTGGGATAAGATTTGGCAAATCCTATAATCTTCATACATGATTTATTGTTTACTGAATGATGTGTTGCAGAGATAGCAAGAAAATGAGTTATTTATTTTCAGAAATCATTGCATAATTTTTTCTTTTAAATTTCTTACAAGCCTTTTAGATTTTTTTTCCTTTCCTGAGTCAGGCTCTGGGCCTATGATGTGCTTTTTTGCACCCCATATTCTCAAGCATTTGCCCTTTTAAGGAGGAATCTGGGTTGATAGCTCTGTTTCTGAAGACTTCACTTAACATGAAATAAGGAGAAATAGTTGCATTGCTCCTGGGATGTCTTCTCTAGGCCCTCTCTTCAAAATAGGAAGAAAATAATATATCTCCAGATTGACATCTCCTGCATCAGGAGCAAACAGTCTTTGAGGAGCTTGGAAGGAATTTCATATGGTTCTGTCTCTGGGTAGTTGTCTGTGCGCTACCGTGTTACCATCTGATGTCCAGAAACCTGTGTTTTCTCATCTTTACAATGGAAATGATTTTAGAGGACACAGGTGGATTATGCTCCTTCTGGAGGCTACTAATACATGTATGTGCTGTGGCCCACAGGTGACAAAGCACCTGGATGACACCTACACATACTATTTAACCATTATCTGCCACTCACGTGAATTTTCTTTCAAAATCTTGTAATACTCTCTTCACCATGGGCACCCATGTCATCCACATGCCCGGATATCCAGGTTCCAGTTCTTGGGTGATTCCAGGTGCTGTAACTGATTGTGTTTCTCCCCCCCACTCCTGCTACCCTGTGTCCCCAGGAAAGGAGTTGTCTGCTCCATGTCTCTGTAGTCCATGTCCACCTTTTTTAGAAAAGTATGTAGGAAGCTGGATCATTTTCTGATATGGAAAGGAGGGGTGAGATAACTTCTGGCTGGTGTCTGTCCTTGCTATAAACTGAACCAGGACTTCCCCAGGTCCTGTAGTGGGAGCCTCATGGTCATTTAGATTTTAGATATATGATATGTGATATTTATATATGTGGCATATTGTTATATATACATATATGTAATATACAATATATATTAATTATACACATAATTTATTATGTGTATATGTAATACATAGGTACATACACATGCATATATACATATGTATATTTAAAATTTTTGTAGTTGTAGATGCACAGAATGCCTGCACTTTTTTTGGTTTATTTTTATGCAGTTCTAGGGATCAAACCCAGTGCCTCACATGTGCCAGACAAGTGCTTTGCCACTAAGATACAGCCCCAACCCCTACATGTTTATATGTGTTATGCGTACATATAATATATGCATATAACATGTAAACAACACACATATCATGTATGTGTTATATATAATAATCATACCTACTATATATTACATATCTGTAACATAGGTATATAACAATACATGCATCCTTATACATTATACATTAATACATGTATTATAGATCTGTACTATTTGTGTAATGTATGTGTGCACATCTATATTATATGTGTAATACAATATATATGTAATATATATCAAAATTTCTGCTTTTTTGAATGTTACTAAATAAGTCCTAAATAATAAGAATACTTGTCTGAGTCATGTGGTGTGGAGGTATTTGGTCTTTCAAGTTATACACAATTCATCTTGATTCCAAACCCAACTGCTTATTAATTGTGGGGCCTTGGTCATAGGAGGAAAGCAGTATCATAGCCTGGCCATTAGGTCTAAAGCCAAATTGCAAAATAAGAAGCTTTTCTTTAATGAATTTAAGGAACAGAATCAAAGCTGTGGATAGATGTGAAGACATGGGCTCCACCTTCTGGAACTTCAGGAGTTTATTTTTTTATGTTTATTTTTTAATGTGAATGCTGGAAAATTTTAAATTACCCTTGTGCCTCACATTATCATTCAATGTTGCTGCTTTTGGGGGTGCTTCCCAGTTCAAAGTTTAATCTTTCTCTTCACAGGAGTGGAGAACAGATAAGTGAAATGGAATTTTATAGTAATTGTCATTATACTATTTCTATTTGTGAATAATATACAGACATATATAACTCATAAACTAAAAGGAGCTTATATGCAATATTAAATGCAAATGTTCTGGTGGGGCTGGATCTCTCTACTACAAGGAAACCTTACCTTAAATTAGCTGAGGCCTGAGACTCTAGATTTTAATTTCAAGCACCTCAAAAGAAGAAAAAGAGCTGCATCCAAGAGCCTGTCATTCTGACTCCTTTATTCCTACTTGCAAAGTCATCTGTCACCCAGATGGAAGACTCACTGGGCTCAGTGTGAAGGCAGGAAACCTTAAGCCCTGTCACTCAGGAGCCCTTAGGTAAGCCTTGTCCAGTCCAGCACACAGCTAGTGAAGAGGGGCAGGCTCTGACCACCCCAGGTGGCTTTTGTCTCTGGAGCATTCCAGCATGGGTATCCATCCATAGCCTTCCTTTCTTTGTTCAGGAGACAGTTTTCTCTGCTGGGCAGGTTCTGGAAGACCCAGGAAGAAGACTGGGCTACTCAAAAGCCAGTAAATGGTGAGTGTGCTGTGGCCTCCGCGTCAAATGACTCAACCTGGTCTGATTCTGCTAAATAAGGACTGCTCCCCACAGTAACACCCCTGGAATGTGGGTGGTCTGTATTGAGAAGTGCTAGAAACTTAAAATGCAGAGGTAGTTTTGAAGGTTTAGTGTCAAAAACATGTGTCATTAATAATTTAACATTGGATACCTATTAATATGGAATGTTTCAGATATGCTGGGTTGGATAAATTTATTTCACTTGTTTCTTTTCATTTACTATGTGATCACTATAATTTCAAAGTTACACATGTGGCTCATGTTTAATTTTCATGCATAGTGATGCTGTAGTGGGTTGTCTCTTTTGCAGAGATCAGGCTGCCTCTTCAAATTATGAGAAGATGAGCTGGGTGTGGTGGTTCATACCTATAATACCAGTCACTTGGATTCCTGAGGCAGAAGGATCACAAGTTTAAGGTCTGCCTCACCAACTTAGACTCTGTCTCGAAATAAATCTTAATAAGGACTGGGGATAAAGCTCAGTGGCACAGTTCCCCTGGATTCAAATATGCACACACACACACAATCAGACATGAAGGCTATAAAACTTGAAAATATAAAGTAATTCTCAGTATTATTTACATTTGTGAATATGCATGATTGATATTGGTAAATTGATATAACCATACATTCCAGGTGAAATTCAAATTTCCCCTTTGCAAGGTTATATGTTCTTCAAGGTAGGAAACTCTCTCTGAAAGTGTTGTGGCCAGGAACCTGTCAATCTTGTGTTCTTCAGCCAGGCTTTTAATTTATTCATCTGCCACTCAAGGCTAGAGAATTCTGAGCCTGTAACTTTGTCTACTCAGGGTTGATGGGGTTAAAATTAGAGGCACAGAAAGATAACAGGGGTGGGCTTCCTAATCTGGAAGATTTTGAGTCTCTGGCTCAAGCAAAGCTCTGAAGCTATCTTCAGGTTTCCTGATGTCTGGGTGGCTTTGTCATAGGCCCTGTCACTCTGACTTTCAGGTGCTGGAGCATTTGTAGAGAGGTTGCCTGGACACAGGAGAAGTCAGGAAGTGGTAAGTCTGCAGGGTTGGGTATGGTGTAACTGGGGATGAGGGTTGGTTGGGAGCAGCCAGAACTGACTCTGGGGACCTGGGCTTTTTCTAAGGTCAGGTTTTAAATCTGTGAATTTCATTCCAGCACAGGTTCAGCTCAATACCTGTCCTTTCTGGCCCACAAGATGAGAGTGGACTGGTTGCTTTGCCCTGTGCCTGACTGGTGACCTTTGAGGGATCTGGAGTCCTCTTTGTGTAGTTCCTTGCCCATACCTTACACTGACCCAGAATGGGTCATGGAGATAGGATGGTCATCATGGGAGAGTCCTGACTTACGTGAAAGAATCATATTGGGGGAAACTGTGATCTATAGCATCCCTTGTCTCTATTCCTGCCCATAAGTCACCTGTTTTCCAAATCTATGGAAAGCATGGTCTTTCTACATGCTCTATTCCTCCTTCCAGTTCATAACAGCAATGCAGGGAATGATCACCTGACACTCAGATGTAAAATATCTTTGTATCTCTTCTCCATTTATCTTTCTGAGGCACAGATGCCACATCAGAATGTCTTTGAGTCTCCCCTTAGGTCACATGGTGACTGATGAGATCCTCAGTCACTGCCCTGTCTTTTCCTGGTTCTTCATTTGAGACCTGCATTAGAAAGATGCAAGGTTCCCACAGCTGCCATGTCTCTTAGCGGTCCTAGAGGATATCAGCCCCTGTGCAGTCACTCCTCCTACAGAGCACCTGAGTTCTGGGGATGGAGCCTCTTGGACCAGCAACTGATGCCCTGGGGAACACAGGAAAATCCTGGTGTAGGTTCTAAGTAGATCATGGATTGGACCTCAGGATTATCTTCCCCCAGATCTAGTTTCTATTCCTTGCAGACACTTTGTTGGTCAGCCATTTAGCTTCTAGTATTGAAAGGAAAGTTAAAGATGATCCTTGTTCTCTGGGTCCTCAGGGTTGTGAAAGGAGATTAAACTATTTCAAAGAACTTAGAAGATTATCCCAGTGAATTCTTATGGGTATTTCCAAGGAAAAACTCACTTCATGCAGATACAAGGGCACAGCACAGTGCCTCAAGGTGGGGAAGGTCATCCAGGCCTTAAATGAGCAGGATGTTTATGGGAGAATTTCCCATTTGGTAGGATGACCTGACTTGACTCTTGAGTCGGACATGTTTGTGTACCATTCAGTAGTGCCCTCTCTGGGTTTGTCAATTTAAAAAACATATGTTCACTAATTTCATCCTCAGTTTTTTATAAACTATGTATTTTATCAGTACTGTTTTAAAGATACAAAAATGTTTTCTAAGAGGAAAGATACAGGTGGATTTTACAAAAAAAAAGTATAAATGTAAACTAAGGCCAACATTTAAGCCTATAAAATGATATTGTTGAAGGTCCAGTTCTTTCTGGAGAGCCTCCTCTGCTGCTGTCACATTCTGGTCCCATCAAGCATGGAAGGGGTCTTTTACATTAGAGAAGCACAGAACACTGGGAGATTGGGGATCCAAAGATAGATGTGTTTCTAACTTTGATGGAATGGGGAACTTGATGACCTTTCTGAGGGTATAATTTTTGGTGTTGTGGGGCTATTTCTATGCTGTCAAATGTGCCAAAGTCAGTTTGGGTAAGAAGTAAATTTATATTCAAGAGGCATTGAATTACTGGGAAAGGAAGCATTGCAAAGGTTAGGCAGAGAATGACCTGCCTTCTGTCCTTGTCCCCAATGCTGATCCAATAATGAGGACAAGTTTTGAAAAAGTCATAAAAGAAGTTTTATTGCTTTGCTACCAAAGGAGAAACACAGGGGACTCCTTTGTTTCTAGAGGCTGTGATTCTAACTGCCCTGGGGAACAATGGGCATTTCATGAAGTGATTCTAAGACTACACTGTAATTGTGCCCTGTTAGGAGTTGCAATTTGTACCCTTGAGGGACAGCCATTTCTAGATTTTCTGTTGCCAGTCCTGAATTTTTGGTTTTTAATTGGTTCTTTTTAGTTATGCATGATGGTAGAATTAATTTTGATGTAATTGTACAAGCATGGAACATATCTTATTTTAGTTAGGACCCTCATGTGGATATACATGATGGTGGAATTCACTATGGTGTATTCATATAACCACATAAGAAAATTATTTTTATTCATTCCACTGTCTTTCCTTTCCCTATCCCCACTATCTAGCCTTCAGCCTTGAAATCTTGATTTCTTTATTCCCATGGTGCAGGAGCTGAAGGAGAGATAATTAGCCAAAAACAGGAAGGTGAATCTTGCTCTTCCCATGGTTAGGAAGGGCAAGGGGAGGGAGAATAGAAGGAAAAAAAGAAGTCAGTTTTAAAATAAGGCACAGTGGCAGAGCAGCAAGTGTTATGTTCAAATCATGGAGTGGACAACCCTTGCTACATTTCTCCCACTGTAAATTTTTATGGACAAATGGGTGACTACCTTTTTATGTTGCTTTGGGCTTAAACTGGGTGATGAATGGGTTTCTAGAATTGAAGGGTTTTCCCTGCTGTAACTTTGGGATTTTTTTTCTAGAAGGAATGGAGAGGACATTCCAGCCTTGGTGGTGACCTGGAAGAAGCAGGCTCTTGTACAGCAGTTAATGTTTGACCATTTTTCATATTGTTTTAACCCAAGTTTTTTTTTTTTTTTAAATTTCACTATTGTCAAGTTTTCACCTCTCCCACCATGGTACAAGAAAGGGTCTCTAATACACTTTTTCTTTGTGGGCTCAATTTAATCCTTGTTCAGTGGACACCATTTTGAGGAGAGCATTTGGAAAACACCTTATCCCATAGCAGGTGGGTTTCTTGTCATACTTTAGCCACTGTCTTTTTAAAAGTATGGTTGATGATTTCTGTTTTCTCTGTAGATTGGGGTCTCCAGAATACCTATCACTTCCATTAGCTCTTCAATGCTTTGCTCACTCATGGGATCACTTCTGCAATGAAAGATAGTCCATGTTGCTTTGCATTGAGGGGAACTCCTATCTTGGAATCAGCTCCTTAAAGAGAACTCTAGTTTTCTGAATGAAGTCTTTTCTCTTCTGGTAGAATAAGCCTGACTCACACAGAGGTGTTTACCAGTACAAGGAAATATTTATGAACAGGCATTTGGATAAAATGTACTTGTCAGTCATCAAAAGGATGTATTTTTACACACTGGGTTTTTTTTTATGATAAACTACATGTTAGTCTTTGAGTGGTTTTGAGTGCAAAAGACACAGTTCTGAATTCCTTGTTGAATAGTCCACTGGAGGCATGGCCCTCACAAGTGGGACTTGATGAAATTGACCAAGTCACCCTTCCCCTAGTGAGCATCCCCTTCAAAATGTTTTCAAGAACGGGGCTGCTTTAGGAGGAAGGAGGGGCCCATGGGATTTCTCTCTGCACTTGGCAATGGTGTCCCAGAAGTCCCAACTCCATTCTTTGCTCTATTTCTCATTCTCCTCAGTATAAACAGATTTGGAATTGGTTTGCTTCAAGCTGAGGTACTAGGGCTCTTATAAAGAGTTTACTGTACTCCATTTGTGTTCAATGAATCAATAAGTAAATAAAAAAAAAGAGTTTATCCTCTCTGACCCTGTTGGTTTGGCCTATTAGCAGCCTGAATGCTTCTGGCCACATAGATATCAATCATCTGACAGCCAGGACAGTGCATGATTGACACCTGCTAGGGTGTGGATACAGTCTACATTATTGACAGTATTTTCAAGGGCACACTTAATGTACTTGTTCTTAGCTGCAAGGAGTCCTCTTTCCAGATAACTCCATGTTCAAGTACTATCTTGAAGGTGTATTTTAAGTCAATATAAACGCCTTCTTTTCCTTTGGTCAGTCAAAGCTCTTGTAAGAGAAATTAGTTTGGCTTTCTGGGCTGAGATTGTCAGCAGTGAAGTGTCAACTTTTGATATCTGTTGTGCTGTGACTGTAGAGAATCCAGCTACCACGGGCCATTGCTATGATCCTGCCCCCACTGGTGCAGACATTTCAGTCTGGCTCAGTGACCGGCTAATCAAGCAAATCCCACTTGCCAGAGTCTCCGAGCTCTGAGCAGTCTTGTGTATTGGTCCATTGTCATCCGCTGGCAACAGCTTTCCTTGATAAGGTGGCACTGTTTCTGCTGAGGTTGACATTTGGATTGTCAGAGAGGATCATGTGGAATCTCCCTGTCCTCCCAGCAGTCCGCTGACACCTGTCCTTCTGTGTCAGTAGGGCAGGACTTTGTGGGCAACACACCCGGCAATGGATGTTCTAGTGTGGGTGCCTCAGCCTCGTGTGGCAGGCAAGTCAGCAGGGTCGGTCACTGTTGTAACTGTTTAGTTAGGTCTCAAACTATTGCCACCATTTGGCTAGGCCTCAGCCTGTGAGGTCTTTGTCCCTTCTGGAGGGAGTAAGGCCGATGAGGTAACCAACGCCCTCGGGAGAGCAATTTCTAGACCAGTCTCAGATTTATTAAAGAATTACAAGACTTTTATAGAAGAGAGGAGTCCAACAACAAAGAACTGGTAGTGTAACATGATGGTCTATAAGGATGGTCCAATTAGGAGTCACACAGTTTACCAAAAGGAGGAGGGAGAGAGAAGGATGAGTGAAGCTCACCTGGGGCAATGGCCCTTGGTGGGTCAGGTCACTGGGGAGTGTTCTCCACAAGCATGAATAATCCTGAGTGTGCGGTCAAGGATTTTACCTTCCCGCAGCCTAAGGAGCATATACCTCAGTGGCTTCTTTCTACATCCCCACATCTCCCCCCTTTCTTTTTTAAACTGTGAGGTCATCGTTGAATGGCTCAGTAATAGCAATAGTGGCATCACAATATGTGAGGTGGACTCCAGTAGGGAAAAAAAGCCCCAATCTTAAAGTCTTTAGCAGCTTGACAAGATCTGAGGTTACAGTAGTATAGTGATACACGAGGCAAACTTCATTAGTACAATCTTAAAATTTCAGCACAATGGTACAGTGACTTCATTAGTAAAGTGATAACAATTCAGTAGTAAAACAATATGTAAAGTGAATTTCATTAATAAGGTGATAACAATTCAGTAGTAAATTTAGCAACCATATTATTGATTAGTGAGGGCTGCTACAAACGCTTGCGGGTTCCCTTTTTCTCCTCTAATAGATGCTGATAGGGCTTTAACCACTAACTGTTGCTGCTGTTTGTGTTCTAGCAGTTGTCTTTTGGAAAGATTGTAAATGCATTGAAATCCACACAGGCAAAGAAAAACAGAAGTATACTAAGCATTCCACTAATGAACAGACCTTTTAACCAAGCGATATTTGGTAGCCAAGATGTTAACCAATCCCATAATTCTGAATCTCCTTCATATTGTCTTATGTTAGCAATTATGTCTTTAAGGGGAGCAAGCTCTTGTGCAATAGAATCACTGTTATCGCTGAGATTAAAACAACACATATTTTTGACTTCCTTGCAGCTTTTGTGATGTAACAGTAGTAAATAATCAGTTGCTGCTCTATTATTGAGGTTACCTTGTCTATGTTGTTTCCGTTCATGGTTTAATAAAGCTATGGCAGTAGAGGTGTGGTTAATATTTTTTACCATAGTACAAACCAATTTAGCAACCATCTTATAGGCTCCCATTGCTAGGCCTGGGATGCCTACAAGGGAAAAGGTCAAGGCAGTGTACTCCACCTTGGACATGAGATGTACTGTCATCACAATCCTTTTCAAGCTGTATAGATCTCTTGTGAACTCTCTTTGCAGGATGGTAGCTCATCATGAGAAGGAAGAAAAATGGTTAATCATCTAAGACAACAGCGAGTGTCATGGGCCATGTATGCTGGAATATAATTGAGAGTATATGACCCACAAGAGAAAAACCAGCCAGATGGCAAAGGAATATGTGCATTTGCATAACTAATTGGCTCAATATTAGTACAGTTAAAGGAAGGATTGCCAAAAGATTTACAGTTGGTTTTCCAATTTTGAATTTCTGCACAGGTGTCATTACTATTGAAGGTGACAGTGGGAGTGAGTAACTCCATTGCATTAACAGGTTTTGTGGACTGGGGATGCCCCCAATCATATGAATCCTTATAAGAGATGTTTTTCTTAAAATTGGAAAATATAGTCATATTAGCTATTTCCTGTGCTGGACGACAAACTGGCAGAAGGCAGGAACCTAAAATCATGCCCACATGAACATCCTGATGAAGACAAATTTCAGACGTATTTATGACTTCCACTAAATGAACCCATATGTTATAGTGCATGTGAGCATCTAAAGAAGTGGGTACAGCATGAGTAAGACTTGCATTAGCAGTAATAATAGCACACATTAAGAGGTATATACCAGCTCCTGGTTGTGGATCCGGTGCCATCACCATCGCTTGGTCTGAGAGATTCTTGATGTCTCCCCAGGTGATTCTATGCATGTAACTTCATCTTGATCTGCGAGGTCGATGCGGTTCACCTCCTTGAGGGCGCTGATCATTCAGTGATAAATTCTCCATCTGTTGAGTCGGGGGCCTGGACATGAAGACGAATGTTCCTGGCTGGTACCCACAGAGGCTTTTCTGCAGTTTCTGGAAAGACACAAGCAAATCCTCTGCCTTGGGTTAGCAATGGGTGTGGACCATGCCATGTGTTAGTTAGTGGGTCCCTCCACCGAACTAGCGGCAGTAGAGTTGGGGGTGGCATCAGGGCACCCCAGTGTTTATGGATAGGAGAGAGACTTTCATCATCAAAGGTGAGAAAATTTAATGTAAAAAGGGCTTGCACAGTAAAATTTAAAGTAAAATGCAGGGGTGTATCCCCCATTTCTTTTTTAATTTGTAGTTTGAGTATTCCATTAGCTAGTTCAATAATTCCTTGACCTTTGGGATTATAGGGTATATTTGTTATGTGGTTAATATTGAAACTCTTCAGAAAATTTTGAAAAGTAGAGGAAGAGCCTTAGTTAAGATGAGGCAGGGCTCTTTATAAATCTTAGGTAAATTGTTTTTGTTTTGAAGACTATCTGGTTCTTTTGCTATGATCAGTGTGACCAAGCTTGTAGGTCCAGTGAGGGATAAAGGAGGACTGCAAAATAAAGATTTACAAGTTTAAAGAGTTATGTTGCTAATTTTTATCTGTATATGTTTTATTTATTTATTTAGCTGTGTATATTTTATTTATTTATTTATTAGCAAGTTAAAGACTAAGTAAGCTTTACTTTTTGTATTTCGGAAAGTTACAGAAACTAAGACATCTATGTAGTTTTTCCATAGTTGTAAAGTGTAATGTTAGGACCTTTGTGTAGCCCTTAAGAAAGTTTACTGTTTAAAGTTGCTATAAGGCAGTCAGGAACTGGAGAAGTGGAGTTGGTGAAACACTGTTGTTGTTTAGTAAAAGAATTTCTTTTTGCCCAAGAGCTGTGTGCTTGAGATCAAGGTCAGGGCTGATAAGATTTTGCACAGAGCTTTTCCATGCAGGGCATTGTTACAGTAGTAAGACATTTTGTACTTTTGCATAAAATTAGTTTACAGCTGAGAGGTCATTAGAGACTCTTAATTTTAGGTATTATTGTTTTGTTTTCCATTATTATCTCTTTTATATTCTTTTGTAAATGTTATGTTATCTTGTAACATTTAAATATATTGCTTTTAGAGTTTAAATAAGTATTAGTTAATATTATATATTATTATGTATAAAATATAGATTAAAGAAAGACTGAGAGAACTTTTAACTTTTCTTTTGTGTGTCAAAGCGGCAAAATGTTTTTATGCTTTACAACATAGACCTCCAAATAGATTATGCTCTCTTCTTTCTATAAAAATTATATATTTAAAATGTTACCTCATATGTGTAAGAGGACATAATATATCTTACTGATAATAGTATATAAAATGATATAGGTAAACCTCCAATAAAGTTTACTATAAGTTTAAAAATTATCATTACAGACAAGTTTAATTTGGAGAATAGCAGCTTGATAAAGATATTGTTTTAAATTTCTTGTTTAAGAAGTTTGTATACCTGGAAAATATAAACATATTTAGCATATAAAGAGGAGTAATAGCACAATTATTTTGATGGTGACTAAATTTAGTTTTTGAGAAAAATTAGGCTTTGAAACACAGTATGACATTTTAACATTTATTGATTAACTATACTTGTAAAAAACCCCAGAGTATAAGATTGATTGCTTTAAAGAATAGAATTTAAGAGACCTGCTGTTTAGGGTAAATTAGTATTTTTAAGAAATCCTTGTCATATTAGCATACAGATTACACTTTGGTTTACATTAGCACATTAATGTCTGACCTTAGGGAAAAATTTTAAATGACTTTTAATTGATCATTTTATATATATATAACCAACTTAGTTACACAAGAACTTGTTAAAATTTGTTTTTTACTGATTTGATCTTCATCTATTCTATCATAGAAGGACTTTTTAACCCAGAAATATATTTTTTGTTTCTTTATTAAATATATTTTTATGCTTAGAACCTATTACTTTTTCTTACCTGTTAGCTTTGTTCTTTGTTCACAATTTGAAATATTCCTTGTGAAACTTTTGAACTTAAATTACCTTGATTGAAACACAGTTGAATCTTTTGAATTCCTCTGTAAGTAGAAATGTACTTATTAGGAGTTAACTTTTAGTAACTTTGTCTTTAGTGAGAGTATAAAGTAATTTTAAACTTTTTATTCACCAATTTGTGAAAATATTAGTGATGTTCAAGTATGTAGTCCTGGAATTTAAGGAGTTAAGAGTTTAATAGTTAGCATTTTAACCTTGTAACTTAAGTAGATGTCTTTAATAAACATTTAATTAGTCTCTTGCATATCAAAACCAATTTACTTATTTTCCTGTAAGAACAATTATATTAGACACACATATTGAATAGTATTTGTTCTTTTTTCCTTATTGAAGAAAAATCCTAGAAACAAAGGACATTAGGCATTTCACAACAAACAGTAGTGTTATCATCTTTTAAAAACCCTGTTAGTTAAGCAATGTTAAGACATTTTACTTTTATTTGTTTACCCAATTGAAATTGAACTTTTTAAATCATGTGAATTAAAGATATTGGATCCATATTTGAATTATAATTTGCACATTTTTGTTTACATTAAATTTTTTATCACGTACATGATTCATTGAACATGACAGACAGAAAAACAAAAACACAACACAACACACACAAAAAAGAAAAGTTCATGAGCTCAGAAAATACAGAATTTAAGCACAAAGCAAGTCCTGAAAAACAAACAAACAAACAAACAAAAAAACAGCCGTGAAGAATTTAAAGCAGCACAAGAAAAAAAATCATCTTTCTGTCTTGCAGCTTAACGTACATTCCAAAGCAGACCTCAGTAAGGTCAGGCCAGGAAAGTTGTTGCTTAGGACTTTTTAACACCCCTTTTTCTTTTTTCAAGGAGGATGCAAGTGGCTAGTTCCAGCTTATCTATTTCAGGCTGCATCTGGTGGGTTAGCAGGGCAAGCTAGGTGGGGGCTAGGAGAAGAGGAGATTGTAAAGTCCTTTTCCTTGGCTTCTCTGTTAGTCTTGGAGTAGAGATAGCAAAGTACAGATTGTATTGGGTATGGTTTTTGGTTTGATATGGGACAGGCTGTAAAGTTCCCATCTTCTTCTCTTAAGTCCTGTAAAAGTCTCTATAAGTTTATTTGCTTCAGAGAAACTGGCATGTTTGGCATAGTCTCTTTGTTTGCATAAGGCTGTGAATTGCAGCTGCTTTGGGGTGGAGATTGTTTTTCCCTTATCTCCTAGTGCTCAGCTTTCCCTTGGCCCTCCCCCTGTGGCAGGGAAGGCTTCAGTGCCAGCGTATGCTGGGCTGGCCATAGCGAGGTGAGGTCAGAGTGACCTGTAAATTTACTTTGCTGGAAGTTAGAATAATCATCAAAAGAAAAAGTTACAGCTTTCAAAGGAGCAGCAGCAGGTGTAATGAGAGCTGCTTTTTCACATTCCCTTGTCTCTTCATATTCTTCTACCTCATCACAGGGAGCCAGAAAGTTAGGATTCTGGCTTTTACATTCTCAGTGGGATGAGTAAACCAGTGGG
Source organism: Glaucomys volans (assembly GCA_020662805.1). Taxonomy (NCBI): domain Eukaryota; kingdom Metazoa; phylum Chordata; class Mammalia; order Rodentia; family Sciuridae; genus Glaucomys; species Glaucomys volans. Next base: position 170,955 of record JAJEJO010050575.1, read on the forward strand.
AGTGGCAATTGCCTGCTCGATGTCTGGAGGATCTGTGAGATTGCTGAGAGGCTTCAGCTTTTTCCTCCTGTATGGCGCTGCCAGCAAAGCTTGTAAAGTTGGTGTTCTGCCCAAGATTAGGAGGCACATCTTGTGTCTGTGTACTCACAGTCACAGTTAAACTTTCATTAAGACCAGGAGACTCAGGTTCTGGCAGTCCTTGCAAAGATGTTAACATGGCATTAACAATTGGAAAAACTTCAATGGTAACTTTATATCACCCTGTGCTTCCACGCCTTGAACAAGGGACATAATACTCTTCCAAAAGTCTGGGTCCCATAAATTATCATCATTGTGGATGGTGCTAGTTTAATTACTATTTCCCAGACCTGTTGCACTTCTTTCTCTTCCACCCTAATGAGCCTGCTTCTAACTAGGACACATAATGCCCTCACCTGGGATTCCTTCAGATGTGAGGGGATGGTACCCATGTTAGAAGATGCACTTATCCAGATACCTCGAATTCTTGGAGTTGAAGGGGGAATCAATTCAGGGGATGATCTCCAAGAAGAATGTGAGCAGATTTATTGTTCACATTAGTCACTGGAGTGAAGACCGAGCTGTGGTTATCAGGAGTCTCAGGAACAGAGACGAGTGGTTCTCAATTAAGAGATAATTGGAGCTCCAGTGATGACTTCTTCAAGAAGGGACCCACGTTGGGTGCCATATGTTGTAACTATTTAGTTTGGTCTTGAACTATTGCCACCATTTGGCTAGGCCTCATCCTGTGAGGTCTTTGTCTCTTCTGGAGGGGGTAAGGCTGACGAGGTAACCAACGCCCTCGGGAGAGCAATTTCTAGACCAGTCTCAAATTTATTAAAGAATTACAGCACTTTTATAGAAGAGGGGAGTCCAAGAACAAGAACCGGTAGTGTAACATGATGGTCTGTAAGGATGGTCCAATTAGGAGTCACACAGTTTACCAAAGGGAGGAGGAAGAGAGAAGGATGAGCAAAGTTAACCTGAGGCAATGGCCATAGGTGGGTCAGGTCACTTGGGAGTTTTCTCCACAAGCATGAATAATCCTGAGTGTGCAGTCAAGGATTTCACCTTTCCACAGCCTATGGAGCATATACCTCAATGGCTTCTTTCTACATCCCCACAAGTCACACCCCAGTGGCAGGAGGACCTCCATTCACGTGCTCAAGCAGTTCTCACAGGTAGGCTGCTGGTCGCAGTGTGCCTCCAGTGTGTGTAAGAGAACTCCAAGCTCTGTCCCTTGTTTCTCATTCTACAGAATCTTAACACCTTTATGAGTCAGACAGGCCTCGGGCAGGCGCTGCCATGAGCCTCTGTTTTAACCTCTCAAAGGCAGCTTGGCATTCTGGTGTACAAGCAAAATGTTATATTTCTCTTAAGGCCTCAAGCAGGAGTTTACCTATATTAGCCCAAAATTAGGAACCCAAATATGGCAGCTGGCTGACTGTTTTAGTCAGCTTTTTCAGTGCTTGACCAAAATTCCCAACAAGAACAATTTTAGAGGAGGAAAAGTTTCTCTGGGGGTTCCCAGGTTCAGAGGTCTCTGCATAGGTGGCCAACTTCATTCCTCGGGGCCTGGGATGAGGCAGAACATCGTGACAGAAGACCAGTGGAGGAGCTGGGCGCGGTGGCGCATGCCTGTAATCCCAGCACTTGGGAGTCTGAGGCAGGAGGATCACGAGTTCAAAGCCAGCCTCAGCAACTGAGCGAGGCCCTAAGCAACTCAGTGAGACCCTGTCTCTAAATAAAATACAAAAAAGGGGACTGGGGATGTGGCTCAGTGGTGGAGTGCCCCTGGGTTCAATCCCCAGTACCAAAAAAAAAAAAAAAAAAAGAAGACTGGTGGAGGGAAGTGGCTGGGAACATGGTTCCAGGAGGCAGAGAGGACTCTGCTCAACACGGACAAAATATAAACCCCAAAGGCATGTCCCCAGGGACCCACCTCCTCCAGCCACACCCTACCTGCCTACAGTTACGATGCAGCCCCTGTCAGGGGTTAATCGGCTGAGTAGGGAAGGCTGTCTTCACCCAACCACTTCATGTCTAAGCTTGCATGGTCTGACAAGTGAACTTCTGGGGGACACCTAATATCTAAACCAGAACACTGACATTTCCAGAACCCGTGTACCTGGCTCTGGTTCCTCCTTTAAGGCTCAAGCTAGCTTGTTTTCTGTCTGACATCAAGATTCAGGTCATTGGCTAACCTAGAATCCCAGGTAGGTGACTTGTTTACAGAATAAGCCATTTTAGTGGACACTTCATATCCACATGAGCTGTGGTGGTTTAGCACAGCAATAGCATTTGAAAACCAGAGTTCACAGTTGGGGTTGGCTATTAGCAGATCATCCTCACATCATGAAGGGATTCCTTTATCCAGCCGTAACCCTCGCAGCTTACACTTTTGATAGACTTTCATTAGACAGAGTACTAAAGATTTTAAATCCCTGAGGTGAGACACTGCAGCAATCCTGGATGGTCACTTTTCTATTGAAGTCCTGTCACTCAAAGGCAAACAGTGATTAGGAATTCCTTTTCAGAGGGTTGCAAAATAACTCATTTTTTAAATCTAGCACTTTGAATCAGTCACAGTTAGGTGACTTCACCATTAGTAAGGTGTATGGATTACGTACTGTGGGCTGAATATCTGAAACAATGTAATTTGTAATTCTCAGGTCTTGCCCAAGTTGGTATTCATCAGTGTGTTTTTTCTTTGTTAAATAGGCAGGATTGGCACATTGCAGGGTATTTGGCAAAACCAACCAAATCATCTTTTAAGAAGTTATGCACAAGAGGCTTTATATCCCTAGCAAACAATATTCCCTTTTGAGGAGCAGGTTACCACCTCCTTAAACAAAATCCTGTTTGTGATAACATTGATATTATTTTCAGGATTCCTTTGACCCATACAGAGTTATTTACTTTTTTTGTTTTGGTACCAGGGATTGAACCCAGGTGTGCTTAACCACTGACAACATGCCCAGCCCCTTTTTTAAATTTTGAGACAATGTCTCACTATGTTGCTTAGGGCCTCTCCAAATTGCTGAACCTGGTTTTGAATGTGCAATCCTTCTGCTTTAACCTTCTTTGCCTCTGGGATTACAGGAGTGTGCCACTGCACTTGGGTCAGTAGTGTGTTTTTTAAAAAGTATCTATTCCAAATTGATTTATAAGTTTCAAAAAATTGAATATATTTCTTCTTTTCATTTACATGAAAATTTGATATTTTAATGTGTAAAAAGTTCACGTTTGTCTATTTACATAAAATAGAAATATCATTTAATCAATTTGATTATGTTGTCTTAATAGTTTCCATTACTGTTCTATTATAAATAGTAACTTTCATGCTCTGAAAATTCTTTTAACATTTATACTTTCTTTTAACCTGAATGTTCTTTCTGAATTTTGGATCAATTAAACTTAGATAAAAATCAAGCAGTACCATTTACCAGATGTTTCATAAAATGTCATGAAAGATGAATACTCTTAATGCTATCATATTATTTTCATTTTTGTGAACTAAGATATGAAAAACCTCTTAGAGCAATATGTACACATTTGAAATGATTAAAAAGGATTATTTTTGCTATTTGCTATTTTAATATCATGCATAAATCCCATAAAATATTTGAACTCAGACTCATCAATGAATATTTCCTTTTGTGGTCTATCTCCTTGCAATTCAAAAGTTTCTCTTGTAACACTGTTATTGGAATCACTAGAGAGCTCGCTGCATTTTCTGAAAACCAGGCTGCATCCCAGAACTACTGAATTGGAGTCTACATTTTAGTAAATCTCTGATTCATGGTTGAACAATTACAATTTGAGAATTACCCTTCTAAATCACCATAATTCTTCCATATGAGGAATATACACTATTTATAAATAAGAATTAAAATATATGTTCTTGTGTTGATACCTTCATTTTACATTTTATTTCACAGAAGTGGAGTGTCTGCACTCCTTTTGGACTCAGACAAACTCCTCAGAGTTAGATCATACAGTATCACTGTGTTCACAGTATCTTATTAAATTATGGAAGTCCCTCACCTATGTGAGAGCCATTTCTATTCATTTTCATTCAACTTCAGTTACTTAAAAATTCTGTGAATGATCATGTGGTCGATGTGCTATTTATATACTGATTCTTATTCCAGGAACTGTTGACATTCAGGGATGTGGCCATTGACTTCTCTGAAGAGGAGTGGGAATGCCTGGAGCCTGCTCAGCAGAATTTATACAGAGACGTGATGTTAGAGAACTACAGGAAACTGGTCTTCCTGGGTGAGGACGATGTCCTTTCAGAGGTCCTAATTAATTTTCAATATTAATTTCCTTCCCTTGCAGACAGTCTTTTGGGAACTTCCCTGCAAGAATGTTTCAGATTTGTGCTTTCCAGAAAAAAGATAGAGTATTAGTTACATTTCTTTTAGTCTTTAATCTCCCCCTTTCTTGGCGTGATAAATATCCTTCACTCTAGATGAGTGATTCAGTATGTAAAATACTGTGGCCTACACATAGCGAAGGATGCAGCTGTGGGGTCCAAAGTCAAGGAGGAAGCCAAACCTAAACATTGATTGAGAAGTTATCCCAGCAGAGAAGATTTTTCAGAAGCTTAGGTTTCTTCCTGTTGTCATGGAAGAACACACTGCCCTGTGTCTGTCATGCTTTCAGATGTGGTAGAGTCTCCTGCTCTTCCTGCAGTGATGTTCCAGTTCATTCCAATTAACCACCACAACACTTCATTTTGCTTGTGAGGGCAGCATGATCTGACGGCTCTTCCATTATTTGTGGGTCTCTAGGAAAGCGGTGCACATTTCTGGAGACCTCCAGGTCAAACCATTGTAATATGTTAATGTCACAAAGCAGTTTCTCTGATATTTATATGGTTATTCATTAAATTCCCTTATCAGAGCTCTTTCTGAATAATTATAATGAATTTTCTGTGAGATTTTCTGCCATGGAATGAATGTCAAGATTCACAATGACTGCTTTATTTTGGGTCTACAGTCACAGATACAAATTGTAATTATACAAAAGGTTTGTAAAATACTGCATCTGTGGTTATTTACAATTTTGTTGGTTAAATTTTCTTTTTTTCCCTTTCATTTTATAGAGGAGGTTTCATGTTGTAGAGTAGATTTCCTCAATCAATTAATACTGTTTTATTTTGTGATTAGGTAGCAATTTCCATAACTTTACAAATTAGGACAATGTAGGTTGAAATTAAGATATGCAAGAACCTTGTTTCTGTTGCCAATAAAATTACATGCGCTTTTACTTGCTTGGATAATATTATACCTGTTTTTTTTAAATGACATATTTTATCCAGATTTGTTTTTCATCCTGCCTATGTATATAGTAATAGAAATTTCATTTCATTTTTTAAAAAAAATTTAGTTGTAGATGGACACAGTGCCTTTATTTATTTTTATGTGGTGCTGAGGATCAAACCCAGTGCCTCACACATGCTCAGTGACTACTCAAACACTGAATCACAACCCCAGCCCCAGAAATTTTTGATACATAAATGTAATGGGAGTTGAATTCAAGGGTGTGCTAATAATGAGCTACATCCCCAGCCCCTTTTAATTTATATTTGGTGAGGGGTTCTCAGCAAGTTATTGAGAATGGCTTTGAATTTACAGTCTTTCTGCCTCAGAATTACTGACAGCTGGGATTACATGTGTTCCCATAATTTATATATTGATGAGTTTGTTCTTATTTATAGGATAAAGATCAGCATTTAAAGTTGGATCAAGAACCTAGGAATTAGACCAGAGATGCTGCACCTAATAGAAGAGAAAATAGGTCCAAATCTTCATCACGTTGGCCTAGGACCAGATTTCCTTAACATGACTCCCAAAGCGCAAGAAATAAAAGCAGGAATCAATGATTGGGATAGAGTCAAACTAAAAAGCTTTTTCTCAGCAAAGGAAACAATCATCAATGTGAAGAGAGAGCCTTCAGAGTGGGAGAAAATCATTGCCACACACACTTCAGATAGAACACTAATCTCCAGAATCTACAAAGTACTCAAAAATCTTTACACCAAGAACACTAATAACCCAATCAATAAATGGGCCAAGGAAATGAACAGACACTTTGCAGAGGAAGATCTACAAGCAATCAACAGATTTATAAAAAAATGTTCAACATCCCTTGTTATAAGAGAAATGCAAATCAAAACCACCTTAAGATTTCATCTTACCCCAATTAGAATGTCTTTTATTAAGAACACAGGCAACAACAGGTGTTGGCAAGGATGTGGGGAAAAGGGTACACTCATACATTGCTGGTGGGAGTGCAAGTTGGTGCAGCCACTCTGGAAAGCAGTGTGGCGATTCCTTAGAAAACTTGGAATGGATCCACCATTTGACCCAGCTATCCCACTCCTTGGCCTATATCCAAAGGACTTAAAATCAGATTACTACAGTGATGCAGCCACATCAATGTTCATAGCTGCTCAATTCACAATAGATAGATTGTGGAACCAACCTAGATGCCCTTCAACAGATGAATGGATAAAAAAACTGTAGTATATATGCACAATGGAGTACTACTCAGCCATAAAGAAGAATAAAATTATGGCATTTGTAGGTAAATGGATGATGTTGGAGACTGTTATGCTAAGTGAGATTAGCCAATCCCCAAAATTGAAAGGCTGAATGGTCTCTCTGATAAGTGAATGATGAGGAATAATGCGGGGGGGGGGGGAAGGGTGGCAAGAAGGGAGGAAGGATAGATAGCATAGAGGGAAGGGAGGAGTAGGGGGGGTAAGAATAATAACAGAATGTGTGACAGACATCATTGCCCTGTGTACATGTATGAGTGCACAGATGGTGTGACTCTACTTTGTGTAAAACCAGAGAAACAATAGCTGTACTCCATTTGTGTTTAATGAATCAATAAGTAAATAAAAAAAAATAAAAAAAGGTAGCTTTCAAAAAATTTTCAATTCTGTTTATCTTATGTGTGTTTGAAATTTTAATTTTGATGAAAACCACAAAACAAAACTTGCTGTCTCCAAAATTTCAAGTTTACTGTTCAGTAATGTTAACTGAAACTCTTACACAATATATCTTTAGAAAGTTTACATCTCAAAAAGCAAAAAATTAATTCCCTTCTAAATAAGACCTCATTTCTGTCTCCATCACAAACTTCAGTCTCATTTTTGTTCAGAAAGGATTTTTTTGTTTGGTTTTTAGTTTAGATATCTCATTGGTATAAGTCTTCAGCATTCGACTTTTTGTAAGTGATTTAGTTCCGTTAACATAATATATTAAAGATTTTTCCTTGTAGATTTTAGAAAATTTATTTTTTGACTTAGAAATACTCTATTATTTCTATATTCTGAATTACCTCATCCACTCATTTCAAGGGAGGTTTGGTTTATTTCCACACAATGGCTCTGTTTCACACATTGGTGTGCAAATGTCTTCATTTGCCATAAATGGGAAGAGCTAATACCATACTCACACAAAATTCCATAGGCCTATTTGTTTAACTTGATGTTAGTATTGAATATGGTAGGTTTAGTATGTTTTTAATTCAGGAAACAACAGTCTTCCAGTTTTGTGTGTGATGCTATAGTTTTTGGAATAGCCTTTTCTGTTTCTGCAAACAATAGCATTGGGAGTTTGATAGATATTACATGGAGTCTCCAGATAACTTTGAGTAATACAAACATCTTTTAATTTTATCTTTCAATTCTTGAAAAAGACCATGTTCAATAGTATTCAATCCTCTGCCACATATTTATGAAGTTTTGAACTTCTCTTCCAAATCTTTTGATTTCTGATTTTATTCTATGATGCCTCTAAAATAGTTTTGGTATATTCATATCTATTAACCCTTTTTTATTCCCTATGAGTTGCTCTATTTAGTATAATGATCCATTTGCTAGTGAGAACATTGAGTATGTAAGTCAAATTGGTTTTAAACATTTTTCAAAGTCTTCTGTTCTGTGGTTACCGCTTGGTTGAACTTTTCCTTCATAGAAAATGGGGATTTGTGTCTCCCAGTTTTACAGTGTTTCTTTCTATTTCTAAATTCACTTCTTTCAATCTTACCTTTTTCTATCTAGGAGGTACGATGCGAGTTCAACGTGTATCTATTCTTATTTCAGTATCCTAGGGAAAAGTCCCTTTTACCTTTATATAATATGCTACATTGCCCCTTTCCAAGTTTTTTGTTTTTAATTTGAAATCCAATTTATCTCATCTAACTTTTGTTTAAAACTGTTTTGTGTATCATAGCCTGTGGCCCAGTTTTCTTTTGGTCACTTTTGTATGTAACACTTTTAGATTCTTTTGCTTTCAGTCTACTTGTGTCCAAGATTTAGAGTCTACTGTAGATCACACACCATTGTATTTTTGTAGTTTTAATTCTGTTACTCAAGCATTTTGTTTTGATTGGGGTTTGGTAATAATCTATGTAATCAAGTAAATTTCTAAAAATTTAGAACTCACTACTCCTACTTTGTAAGCTGTTTTCTATATTTTTTATAATGGCTTTTCCTAGTTTTCTTAATGGTTTAATTTGTGGTTCATTACTTTTCATAGTGACATACTTTCATTCCTCTCCATCTTCTATTTAAACATTCTATGGGAATTTATTTTGTCATTTACATTGAAACTTTATAAAGATCACTATAAGCTTATATTTTTAACTGGTAACAAATTAACTTGAATTCATTATAAAAATTGAGCATATTTGTATATCCTTTCCAAATTGTTATTGCAATTTTTATATCACATTCCCATTAACAGATTTATGTTGATTTTTTTAATGCTTTTGTCCTTGAAATTCTACTGCAAACCTAATTCTTTTATAATCCATCATTACATAAAATAGAATCATATGGGAGTTTTTTTTGCCAAGAAAACTTTAGTTTCATACAATTTGTATTGTTGTGCAGATTTATTTTTCAGCATGAAGAGTATTTTTTGGAGGTCTAGTGGTGATGAATTTTGGGGTATTCACATATCTTTAAAGTATTTTTCTTCACTTTTGAAATATAGGATTTCTGCACATAGTATTCTTGGTTGGTAATTTTATTCTTTTACTACTTTTTCCATAGTCCCCATTCCTTTCTGTATTGTTAGACATGTGTTTTACTCTTGGGGCTCTCAATTCTCTCTGAATTTTTAAAACTTTGATTAAATCAGTTTTGAGTTTTGTTTTAATTACTTGGAGATAATTGAGCTTCTTGGATCCTGATTTATGTTTTACTTATAATATTTATAATTTCTCAGACTTTTTTTTTACTGATACTGGGGATGGAACTTAGGGGTGCTTTACCTCTCAATTACATCCTCAGCTGTTTTCATTTTGTAAAATTTTTGACAGGATCTCAGTATGTTGCTGAGGCTGGCCTCATGGATTAACCTCCCAGATTGTTGGAATCACAGCTATTCACAACCACCCCTGATTCTCTTTGCAGTGCTGGAGATTGAACCCAGGGCCATGTACTTGTGAGGCAAGCACTCTACCAACTGAGCTAGATCCCTGGCCCTTCTCAGAGATTTTTTAAAAGGAATTTTTCACATACACAATTTCTGCTTATTTCTCTTTGTAAGTTTAGTCTGAATTATATTCAATTTTCTTGTTCTGGGTTAGCTCACCAAACCTCTTTCAAATGGTTGTTTAGTATCCTTCTCATAATTAATAACTCCCACTTTCCTAATGTTCAATTCCTAATGTTTTGTTTTGTTATTTTGATGAAGCTATGCTGTTCTTTGTGTGCTATACTCTCCTTAATTGGTTTGTCTGTTTAAAAACCAGGCAACAGTAGATCATATGCTCATTTTTGAAAATATATGGAAGTTTGTAAATAAACAAAAGGAAGCGAGCACGGTGCTGCATGCTCGTAATCCCAGATGTTTGGGAGGCCATGCTAGAGGATTTCAAGTTTGAGCAAATCACAGCAACTTAGTGACACCATGTCTCAAAGTGAACAATTTTAAAAATGCTTGTGTTGTAGCTCAGTGATGCAGCACTTGTGGCCTTAATCCCAACCCTTACCCATAAAAGATTAAAAGTAGAATGATCCTGTGATCCAGAAAAGCAAGTACTAGATATGTATCCACAAGAGGTTCAATCTGCCTGTTGAGGAGATAGCTTCACTACCATATTCAGTGCAAATGTTGTGCACAGTAGTCAAATATGGACTTACCGTATGTGCCCATTAATGACTGAGAAAAACTATATTTCCACATGATTACTATTTGGCCATAAAAAAGAGATGCCTTGTCATTTAAGGTGACCTGGGATGAATATACAGGATTTTGCATTAAGTTAAATAAGGCAGACACAGAAAGTCAGCTACAGGAGCATCTGACTCACAGGTGGAAATCAGAAATGCAAAGAGTAAAATTGTGCTCAAGCATTGGCACAGTGTTGGTCAAGTCTGCAATTTTTTTTAATTGGGCATAAGGTCAATAGTTAGAGTTGTATTTTGCCACATGGTGAGCATGATGTATTGTACTCTTGATAAATACTAATAGAATGAATATAATGCTTTCTAGTACAAACTGATAATTATATAAAACACTGCATGCATTAATTAACTAGATTTAGCCATTTCACCATGTATGCATACTTTAAAAACCATTGTATACTTAGTATATACACAAAATTGAATTTGTCCATGAAATAAGTCTACAAATAACCAAAATTTAAAAAGGTAAGATACAAGCCTTGATCACTGTGTTGGCTTCATCCAGGCAATATGGTCACAGCTTTTATTCCTTCTCAAGCTTTTTTCTTATGGTGAATCTTTTTGAAGCATGTGTGTGTGTGTGTGTGTGTGTGTGTGTGTGTATGTGTTTTCATTTTGAAATTTTGTCCATGTCTTCTTCAGAGTCCATTGGCTTTTGCCCCTGTTGAAGATCTCTGTGTTATTGTCATCCAAGTTCTATCTCTTATCTCCAAGTCTTTGTGTCATGGCAGAGATAAACCAGTATTTAGACAGTCCTTAAGAAAGCCACAAATGTTTGTATATGCTTCATTTTTTTCCTTATACTACTGAGAGAGAAAGGAGTTGGTAGATTTTTTTCTAATTGCACAATGTTGTATTATGGAGGAGGGGAAGGTGTGGTTGATAAAAGGAACATCGTTTTCTACCCTCTACTATATCACTCTCCTTACTAATGTATTCATTTTGGATCCTATGTTCTCTAAGATGATTTAGGCAAATCTCACAAGGTAATTTTGTCAGTATATTTTTATTTAGTCTATGTATATCTAGAGTAATGATGGCCTTGGGTTTATTGCTGATGTCCTGACATGGGTATAATTTCATAGGTTATGTTTGTAAAATATATTTATTCACTCCAGTCCAGTGAATAAAATAATTGTTATTTTCATTTATTTCAGCCACAACTTCTCATCACACCCATGAATCTCCACCAGAGTGGGGAATAAAATATTTCAAAAAATGATGAAGGGAAGGTATGGAAATTGGGACTTTGACTATTTACAACTAAGAAAAATGCAGGAAATTATAAGTGTGAGTGAAGGTTAAAAATCATATTATAAGGGACAATATCAATTAGTAGTGACTATTAATAATGAAAACTTCATTGTCAACAGACATCAAGAACATTTAATTCTCAGAAAATAATCAATTTATGCCAGTTGCTTTTGAGAAGCTATGTATGTCTTTATATCCACTGGGCTGGGGATATAGCTCAGTTGGTAGAGGGCTTGCCTCACAAGCACAAGGCCCTGGGTTCAATCTCCAGCACTGCAAAAATAAAAAAGAGAATATATCCACATTATATGTATACACAATGGAATATTACTCAGCCATAAAGAAGAATAAAATTATGGAGTTGGAGAATATCATGCTAAGTGAAATAAGCCAAGCTCAAATAACCAAAGGCTGAATGTTTTCTCTGATAAGTGAATGATGATACATAGTGGCGTGGGGGGAGGTGGCAGTGGGAGACAAAAGGAGAAAGGAGGATATTTGGATGATGTAGGGGAAAATGGGATGGGAGGGGGTAGGGGAAGGAAAGATAGTAGACTGAGACAGACAGTATTACCCTATGTAAGATTACATGAATCATGTGAATCTTCCTTGTATACAACCATAGAAATGAGAAGTTGTACCCCATTTGTGTACAAAAAAAGAAACAAATGATCTATCCGATGAGGAGATCCCCATTAAGTGGGATATAATAGAAAGGTTGTGATTTTGATTGAAAACTTTGATGATTTGTCCATTTGGGGGAATATATTTGGATTAAAGTCTTTTTCATATAAAGAATTCATAGAAAAAAAGAGAAATTCTACAGCAATTTTTGAAGCATTTATTTCCTCTAAAAGGAAATGTTGAAAATATGGAAAGAGATCTAGTCCATGCTTCAATTTTTACTTGACCAATTTCAAATGTAGCATTGAGTTAAACTTCTAGTCAAACATTTGTATAGAAAGATATTTAAAAGTAAAGTACAAGTTCCTAAAGTGGTCCTTTTGAGAGTGTTTTTACAAAATGTCCATTATTCTTCAATAAAAAAAATAATTTTTCCTTGTGTCCAAACATAAAATTTTAATGATTGTGGGGAGGTTCTTACTTACCAATTATTGCTTAATAATTATTCAGGTATAGATTTATGGAAAGTAAGCAACATATGTAATAAAATATCTCTAGTCAGGGCTCTACTCTGATTAGTTTCCACTTTGTTTATATTGGTGATAAAAATTCTAAATATAGGGAAACTCATAAAAACTTTAGTGTTGGTTGCAATGCCAGAAATCATAAATATGCTCATTTTCCAAAGAACCTTTGTAAAGATGAACAATGTGGGAAAGTCTTAATTCAATGCTCTAAACTTAACTACCCATCCAAATAATTCACAGGCAAAACAAGCCTTGGAAGTATAAAGCATGTAAAGGAGCACTTAATCAAATTGCAGAGCTTACTAAATAGAAGAGAATTCATACTGGAAGGGAATCCTATGAATTTAAAGAATTTATCAGAGCATTTCACTGTTCAAACTTTTCTAAACTCCACAGATGCCGTGATAGTGATAAACCCTACTAATTTGAAGAACAGCACAGAATTTTTGAACAAAGATCACCCCCTGTTAAGCATCAGAGGATTCATGTTGGAGTGAAGCTCTGCAAGTGTAAAAAATGTGGCAAAGCCATTAACAATTGCTCAACTCTTTCTAAACATCTCAGATTGCATAGCAGTGACAAAAATAAAAGCTCACTTGATACCGAACACCAGGTACTTTGTACTAGAGATAGATCCTACAAATGTAAAGAATGCAGCAAAGGTTTTAAACAAAGAGCATATCTTAAGGAACACCAGAAAATTCATACTAGAGAGAAGCCCTCCAACTGTAAAGAATGTAACAAAACTTTTAATGAAATGAAAAACCTCGCTCCACATCACAGTGTTCATACTGGAGAGAAGTCCTACCCATATGGAGGATGTGGTAAAGCTTTTGATCAAATATCATACCTTAATCATACTGGAAACAATCCCTACACATGTGGAGAATGTGGCAAAGACTTTTATTACAGACCGAACCTTACAAAACATCAGAGATTTCATACTGGAGAGAAGCCCTACAAATGTGGAGAATGTGGCAAAAGTTTTTGTTGAAAATCAAGTCTCAATAACCACCAGAGAACTCATACTGGAGAGATGCCATACAGTTGTAAAGAATGTGGCAAAACTTTTACTAAAAGATCAAAGCTTGCTAAACACCAGAGAATTCATACTGGAAAGTGTCCCTACATGTTGAAGAATGTGGTAAAGGTTTTTGTTACAGATCAAACTTTATTCAACACCAGAAAAATCATACTGGAGAGAAGCCCTAGAAATGTGAAGAATGTAGTAAAGGTTTTAAGCATAGAGCAGAACTTAAAAATTACCAGAGGGCTGGAGATATATCTCAGTTGATAGAGTGCTTGTCTTGCAAGTACAAGGCCCTGGGTTTGATCCCCAGCACCAAAACAAACAAACAAACAAACAAACAAAAAAGAAAAAAAAACCACCAGAAATTTCATACTGGAGAGAAACCCTACACAAAATATGTGGCAAACGTTTTAAACCAAGGTCATATTTTAAGGAACATCAGTGAATTCATACTGGAGAGCAGCCCTACGCATCTGAAGAATGTGGCAAAGGTTTTAACCAAAGATCATACTTTATTGACCACCAGAGAATTCATACTGGAGAGAAGCCACACCATTGTAAAGAATGTGACAAAGGTTTTGATTGAAGATCATGCTGAAAAGCTAGAAAATGTTTGCGCTTATGTAGATAATTTTTCCCAGACTGCTCTCAATGCTTGCAAACCTCCCCCCCCCAAACGCAGAATGTTCCCTCCCTTATCTTATCTGCAAAACCACCTGTCCTCTAGCAGTCAGGCTGACATATCAAACAAAAATAACACTGTAAACCTGCTTATCTTTCATTATAAAAGCCCTGCTAAATTTGAGCTCGGGGCCTCTTAGCATCACCGGTTGCCAAGTGTGCGGAGGTCCAGGCTCGAGCTTGCTAATAAATGACTCTTTGTTGCTTGCATTGATCATGCACTCTGGTGGTCTTCTTGTGAGTCCTGAGCCATGGGGCACAACATATGGGGGCTCATCCGGGATCCCCTAAAGCCCACCCAGACACCTAATCATAGAGTCATAAGAAACACCAACAACCGGTGAGTAACAGCATTGTCATATTTTATTTTCTGTCTGAATTGCTTGCAGGTTCTGGTTCTGAGCTGGTGAAGTCCTGGCAGACACGTTATAGGACCCCAGCAGGGTCCCAGGAGACGTCCCCTCAACCCATTGGGGCAACTTTTTGTTGCATCTGGGCGACTACTTGTTGCATCTGGGCGACTCTTTGTCGCATTTGGGAAACTTCTTGAGGTATTGGGCAAAAAAAAAAAAAAAAAAAAAAAACCTCTCAGAGAATTTTTGTTTTTGCCAACAAAATAACAACTAGAAAATTTTGATTTGCACACCATTTGTCTGTTGTCTGTTGTCTAATTGTGTACTGTGCTGTACAGACTTTCGTTTTCGTTTTTCTTTCCGTTTGGTCTAGTCCTTGTGTTAATCTGTCACCATCCACACTTCCCCATTTACAATTTTCTTCATTTTCAAACTGGAGGAAAACGAGTCTGCAGATCTCCTGGCAGAAAGGAGAAGCAACGGTCAATGGTCAAATTTATTTCATCCTTTTGGTATTATACAGGAAACAGATTTTCAGCCGGATAGATGGCCCATGGACGCCCTCTGCTGCCAAAACATCGCCAACCCCCGTTGGTGTCGTGTGGTTCACTTTCTCTTTTATCTAATCACCGCATTCCTTCTTCTCTTGGCAGCTGGATACCTAGCCATTAAAGAGATGGGTCAAGTTCAGAGTACCCCTTTGACCCTACTGATCAGCCATTTTAGGGAAGTTCAAGCCAGGGCACATAACTTGTCAGTTGAAATCAATAAGAAAAAACTTATAACTTTTTGCAGGTCGGACTGGCTCACCTTCCAGGTAGGTTGGCCCCTGGAGGGAACTTTCCACCTTCCAACCATCCAGAAGGTCAAAGATAAAATCTTCCAATCAGGGAAAATAGGCCACCCAGATCAAATTCCATATATTCTGACCTGGGAAAATCTAGTAGAAAACAACCCTCCAACCTGGCTCTCTCCCTTCCTACTGTCGCCGCCCTCTCCTACAGCTAAGATGCTTGCCCTAAAGAAGTTAGACTCATCAGAAAAGTCCACAGTGCCATCTAGAGCCCCTCCTCATCCTATTCTCCTGGAGGAAGAATTGGATCCCCTTTTCTTTAACCCCCCTCCTTATGTGCCAGCCCCTATTCCTCCTCAGGGCCCAGAACAAATGGCTGCAGAAGAAAGAGAGGCTGCAGCAGCCGGAAATGAGGGAGAAGGAACCGGCTCAGGAGGGCCAGCAAGGAGAACACGGGGTCAAGTTCATTGGGCAGCCAGCCCCTACCAACCAGAAACCCCAGATTCTATGATCCCTCTGCCACTCCGAGAAACTGGGCCACCAGACAATGCTGGCAATCCCCAGCTTCAATATTGGCCCTTCTCTACAAGCGATTTATATAACTGGAAAAGTCAAAATGCTAAGGTTTCTGATAATCCTAGAGACTTGATTTCCCTTTTAGATAGTATCATGTTCACACACCAACCCACTTGGGATGACTATCAGCAGTTACTCCGGATCCTGTTTACAACCGAAGAACGTGAAAGAATCCAAATGGAAGCCAAAAAGTTGCAGGGGACGATGGATAGCCCACTGTAAACCCTGACTTAATTAACACTTCTTTTCCCTTGTCCAGGCCTCCACAAGATGAATGGAACTACAATATGGATGGAGGTAAGGAGAAACTCCGGGTTTATCACCAGACTCTAATGGGGGGTCTCTGGGCAGCAGCTTGCAAGCCCACTAATTTGGCCAAGGTATATTTAGTCATTCAAGAAAGACCGGAATCATTTTCCCCCTATTTAGAAAGGTTAATGGAGGCATTTAGACAGTACGTTCCTATAGATCCAGAGTCACCTGAGAATCAGGCAGCAGTAGTGATGAGCTTTGTTAACCAGGCAGCGCCAGATATAAGGCACAAGTTACAAAGAATAGAGGACTTAGAAGGAAAAAGTATTCAGGACCTAATAAGAATAGCCCAGTGGGTATTTAACAACAGAGATGCACCAGAAGAGAGACAGCTTAAAGCTACTAGGGAAATGACTAGGGCTTTAGCAGTGGCAGTGCAGAGTGTAAGGACAGAAAAGGAAGGAAACAGACTCCTGAGTAACCGACCATCTGGGAATTCAAGGTTATGTGAATTGGGTCAGAATCAGTGTGCCTACGGTAAGGAAGAAGGCCATTGGGCTAAAGAATGCCCAAAAAAGAGAAACAATAAACCAAGTGATGGTAAATGGACAACTAGAAGGCCATCAGTCCTGGTCACTCGAGATGAAATGCATGATTGGGGTGATGGGGTTCAGAACCCCTCCCTGAATCTAGGGTAACTCTAAAAGTGGAGGGGACTCCAGTGCAGTTTTTGGTAGATACAGGAGCTCAATATTCAGCTCTGACTGATCCCCAAGGGAAAATTTCAACAAACACCTCATGGGTGCAAGGGGCTACAGGGGTTAAAAAGTACCCTTGGACAACCAAAAGAACAATAAACCTGGGAATGGGAAAATTGTCTCACTCGTTCTTAGTCATACCTGACAGCCCCTATTGGGGAGAGATTTATTGGGGAGAGATTATTGGGGAGAGATTTATTAACCAAAATTGGGGCCCAAATTCATTTTTACCCCGAAGGTGCCCAGGTAACAGATGGACAAGGACAATTGTTACCTATGCTAACTCTTGCTTTGGAGGATGAATACCAGCTACACCAGCAGCTGCAATCCCCTGATGAAAACATTAAAGACTGGGTACGGCGATTCCCAGATGCATGGGCGGAAACTGGAGGAATTGGATTAGCCAAATATCGGCCAACCCTCTATATAGAAACAAAACCAGGGGCTAACCCAGTTAGGGTTAAACTATACCCCATAACCAGGGAAGCCCGAATAGGAATAACCCCCCACATCAGGCGATTACTGGACCAAGGGGTGCTACAACCTTGCCGGTCAGCATGGAATACCCCCCTGCTTCCAATACGAAAGCCCAACTCAAATGAGTACCACCCAGTACAAGACCTAAGAGAGGTAAACAAAAGAGTGATGGACATACACCCTACTGTGCCTAATCCATATACGCTTTTGAGTGCGCTTCCTCCTTACAGACAATGGTATATGGTGCTGGATTTAAAAGATGCCTTTTTCAGCTTGCCGCTAGCTCCAAAGAGCCTAGAGCTATTTGTCTTTGAACGGACAGACATCGATAAAGGCATCACTGGACAACTTACCTGGACAAGATTGCCGCAGGGATTCAAAAATTCTCCCACTTTGTTTGATGAGGCTTTACATGAGGACTTGGGTGAGTTTAGACAAGATCATCCTAACCTAACCCTGTTACAATATGTAGATGACCTCCTTATAGCTGCTGAAAACTGGGATGAATGTATCCGAGGAACAGAAGATCTACTCCAGACACTGGGCAACCTGGGATATCAGGCATCAGCAAAGAAGGCCCAAATCTGCAGACCTGAGGTAATATACTTGGGTTACCTCCTAAAGGAAGATAAATGATGGTTAACTCAAGCCTGAAAAGAGACTGTTTTAAGAATCCCCAAACTCCAGTCCCCACGCCAAGTAAGAGAATTCCTTGGGTCAGCCAGCTTCTGTCGGCTATGGATTCCAGGGTTTGCGGAATTAGCCAAACCACTGTATGAAGCCACTAAACACAAACAGCCCTTTAATTGGACACTGGAAGCAGATAAAGTATTTCAACAAATCAAGGATGCCCTGTTGTCGGCCCCAGCCCTGGGGCTTCCAGATGTCGTTAAACCGTTCTTTCTCTATATAGATGAGAGTAAAGGAACAGCAAAAGGAGTCCTAACTCAATACCTAGGCCCCTGGAGAAGACCAATAGCATACCTGTCAAAAAAATTGGATCCGGTAGCAGCAGGTTGGCCCCCATGCTTGTGCATGAGTGCTGCCACAGCCGTCATGGTAAAAGATGCTGATAAATTGACTATGGGACAAGAATTACATGTAATCACTCCACATGCTATCGAGGGAATCCTGAGACAACCTCCAGATCGATGGCTCAGTAATGCCCGCTTACACATTATCAGAGCCTATTGCTTAACTCTCTCCAGATTATTTTCCAGGCACCCTCGGCACTCAATCCTGCGACGCTGCTGCCTGACTCTGACATGGACACACCCTTACATGACTGTTCAGAAGTCCTAGCCCAGGTTCATGGGCTTAGGGAAAACCTACAAGATCATCCACTGCCTGATGCAGATGCAGTATGGTTCACAGATGGAAGCAGCTTTATACACCAGGATCAAAGGTATGTGGGCGCAGCAGTAGTAACCGAGACAGAAGTGATTTGGGCTGAACCCCTGCCAACAGGCACATCTGCCCAAAAGGCAGAACTGATAGCCATGACTAAGGCTCTAACAATGGGAGAAGGCAAAAAGTTGACTGTGTACACTGACAGCCGTTATGCTTTTGCAACCGCCCATATTCATGGGGCTATTTACAGGGAAAGGGGAATGCTAACCACAGAAGGAAAATCCATTAAAAACAAAGAAGAAATTATGTCCCTGATAGACGCCCTCTGGTTACCCAATAAATTGGCTATCGTCCACTGCCCAGGGCATCAGAAACCAACAGATCCAGTATATAGGGGCAACTGCCTAGCAGATAAGATGGCATGAGAAATAGCACTCCAGAGAGACTTAATTATGGTTGCTCAACTCCCAGACCCTGGTCCACGAACCCTTCCAAAAAACCCAACTTATACAGAAGAGGACTTATCATGGGTTCGCCAGCAGCCCCTAACCCAATGCTTAGATGGGTGGTGGAAAGACTCCAAATGCCATATAATACTTCCAGAACTGTTGGGATAGAGAGTGTTATGCAGGCTCAACCAGACCACCCACATGGGGGCAAAAAAATTGAAGGACTTGATGCAGTGAGCAGGAATTAGAGTTAAAGGTGTGCAAGATAAGATAGAACAGATTGTCAAAAATTGTAGGGTCTGTAAGTTAACAAATGCAGGACATAGCAAGTGTGAATCTGGAAATAGATTCAGGGGAGACAGACCAGGGGTATATTGGGAAGTTGATTTCACCAAAGTAAAACCTGGAAAGTATGGATATAAATATTTATTAGTTTTCATAGATACCTTTTCAGGGTGGGCCGAAGCGTTTCCCACCAAATGAGAAATGGCATAAATAGTGATTAAAAAGATTTTAGAAGACCTCCTACCAAGGTATGGATTTCCTGTTATGATAGGGTCGGACAACGGGCCAGCTTTTACTTCACAGGTAAGTCAGGGGCTGGCTTCGGTACTTGGGGTAAATTGGAAATTACATTGTGCATATCGACCCCAAAGCTCAGGACAGGTAGAAAGAATGAACAGAACTTTAAAGGAGACCTTAACCAAATTAACCATTGGAGATTGGCGGTAACAGAGTGGCTCTCCTTCCCTATGCGCTATATCGGGTGCGTAATTCTCCCTATAAGATAGGACTTACCTGCTATGAAATTATGTTTGGGACTCCACCCCCAATAATCCCTGATCTAACCAAGCAGCTCCTAAAGGAGGAAGAAATAGATGATCTTGAACTTTTGTTTTCCCTCCAGGCCTTACAGAGGGCTCATGGAGAAATTTGACCAAAGCTCAAAAACTTGTACGAGTCAGGCCCGCCTCCTGTTCCACACAACTTCCATCTGGGTGATTGGGTTCTGGTGAAATGACACTGACAGAGTAACCTGGAACCACGGTGGAAAGGCCCCTACATGGTCATTTTGACTATACCCACCACTCTCAAAGTCGACGGCATCGCCTCCTGGATTCATCACACCCACGCCAAGCCGGCTGAACCCCTTTCCGACATCGTGTTTCCTGCCCTAGACAACACTACGTGGAGAGTGGACAAATCCAAGGACAACCCGCTAAAGATCAAGCTTTGCCACCACAAACTGTGACTGTGACTTTGTTCCTACTTTTGCTTTGTTGTATCGCCCTGGCCACAACCGCAGCTGCAGCTCCAGTTTCTGGAACCACCAACCTCAGCCCACATCAGCCTTATGAAATCACCTGGGAAGTAACCAACCGAGCAGCAGGAGTTCCCAGCCTGACTCTGACTGAATATCACCCCTTATGGACGTGGTGGCCTGAACTGCAAGTAGACCTTTGCACTTTAGCAAATGGGGACTTTTCTGTGGAAACAGACACTATTAATGTTAATGAAGAGTTTCACCTGAGTAAGCGGGCCCTTTTAGACACAGTTAATGGGAGAACGAGAAAATTTAACTGTGCTTATGTTCATGGGAGGGAAGAGCTTCAGCATTTCCCCTTCTATGTGTGTCCTGGTTATTATTACCAAAAAGGGTGTGGGGGGGAAAATCTTATTTTTGTGCTAAATGGGGATGTGAAACTACAGGGCAGGCTTATTGGATAAAGGCCTCACGTGATTTGATTGAGGTCAAGCGAGGGAAACAGACTTTATGTGGTAATAATTGTAACCCCCTCTTAATCACCTTCACCAATAAAAGAAAGCAGGATAGACAATGGACAAGCACCCAATCATGGGGGTTATGCCTCTATGGCCGAGGGACCAGATTTAGGGGTTATATTCACTGTTCAGATGACTATAAAGCTTTTCGTCCAACAATTAGGACCTAACCAAGTTTTTACGCTCTCCAGCCCCAAGAATTATGACCATCCACCCTACCCAAGGCCCCAAAATTGTTAAATCAGTTACCAGCTTCCCAAATACCCCACCACCAGCCACTCACCCCTTAGGTGCCTCCTACTCAAGGACTGAACAACCCCACGAACAGTCGATTGTAGATCTGGCTCAAACAGCAACTCATCCTCTTCTGAGTCTCTTATCTTGGTCCTTTCTGGTGCTTAATGCCACTCACCCCAACTTAACCAGGTCCTGCTGGCTCTGCTATGACACTGCACTCCCATATTATGAGGGAGTAGCAGTGCAAGCACATGTTACCATCTCCACTAAGCCCCAGGACTGCCGATGGCAGTCTATACAGTCCCTGACCCTAGAGCAAGTGTCAGGACAAGGGCTCTGTTTAGGAACAGTGCCCCACACCAGCCGGACTCTCTGTAATTCAACATGGACAATCCAACCTGAGGCAGAAAACTCTTATTTAATACCCCACAATGATACCTGGTGGGCTTGCTCCTCTGGACTCACCCCCTGTGTCCACTGGAGGGTGCTGAAACAGTCAAAAGATTATTGGGTTCTAGTCAGGTTAGTTCTGTGGCTAATCTACCATGAGCACCAGAGTTTTATGACTATGGTTGAACAAGGATGGAGTATAAGTCAGGGCCCCACTCGGTGAAAGCGAGAACCTATTACCACTCTAACTCTTAGTCTGCTGCTCAGGGCTTAGGAGGATTTGGAACTGGAGTAGCATCCTTGGTCACTCAGAACCGACATTATTCCAATCTAAGGGCAGCAATCGGTGCAGACATAGAGCTTTAGAAGATTCAATTTCTCATTTGGAACAATCTTTAACTTCCCTGGCTGAAGTGGTTTTACAGAATAGAAGAGGTTTGGACTTAATATTTTTACAACGAGGAGGCTTATGTGCTACCCTAGGAGAAGAATGTTGTTTTTATATAGATCACTCTGGAATAATTAAAGATAATATGGCAAAAGTTAAAGAAGGACTAGCAAACAGAAAGAAAGAACGAGAAGCTAATCAAAGCTGGTTTGAATCCTGGTTTAACTTTCCCCCTTGGTTAACTACTCTAGTATCCGCTGTAATGGGACCCCTAATATTGTTGCTACTAGCTTTAACTCTAGGACCATGTATAATTAATAGGTTAATTACTTTTGTTAAAGATAGAATAAATATGGTGCAGCTAATGGTGCTAAGGGCCCAATATCAGCCCATTACGCAGCAGGAATTAACACTATAGAGACCCAAGATTGGCTCTCTAAATGTTCTAGGAAAAGGGGGGAATGAAAAGATAGAAAATGTTTGCGCTTGTGTAGATAAGAGGTTTTTCCCAGACTGCTCTCAATGCTTGCAAAAAAACCCCCCCAAAACCGCAGAATGTTCCCTCCCTTATCTTATCTGCAAATCTACCCATCCTCTAGTAGTCAGGCTGACGTATCAATCAAAAAGAACACTGTAAACCTGCTTATCTTTCATTATAAAAACCCTGCTAAATTTGAGCTTGGGGCCTCTTAGCGTCACCGATTGCCGAGTGCGTGGAGGTCCAGGCTCGAGCTTGCTAATAAATGACTCTTTGTTGCTTGCATTGATCGTGGACTCTGGTGGTCTTCTTGGGGGTCCTGAGTCGTGGGGCACAACAATGCCTAACTCTACACCAGAAAATTCATACTGGAGAGTACCTTTGCAAATGAATGGTGCCAAGGACTCTGAGGATGGTCCAACCCTTACTCCATGCCAGAGGAATCATAGCAAATAGAAATAGAAATGTAAAAAATGTCCCCAACAGTTGTTCATTCACACCTTATTCCACCCCTGAAAATTCATACTTAAGAGTACAAGTGGAAAAATTGTCACAAAGCTTGTAGCTGTTGTTCAAACGTTACTAAGAAATGAAGAATTCATAGTGCATAGAAACCCTAAAAATGTAAGTAATGTGTCCAAGCCTTTAATCAAATTTCAAACATTCTTCAAAATATGAAACTTCATACCTGTAGTGAATGTGGAATAACATTTGTCCAAAATATATACCTTTGATAACATAATATTTAAAATAAAAATCCTTTTCAAGCATAAAAATTATACTAAAGTCCTAATCTGTACCACATATCTTGAGGTATATGAGGATTATTGGGAGGAACCAATTTAATAAAGAAAATGGGTAATTGACTAAGTTTTGCTTAAAATTTAGTAAACATCATTGGCTGGTGTGGTAGAACTAATAAAATCTTCACAGAAATTGTATAGTGCAGATAGATTATCACTGGAAGGATAATCATTTATTTTAAATTAAACATTACCAAATGCCCTCACTTGAAATCTGGAGAAAACATGAGTTTCATAGTTATATATATCAGAAATCAAATTTTTGGGGGGAGATTTCAAGATAGTGTAATAGAAGATGTGAGTTTTCTAGCTGCTCTGTGGCATGAAACCAAGAAAGGCAGCTTCTCTGCAAGGCATATGAAAAATAGAGACATTACTGGGAGTTAATGCTGAACATTCAAAACACATGGGGGACTTGGGAAATTGTGTGCAATAAAACAAGGATGAAATCCCCAGCCCCAGCTGAAATGGACCCTCTGCAAGAAAATCAGAGGGATAAGGTCATTAAAAGAATCCACAATTTAAGGAGGTCTGTGGCATGTCTGGGTACAGAGAGAAAAGAGATCACAGTCACTGCTGGACTAACTTGAGAGGCATGTTTCACAATGTCTTAGTGTGGGAAAGAAGCCACATCCCTTCAGCTGCCTGCAGAGGACAGAGGAATGAACCATTTTCCATCTGTGCTGTGGGGGCTGGCACTTTGGGGTGCAAATTCTAGGCACACCCAACCTGGGCCTAAAATGGAGGCCGGGCAAACACACACTGAATGACATGGAGTGTGCATAAGTGACAGGAGAAAATCAAACATTGAGAGGGGTTTACAGGGTAATGCAGGTCTTGGAAACACCCAGTTCTCCCTGCCTTGAGTCCAGTAGCTCACAGGACCAGCCAAGAGAGACATCTCACCAGGAATTCAAAGGTGCAGGCATTGGAGTGATTGAGTTTGGAGACTTAGCCCTAGAGGCCAGGAAACATGGGGTTGGAGTGTGTCAGAGGGGACAAAGAATTGGCTTCTAAGCCTCACAAGTAGAATGAATGGGAGATTTCTAGGATGCTGTCCTCCAACAGGGAACTGCTGGAACTCAAGAATTGCACTGAGTAAAAATCTTCAAGCCTAAATCCCATGTCCAGTATCTCTAACTTCAGGATCTCCTCTCACATTTCAGTGACCCCACCCTGTGTGTGAAGCAAAGGTCGCACACTTGCCCATCCCACCCAACACTACTGAGATGGAAAGACAATTTTTTGAACTAAAATGCAAACAATTCCTTGTTTTCACTGAAATCTGTAAAAAATTTTTTCTTTTCTGTTTAATGAGACCTGAGTGGTTCATTGACAATCATACCTATGCAGAGTTGTCTGTTTTGTCATTTCTAGCATCTTCTGAAGGCAGTCATTTTTCATGGCTAAGCACTTTTTTCTTTTTTAAAATTTTCTTTTTATTTTTTATTGGTTCTTTTTAACTATACATGACAGTAGAACCCATTTTGATATAATTATACAGCAGGGAATATTTTTTTTTCACAGTGTAGATTCTCATGATTCATATAATCTTACATATACATAGGATAATACTGTCTGTCTCAGTCTACTATCTTTCCTTCCCCCATCCCCTCCCATCCCTTTTTCCTCTACACCATCCGTACTTCCTCCATTCTTCTCTTATCCCTCCCATTACCCCTCCCCCCTGTTATGTATCACCATCCACTGATAAGAGAAAGCATTCGACCTTTGGTTTTTTGGGCTTGGCTTATTTAACTTAGCATGATATTCTCCAACTCCACCCATTTACCAGCAAATGCCATAATTTTATTCTTTATGGTTGAGTAATATTCCATTGTGTATATATAATCACAATTTCTTTATCCATTCTTCAATTGAAGGCATCTAGGTTGGTTCCACAATCAAGCTGTTGTGAATTGAGCAGCTATGAATATAGATGTGGCTGCATCCCTATACTTTTCTGATTTTAAGACCTTTGAGTATAAACCAAGGAGTGGGATAGCTGGGTCAAATGGTGGGTACATTCCAAGTTTTTTGAGGAATCTCCATACTGCTTTTCAGAGTGGCTGCACCAATTTGCAACTCCACCAGCAATGTATGAGTGTACCTTTCTCCCACATCCACACCAATACTTATTATTGCTTGTATTCCTGATAATAGCCATTCTAATTGGAGTTAGATGAAATCTTAGGGTGGTCTTAATTTGTATTTCTCTAATTACTAGAGATGATGAGCACTTTTTCATATATTTGTTGATCACTTGTATATCTTCTTCTGTGAAGTGTCTGCCAAATTCCTTAGCCCATTTATTGTTTGGGTTCTTTGTATTTTTGGTATAAAGTTTTTTAAGTTCTTTATAAATTTTGGAGATCAGTGCTCTGTCTGAAGTGTGGGTGGAAAAGATTTTTTCCCACTCTGTAGGCTCTCTTTTCACATTATTGATTGTTTCTTTTGCTGAGAAAAAGCTTTTTAGTTTGAATCCATCCCATTTATTGATTCTTCCTTTTATTTCTTGTGCTCTGGGGGTCATGTTAAGAAAGTCTGGTCCTAAGCCAATATGAAGAAGATTTGGGCCTACTATTTCTTCTGTTTGGTGAAGGGTCTCAGGTTTAATTCCTAGATCCTTAATCCATTTTGAGTTGAATTTTGTACAGGGTGAGAGATAGGGGTTTAATTTTATTTTATTGCATATGGATTTCTAATTTTGCCAGCACCACTTGTTGAAGAGGCTATCTTTTCTCCATTGCATGTTTTTGGCACCTTTGTCTAGTATGAGATAACTGTACTTATGTGGGTTTGTCTCTGGGTCTTCTGTTCTGTACCATTTGTCTACCTGTCTATTTTGGTGCCAATACCATACCATATTGCTCTATAGTAGAGTTTAAGTCCTGGTATTTTGATACCTCCTGCATCATTCTTCCTGTTCAGGATTGCTTTGGCTATTCTGGGTCTTTTGGTCTTCCAGATGAATTTCATGCTTTCTCCATTTCTATGAGGAATGTCATTGGAATTTCAATTGGACTTGTGTTAAATTGTATAGCACCTTTGGAAGTATGGCCATTTTGATTATATTAATTCTGCCTATCCAAGACCATGGGAGATTTTTCCATCTTCTAAGGTCTTCCTCAATTTCTTTCTTTAATGTTCTGGAGTTTTCATTGTAGAGGTGTTTCACCTCTTTTGTTAGATTGATTCCCAAGTACTTTTTTTGAGGCTATTGTGAATGGAATTGTTTTCCTCATTTCACTTTCAGATGATTCATCGCTTATGTAGATAAATACATTTGATTTATGTGTGTTTATTTTATATCCTGCTACTTTGCCTAATGCATTAATCAGGTCTAAAAGTTTCCTGGTGGTGTTTTTTGGATCCTCTAAATACAGGATCATGTCATCAGCAGATAGTGACAGCTTGAATTCTTCTTTTCCTATTCATATACATTTAATTTCTGTGGTCTGTCTAATTGCTCTGGCTAGCATTTCCAGCACAATGTTGAATAGAAGTGGTGACAGTGGCTATTCCTGTCTTGTTCCAGATTTTAAAGGGAATGCTTTCAGTTTTTCTCCATTAAGAATGATGTTGGCAGTAGGCTTAGCATAAGTAGCCTTTACAGTATTGAGGTATGTTCTTACCATCCCTATTTTTTCTAGTGTTTTGAGCATGAAGGGGTGTTGTATTTTGTCAAATGTTCTCTCAGCATCTATCAAAATAATCATATGATTCTTAACCTTAAGTCTATTGATGTGATGAATTACATTTATTGATTTCTGGATGTTGAACCAACCTTGCATCCCTGAGATAAACCCCACTTGATTGACATGCACTATCTTCTTAATATGTTTTTGTAAGCAATTTCCCATAATTTTGTTAAGGATTTTGGCATCTATATTCATCAGAGATATTGGTCTAAAGTTTTCTTTTCTAGATGTGTCTTTGTCTGGTTTTGGTATCAGAGTGATACTAGCTTCATAGAATGAATTTGGAAGGGTTCCCTCCTTTTCTATTTCATGAAATACTTTCAGGAGTATTGGTATAAGTTCTTCTTTGAAGGTCTTGTTGAACTCCACTGAGAATCCATCTTGTCCCGGGTTTTTCTTGGTTGGTAGACTTTTGATGGCTTCTTCTATTTCATTACTTGAAATTGATCTGTTTAAATTGTGTATGTCCTTCTGGTTCAGTTTGGGAGGAGCATATGTCTATAGAAATTTGTCAATGTCTTCAAGATTTTCTATTTTGTTGAAGTATAAATTTCAAAGTAGCTTCTGTTCTGTTTCAAAGTAGCTTATGTT
Organism: Glaucomys volans; assembly: GCA_020662805.1. Classification (NCBI taxonomy): domain Eukaryota; kingdom Metazoa; phylum Chordata; class Mammalia; order Rodentia; family Sciuridae; genus Glaucomys; species Glaucomys volans. Next base: position 198,686 of record JAJEJO010050575.1, read on the forward strand.
TTGTATTTCAATGGTGTCTGTTGTGATATTTCCTTTTTCATCATGAATTTTAGTAATTTGAGTTTTCTCTCTCCTTCTCTTTGTTAGTGTGGCTAAGGGTTTAATATATTTTGTTTACTTTACAAAAAGTAAACCAACTTTTTGTTTTGTCAATTTTTTGAATGATTTCTTTTGTTTCCATTTCATTGATTTCACCTCTGATTTTAATTATTTCCTGTCTTCTATTACTTTTGGTGTTGTTCTGTTCCTCTTTTTCTAGGGCTTTGAGATGTAAGGTTAGGTCATTGATTTATTGAATTTTTACTCTTTTCTTGAATGTGCTCAATGCAATGAATTTTTCTCTTAGTACTGCTTTCATAGTGTCCCAGAGGTTCTGATATGTTGTATCATCATTCTCATTTACCTCTAATAATTTTTTTATCTCCTCCCTGGTGTTTTCTGTCATCCATGCTTCATTTAATAGCATATTATTTAGTCTCCAGGTGTTGGGGTATTTTCTGTTTTTTATTTTGTCATTGATTTCTAATTTCATTCCATTATGGTCCAATAGAATACAAGGTAATATCTCTACTTTTTTGCATTTACTAAAGGCTGCTTTGTGGCATAACATATGGTCTATTTTAGATAAGGAGCCATATGCTGCTGAGAAAAAAGTGTATTCACTTGTTGATGGATGGAATATTCTATATATGTCTGTTAAGTCTAAGATATTCATTGTGTTATTGAGCTCTATGGTTTCTTTGTTTAGTTTTTGTTTGGTTGATCTATCCAGTTGTGACAGTGATGTGCTAAAGTCACCTAGAATTATTGTGTTGTGGTCTATTTGATTCCAATAGTTGAGAAGGATTTGTTTGATGTACATGGATGGGTCATTGTTTGGGGCATAAATATTTATGATTGTTATGTCTTCTTGATTTATGGTTCCCTTAAGCAGTATGAAATGTCCTTCTTTATCCCTTCTGACTAACTTCTGCTTGAAGTCCACCTCATCTGATATAAGGATGGAAACCCCTGCTTTTTTACTGAGTCCGTGTGCATGTTAGGTTTTTCCCATCCTTTCACCTTTAGCTGTGGATATCCTTTTCTATAAGTTGAGTCTCTTGAAGGCAACATATTGTTGGGTCTTTCTTTTTAATCCAATCTGCCAGACTCTGTCTTTTGATTGATGAGTTTAAGCTGTTAACATTCAGGGTTATTATTGAGATATGATTTGTATTCCCAGTCATCTTGGCTTAGTTTTGGTTTTTAACTTGACTTAGTTTCTCCTTTCATTGGCTTTTCCTTTAGGGTAGTTCCTCCCTTTGATGACTTACATTGTTGTTTTTCATTTCTTCCTCATGGAATATTTTGCTAAGAATGTTCTGTAGCACAGGCTTTTTATATGTAAATTCCTTTAATTTTTGTCATGGAAGGATTTTATTTCATCTTTAAATCTGAAGGTTAGCTTTGCTGGATATAGGATTCTTGGTTGGCAGCCATGTTCTTTCAGAGCTTGAAATATATTGTTCCAGGCCCTTCTAGCCTTTAGGGTCTGGGCTGAGAAATCTGCTGATATCTGTATTGGTTTCCCCCTATATGTAATCCGTTTTTTTTTCTCTCACAGACTTTAAAATCCTTTCTTTATTTTGTACATTAGGCATTTTCATTGTAATGTGTTCTTGGTGTGCATCTGCTGTAATTTTGTGCACTTGGTGTTCTGTAAGCCTCTTTTAGTTGATTTTCCATTTCATTCTTCAGGTTTGGGAAGTTTTCTGATATTATTTCATTGAGTAGTTTGTTCATTCCTTTGGTTTGTATCTCTGTGCCTTCCTCAATCCCAATAATTCTTAAATTTGGTCTTTTAATGATATCCCATCATTCTTGTAGGTTCCATTTATGATTTCTTACCATCTTCTCTGTTTGGGCAACTTTATTTTCAAGGTTCAATATTTTGTCTTCATTGTCTGAGGTTCTGTCTTCTAAGTGATCTAGTCTGTTGGTGGTGCTTTCCATTGAATTTTTTATTTGGTTTATTGTTTCCTTCATTTCAAGGATTTCTGTTTGGTTCTTTTTCAGAATCTTTATCTCTTTGTTGAGGTGACCTTTTGTTTCCTGTAGTGGCTCTTTCAGCTGCTTATTGGAATGATCAACCATTGCCTGCATTTGCTCTCTTAACTCATCATTTGCTTCTCTGATCATTTTAATCATGTAATTCTGAACTCCTTTTCTGGCATTTCTTCTACCATGCTGTCATTAGATTCTATTAGTGTAGAATCTTGGTTTGTTTGGAACACTTTCCTCTCTTGTTTTTTCATGTTGTTCACGTATTTTCCCCTCTAGCAATGTAGATCTGGGGTATTGTAGTTTCTGCCCTATAAACTTATAGTGACCCTATAGTTTTTCCAAATCATCTTCCTTAAGGGGGGAGATAAATATTAGCAGCACTCAGTACAGACAACATGCAGTTGTAAACAAAATAGCCCCTATGAAGACTATTGTTACAATAGCCTTTTTGTCACAATATTGTTGTAATAACCAAAGAGAATTAGTTCAATTATTATCTGCAGTATAACAAACAGATTTGCAATGAGGACTTCAGCTTCTAGTGGAGGACAAAGGTGATGGGGAAGGGGGTAGGATGTAACTGTTGTGTAACTATTGTGTAAGAAAAGAGTATGAAGAAGTTTTAGAACATAGAAAGAGTGAAAGTGTAGTCAAAAGATGTTGGTTGTTAGCATGAGAAAAGTGAGAAAATGCTCTTGAGGAAACAGGTAAACAAAGGGAAAGTAGAGAGCAAGAGAAGTAAAGAAATAAAAATTTAAAAGCTTTTGCAAAGGAGAAAACAAAAAATAGTCATGTGCTATAATAGTCTTGTACTATTCAAACCTCCCAGTCTTCAGTAGCCTGAGGCATGAGAGGTACTTGACAATGAGCTTCCAGACTCCAGCAGGCATCTCAGGATGGGATTTGCCCCACCTAATGACAGTTTCCACTTCCAGGATAATCCAAGATGGCTGTTGGCAAATGGGGAGATGCAGTGCAGGGTGTGGGCACCAAGTCTGTGTGGGGTGCAGTCGGTCAGGCTGGAGTCCCTGAAGGTGGTGTGCTGTCAGTCAAGTCAAGGGTCCTGGAGGTGAGGTGCTGTCAGTCAGGCTGGCAGTCCTGCAGTTTCTGGCTTTTTGTCCCCAAAATGCTGGCAGCCACATGTAAGCAAACCTCTGGGTACTGTGACAGCAGACTTCCAGGCAACAGCAGGCAACTGGTGATCCACTGACAGTCTGCAGGCTCTGTAGGCTACTGGTGGATGATCGGCAGATGAACCTCAGTTCATCTGCTGATGAACCTCAGATGAACCCTCATCAGTCAGTGGGGGATGGGTAGGTGAAAGGCAGGTGATGGGTATGCCAGAGGCAGGCAAATAGGCAAATGGTGGATGATAGGTGGCAGTCAGTGAGCAATCTGGACTCAAATGCAGTTGCTATGCTAGGAGACTGCAGGCGATTGAGGTAGATAAATGGGGTAAAAAGCAGGGGATCAATGAGGAGTAAAGACTGCCTCACGGAGAAACAGATTTTCCTCTGTTTGAATCCTGATTTATGGAGTGACAAGGAATGCAGCCTCCCTCTAGTCTGCCATCTTGGATCCTCTGGCTAAGCATTTTGAGGGTTAGGATTTTGATTAGTATATTTCAGTTTTGTTTTGTATTCCTTTAGTTTTATTTTTTTTAGTTTTTTTTTGTAGTTCTATTTTACATATTTTTCTTGCCTTATCTGTTTCTATTGAGACTCTTCTGCTCACATTCACACTCTATTGTTCTCTTTCACCCTTTAATTTTTTACTTCTACTTCCTCTCCCTCATACTCATTTCATCCTACCTCTCTTCCATCCTCTCCCTGTTCAGCACGTGAAATTGCAAACCTTCTTGTAATCTTACTGCGTTTAATGTTGGTAACAACTGATTGCATTATTTCTGTTTATTGTGACAACATTGTAGATACCATAGAAGGATCTATTTGGTTTAATGCTGTATATTGCTTGCAGTAGTTGTTATTATTTGTATGCCCCTAAACTGTGGAGTACTGGAAACCTTCAGGGGCACTATAAATCCACAGGGTAGAAACTCTACTGCCTCCAATCCATACTGTTAGATGGGTAGGCATACAAACAATATGAAAAAGCAAGGGAAGAAACTGTCCCAAATAAAGCATAATACTTCAATAGCAGAGTCCTTCAACATTATATTGGAGGAAATGTCAGACAAGGGGTTTAGAAATTTCATAGTTGAGCTGATCTGTGATTTAAAGGGCTATATAAAGAGTGATTTAAAGGACTATATAAAGAGTGAAACAGGAGAGAAAATACAGGACTTGACAGATCAATAAAGAGATTCTGAAAAAGATCAAGCAGAAATACTCAAAATTACAAAATCAATAAACCAAATTAAAAATTCAATGAAAAGCACCACCAGCAGACTAGACCACTTGGAAGAGAGTTTCACAAACAGAATATAAAATTTTTTGAAAATAGTTGACCATGGAGAAAAGATGTTAAGAGACAATGAACAGAACTTCCAAGAAATATGGGCGAACACAAATAGACCAAATATAAGATTTACTGAAATAGATGAACACTCAGGTACAAAGGGAAGGAATACACAAGGTTTTCAGTGAAATATACCTGAAAATTTCCCAAACCTTAAGAGTGAAATGGATATCAAATACAAAAGCATACAGGAGCCCAAATGTACAAAATTGTAACAGAAGTTCACCAAGGCTCATTATTATGAAAATGCCTAGTGTACAGTATGATAAATTTTAAAGGTTGCCAGAGAAAACAAGTCAAATTTAGAGGGAAACCAATCCAGATCTCAGGTGATTTCTCAACCCACATACTTAAATCTAGCAGGTCTTGGAATAATATATACCAATCTCTGAAAGAAAATGGATGCTAGCCAAGGATACTATACCCTGCAAAATTTAGCTTCAGAATTGATGACAAAATGAAAATCTTTCATGATAAAAGTTAAAAGAATCCATGAAGCCTTTATGATAAAACATATTCAATGAAATATTTTATGAGGAACAAACAAAAAATAAAACTGAAAAGGAGCAAAGGATGAACTATGCTAGAAGAATAGCAATCAAAGGAGAAGCATTCAAATTAAAAACCAGAAATAAAAGTGTCAGGCAATAAAAATCACTTCTTAAAAATAACATTGAATGTAAATGTCCTAAACTCATCAATCAATAGACACAGACTGGCTGAACTCAAACAAGACCCAACAATATGCTCTCCTCAAGAGGCTTACCTCATAGGCAAAGCCATACACAGAATGAAGGTAAAAGGGTGAGAATGAGCATACCATTCACATGGATGTTGTAAATAAGCAGGGGTTTCTATTCTCATCACATGAAGCGATTTCAAGCCAGAATCAATCAGATGGAGCAAATAAATTCATTTCACACTGCTTAAGGGAATTGTACATCATAAAAGATATGACAATCTTAAGTATTTATGCCCCAAACAATGGAGCATCTACATATATCGAAAAAAATCTTCTCAATTAAAAGAATCAAATAGATCACAACACAATAATACTGGGTGACTTTAATAAGCTCTCTCACCCCTGGATAAATCTCCAAACAAAAACTGAAGAAGGAATGTGTAGAACTAAAATGGAAAATTAATAAATCAGACTTAACAGACATATAGAATATTTCATCCTTCAATGTCTGAGTACAAAGTCTCAGCAGCACATGGATCCTTCTCTAAAATGGACCATACTGTAGGTTGCAAAGCAACTTAGCAAGTACAAAATATAGAGGTAATTTTTCCATTCTATCAAATTATAATGGAATAAAATTGTAAATCAATGGTAAAATAAAGCAAGCTGCTCTAATACCTGGTGACTAAATATGATATTGAATGACAAATGACTATAAATCAGCAGAAAAAAAATACATAGAGGTAAATGAGAATAGTGGCATGATAAATCAAAGTCTCTGGGACACTATAGAGGTTTTCTAAAAGGAAAGTTCATTGCATTGAACTCATTCATTAAACATACAAAGTCACACAAAAAGTTAGCCTAACATCTCACAGGTCTAGAAAGAGAAAAACAAATCACAGCAAAATACAGTACAATAAAGGAAATAATGAAATTCAGCCAAAAATCAATGAAATTGAAACAAACAAAATGAAATAAAGTTCATTCATGTAAAAGAGAAAAATTGAAAAACCTTTGACCAAGCTAGCCAAGAGAAAGAGGTAAAAATTTCAAATTACTAAAAGCTTGACAAATAATGAAATTTCACCACAGATGCTATTGAAATACAGATAATCATAAACTTCCAAGAATTTTTATTCCAATAAAATAGAAAAGCTTGAAGACATTGATAGGTTTGTATATGACAGGTTTCTAGAATTCTGATATGCCCTACACAAAATGAATCAGGAGGACATAGAAATTTCAAACAGATCAATTTCCATCAATGAAATTGAATGTGCTATCAAAAACCTACCTAACAAGAAAAGCCCAGAATTCTCAGCCAAGTTCTACCAGGCCTTCAAAGAAAAACTAACACCAATCCTCTTCAAATCATTTCATGAAGTAGAAAATAGGGGAGCCCTTCCAAATTCATTCTATGATGTTAGTGTTGCCCTAATGCCAAAACCAGACAAAGATACATCAAGGAAAGAAAACTTCAGATCCAAATCCCTGATGAACATAGATGCAATAATTCTCAATAAAATACTGGCAAACTGCATACAAAAACACATTTAAAAGATAGAGCACCATGATCAAGTGGAGTTCATCCCATGGATTCAAGATTGCTTCACCTATGGAAATCAATAAATGTAATTCATCACATCAATAGACTTAAAGACAAGAATCATGATTATCTCAATAGATGCAGAAAAAGTATTTCATAAAACACTGCATCTACTCATGCTGAAAACACTAGGAAATTGAGGGATAATAGGAACATACTTCAACATTGTAAAAGGTATATATGTTAAACCTAAGGCCAACATCATTGCAAATGGAGAAAAATTGAAATATGTGAGTAGGAAGATATCAAACAATCCCTATTTGCTGATGACATGACCATATATTTAGAAGACAGAAAAAGTTCCACCAGAAACATAATGTACATAATTTGTAACTAAATAAAAGTGAATGTTAAAATAATACTGTCATGTAATGAATCCTGTCATTATATCACAGATATCACACAGTTCTACTTTATTAAAGGATCGATGTAACAATAAAACATACTATTGGGTAAATAGTGCCATAACATCTCCATTAATTCTTTTTACACGTTACTCAAACTTTATTTGGGAAGTATTATTTGCAAAAATTAGTTCTGTATGTATTTTTTTTACTGTTTCTAATGATGGAGAAATTAAGAGAGTCATAGGAATGATATAGGGATATGGAAATAAGCATCAGATTTCCATATCTTGAATTTCAACTTTAACATCTTCCCTTATAGAGTGACAGTTCTGCTGCAGGCCCTACAACTCTTGAGAGTCCTACAATCTCCCAGGCTTGGGAATCATGAAGACCCCAGTGACTGGGAGCCAACAGTACATACTGTGTGAAAAGGAAGGTCATTGAAGAGGGAAATATTCTCTGCTTCCATGGGAACCCATGTGGGTAGTAGGGCACTGACCCCTCCTGGTTATTGGCAAGTCTGACTGGCAGAAAAAAGAAGACTGAAGAAGTCAAACAGTTCCTCATGAACTAACTCCCTAAGGGTCACCCCTGAGGAAAGAGTGACCCTAACAGTTTACACAAACAGCCCAATAGGGCTACCTGTTGGAATGTCTCAGACATTCCGCAGGTATCACTAGAAACAAGGGTAAAATTGTGGAATATACTCATAGGACATTTAAAACTCCCACATAATTTATTTCATTAGGTATCTTGAGTTTCAATGCCTCTCTTATTGTGTTTCATAATTTATAATGGTTTTTATACTGTTTGCATTATGTACAAACAGAGGGTGCATGACATGGTCTCCCAAAGCTTCTGTACAACTCAGTCCTTATAAGATACTATAAACTAAACCTGTCCTTTTTAGGTCTTACAGGAGAACATGCGAGCACACAAAGAAAAACAAACTTTTTATTCAAATGAGCCACTGGACTATCTACAAGTCCTGCACAAAAACTAAAACACACCAAAAATCACCTTCTATTTTCTCCATGTGTTACCCTTTGGGTCAACAATGCACCCGCAAACATTGACTTCATTTAGATTGATTTGAATATGTGAATGTTGGGGTTCAGTCTGTGGGTCTTTGTGCCCTTCTGGAGGGGGTAAGGACGACGAGGTAACCAACGCCCTTGGGAGAGCAAGTTCCAGACCAGTCTCAAATTTATTCAAAGAATTACAGCACTTTTATAGACGAGGGGAGTCCAAGAACAAAGAACCGGTAGTGTAACATGATAGTCTGTAAGGATGGTCCAATTAGGAATCACACATTTTACCAAAGGGCGGAGGGAGAGGTGAGGAGAGCGAAGCTCACCTGGGACATATGTCCACAGGCAGGTCAGACCACTCGAGAGTGTTCTCCAGCGAGCATGTAAAATCCTGTGTTTCCAATCAAAGGATTATGCCTTTCCACAGCCTTTTGGAGCATATGCCTCAGTGGCTTCTTTCTGCATCCCCACATGTGAATACTGCAATCTAATGATAACTTTCATGGGTAAGAGGACTTTCTGTGGAAGCAGTGATGTGGTGTGGTCTTTGAGTTTCATTTTCAGCTCTGTGGTCCCCACAGCCATTCTCCTTCCAAGGGGTATGGCTCCAGCTTTCATGCTCATCTCCACTCCATGTCCTCTCATGATGTGTAAGAATTTTAATTATTTATGGGGCTCAGAGGGAAGTTTCAATACTAAATAAGTAAGGAAAATATTAAAGAGCTTACCTGTCCACGTGCCTGTGTGGCCTTTGCAAATCCTCCATGGAACATCCAAAGAATGCAGGCTTGGTTTGGCTCACAGACTCACTCATGAGAGCAGTCTTACACTCTCCAGGCTACCACTTCCTTCCTTCAGGGATCTGGCCAGTCCTTGTGGAGTCATGAATCATCCTTGAGGGGATCGGTAGGCCAGGCAGGTGGTTAGAATAGAGCTTTCTTTGCTCTACTTTGTGTATAAAGAGCCCTCCTGGGAGTAAGACCTCAGAGTCTCGTCTGTGGAGCAGATGCTCTGCCTGGGACTTCTCATTCAGGACCATGAGAAGTCACCCCAGGACACCCCAGCTACACCAGGTGTTGGTGTTTCCCGGCAGGTGACATATTTTCTCTTTCTCTCTTGCCTATCAGTTTTGTTTTTGCTCTTGCTTCCATATTATTACTAAAAGAAACATTGCCCTGTGTAAAGTGAGTGTCTTTGCTGCCTATTGGATCTGACCTGGAAGTTCAGTCACTGCACATGTGTGTAATGCTTTAGCGTCACATATGTATGTATGATATAATCTTATCAGCAATTAGCACATCTTTCACTTCAAATAATTTTCACTGCTATGGGGATAAACTTGAGAATACTTTCTTGCCTTGGAATACTATAGTGGCTATAGTCACCCTGCTGTGTAATTGCCCCTCTCTGCTCTCTGGATTTGTGTCTGTCCATATGAGTTTTTCTTCATTCCCATGCTTTCAACCCAACCTCACACAAACATGCTGTGATATAACAAAGTAGGGATACTGGACATTATTTGCAGAACCACGTAATTGGTGCTCTATAATAGCTAGACTCCTGGGTCTGTTGAATACTTTGAGAAGACTAACCAACTAGATTCTATGATCACAGGAAATCCAGAGATACTTGAATCTACATGAAGATATAGGGAACATGGGTTCCAGGATTGTAATTCTTGCAATGTTTCTGGATCCTACTTGGAGAGCCAGGGAAATAGGGTTTTATGATGGCAAAACTAGCAGGAGTCCCTTTGGAGATGGAGGGACCTGGAGTTTTAAGATGGCAGGACTGATTTTCTCTATGTTCAAATCAGGCAATTGTGGTTCTATGATGGGAGGACTCACAAGGCTGCTTTTCTCCATGTTCAAAAGAGACAAGTTGATTTATATTATGACAGATCTCATGAGGCTCTGGGATCTAAATGGAGATAAATAGAACCAGGTTCAATGATGGCAGGGTTTCAAAACTGCTTGGTTCTTGTGAACAGCAGGGTAGGGCCATCATAAAATCCCAGGGCCATTGGATTCTAGTTGAATGCCAGGGAACTAATGTTCTATGATGGCAGCAATCATCTGATAGACTGTACATGGACATCCAGGAAACTGGGGTTTTAGGATGACAGGACACCCAGGTCAGGTAGGGTCCACATGGAGAGTCAGGGAGCTGGTTTTCTATTATTTCAGGACTCTCAGAAATGCTGGGATTTATGTGGGAATCCCAGGGATCTGGGTTCTAGGACATAAGGATCCAGAGGATTGTTGGCACTCAGTAGATTGCCAGGAAGCAGGTTCTCCAGTGACTGGACTCACAGTGCTGGTGCATCTATGAGGAGAAAACTTGACTTTATCAATGGTAGAATTATCAGCATGGATGGACATGAAATATGGGTTATATAATTGGAACAACGTGCAGGGAAACTGAGCTCATTGTGGAGAGGCATTATATTTGGCATACTCAGTTCAGCGGCACTAAGAGTACTGCCATCAAAGCAGAGAGCAAGGAACTTGTTTAAAGGCAGGACTTCAGGAGTGCTTTTCTTCACTCAATGCCATATGACTGGGGTACTATAATAACAGGATTTGCAGGGATGCTGGGCTAACAGTGGAAAGCCATGTAACTGCATTCATATTTATGCTTGTGCTCATAGGGCTGCTGAGTTTTATGTGGAGAAACAGGCAACTTTATTTTTTTTATTTCTTTAACTAATGAATGAAGGATTTGTAGGACTGTTCAGTTTAACTAGGTGATTCAGGTAATAGGTTTTTCAGATCTGCTAGGTTTTACATGGACAGACAAGCAACTCAGTCTCAGTGATGCAGAACTCCCAACACTCCTGGGCTCTATGTGAAGAGCTAGGGAACTAGGCTTCTATGATGGCATGGCTGTTGATCTCTACATGAAAAAAAGTACCAGTGTCTGTGATGGTGGGATACCATGGATGGCTGGGTTTTACATGAAGAGCCAGGGACCTTGTGTTCTTGGATGGCAGGACTCAACCTCCCGAGACTTCTGGCTATACATGGAGAGCCAGAGAACTGTGGATCCATAATGGAAAGAATTGCAGGTTTGTTGGCCTCTGCTGGAGACAGGGAACTGTGTTTTTATGATGCCACATTCCAAAGGATAGTTGGGATTTATGTGGAATTCTCAGGAACCTGAGAGTCTATGATGTCAGGTCTTGCAGGGTTGTCAGTCCAAAGAAATGTGATTCTGATGACCAGACACACGATGGTCTGGGTTCTTATTAGAGATTCAGGGACTGGCTTTCTCTGGTGGCAGGATCTTGGGGATGGTGGGGTTCTTGTGAGGAGCAGCAGAACAGGGGTTTGATGGCAGGGTGTGCATTTCCCCTGTGGTCCACAAAGAGAATCACATAACAGGAATTATTTGGTGTCTGGACTAGCAGGGATGTTCAGCTCCAAATGTCCAGCATGGAACTTGGTTCTGTGATGACTGAAAACCAGAGCTGCTTTCTATGATGATAGTGCTCACCAGATTATTGATCTCTATGGGAAAAACAGGGATTGGAGTATATGACAGCATGATGCCCAGGACTGCTGGATTCTACATAGAGAGGTGGGGAACTGGGGTCATATAATGGCAGGACTCACAGGACTCCAGGATCTCGGTGCAGAGCCAAGAAACTTGGGTTTTATTGATGTCAGGATACACACAGCTCCTGAGGTATATGTTAAGAGGCAGGCCTGTGTAAATGCATGAACGCACAGATGGTGTGACTCTACTTTGTGTACAACCAGTGAAACAATAGCTGTACTCCATTTGTGTTCAATAAAAAAAAAAAAAAAAAAGAGGCAGGGACCTAGCTATTTGATGAACACAGCATTTACATGTCTCCTGGGCTCTATGTGGAGATATAGAAAATGGAAATTCTATGATGGTGGGATTCACAAAGATGAAGGAGTATTTGTATAGTACCATGGGACTGGGTTTCTGTGCTCACAGGTCTTGCAGAAATACTGAGATCTATGTGCAGAACAGGGAACTGGAATCTATTATGGAAACATGCCAATGAAGCAGGAAGATAGATCTCCCCTCATCAGTCAGGATAAGGGCCTTGGAGAAGGACAAGAAGATAGAGGACATCATATCAACCTGAAAAGAGACATTGGGTCTGAAATACATCCTGTGACTTGCTACTTCATACCCTCTTTTGACCTAGAATAACTGCTTCCATTCCTCATAGGTGCAACCACAGCAGCATGTTCTTATTTACCCTTGCCCTTACCTCCAGCAATGGTCAGCCACAAACAGACCCTACCTGAAATACTTCCTCTAACACGTGTCAAAAAACACCAGGTGAGAGCCATATTCTTAAGTTTGTAAATAATGTGTTGAGTTTATGAACTTCTAATTGGCTTATTAAACCCAGAGTTTAAAGAGCTTGATTGGTCCATGCTAGCATTCTTCATCCATCACCTTTAAATACCCCTAGACAACAGACACCCATTGGCTGCCCTCTCGTGGGGCCTGCCTGCTTCAGGAGCTCTGTTTTCTATTACTGTAATAAACTTGTTGCTCTGCTATCACCCTTGTTTCTGTGGATTTCATTCCTTGAATTCATGAGACAAAAAGCTTGACTGCCTAAATTCAGTGTAACACTGACAGCTGCAGAGCTCTTCATGGAGTGCCAAGAAACTGGAGTTCTACACTGGAAGGTCTGCTGAGGCTTTGGGGCTCTTTGTGAAGAGTCAGCTAACTGGTAAGTTCTATATCAAAAGCAAGGCATTGGGAGTCCATTGATGGCAGGACTTACTGGTCTCCTGGGTTCTATATTAAGAACAAGAGTTAGATTGATGGCATAATGTGCAGGGTTGCTGAGTTCTACATGAAGATTCAGGGAAATGGAGTTCTGTAATAGCAGGATTTGTGTGACTCTCGACTCTACTTGGAGAGCCAGAGAAATTGGGTTCTATACTGACAGGAAACACAAAACTTCTGGTTTCAAGTGAAAGAACACTCCAAACATCAGAGCAGATGTGGGGATCCCTTCTTTCAGATGGTGTGCTGGGCTTACTCCTTCCTGAGATCACTCTGGCCCCAGAAGTCTCTTCCTGGCATTTAATTTCTCAGACAAAACCTGCTGCCTTTCTGAGCAGTGTCAGGATCCTGATTTTATGTTCCAAATTGTAGTTTTGAACAGGCTGGGGAGGGTCTTGGACAGCCTAGGTGAAAATCTGCTGTTGATGACATCAAAGCTGTGAATTGTTGAAGATGGAGCAGAGATGACCAAGGTCTGGGAGAATGCAGAGATGGCATGGACAGTGTGATGGGGTCATCTGGGGTCCTCTGGAGAGATAGACCAGGACCTCAAAGATGGGGGAACTGCTAGGAGATCACAGAGATGGTGGACATTGTGGTGGGGTGGTCTGGAGGCCTCTGGACAGAATATGACCAAGGCCTCCAGGCCAGGAAAACAGTCCAGGGGACTGCAGAGGTGGGAGTGGGGGTGGAGGAATGTGATGGGGTGATTTGGGGTTCTCTGGTACAGAAGGGATCATCACCACCACACTTGTCCTATCTCCATTAGGGGCCACCAGGACTAGGTCCCTGGATAGGGGGGGTCTTCCTAATCTTGGAGATGAGGACTGGGGGACCCAAGGCAGGTGCTCAGTGAGGGCAGGGTGAGGGAACATGTGGGGAAGGGGCAGCAGCCCCACATCACATGCTCTGCTTGATAAAACTGCCTGATTACTGAACACAGATGAACTCGCTGTTGCCCTCATGGCTAGAGGCCAGGGCAGGACAGATGCCTCAGAGCCACCAGCATCTCTGTGGGTGGGTGACTGCTTTTTATATGTCCTGTGGAAGACATTTGCACATTGGTGCTAGGGTGTTACAAAGAAGGCTGCTGTGGACATTCCTGTGCATGTATGCTCTGCAAATTTACCTTCCCTTTCCCTGGTGCACACCAGGAGTGCAATGACTGGCCTCATGGAGGCCTGTGTTGACATGTTTAGGAATCACTCCTGTCGAGTGACTGTGTCTGCCCAGTCTCTGCTCTCCCTCCTGTTCCCTGACTTGGTCATAATGGCCTCCAATCTCCATCACACCTCAGGCCCATTTTTCACCAGGTGCTCACTGATCCATCTTCCATGAAGTCGCTCTGACGCCTTATTGTCAGTTGCCCTGTGACTCCTGGAGTGGTTCTACTCCTGGGTGTCACATTTCCCTTGAACAGACCCTGTACAGGATTGAGCACTGACAGAGAGAGCATTCAGGATCTGCATCAAGCACCTAGGATGACTCCTAATGTGAAGACATGTTGGTGGGGAGACCTTTTCAAAGGGGACAGAGCCATCCTGATGTGCAGAAAGCAGGAGTGTAATATCTTGTCACCTAAAACCCCTTGAGGCAGAACCCATCCCAGCCCTGTGCTTCTGCCAGGCCCCCAGAGCAGCTGCCAGCACCATCTGCCATCCCAGGCCCCATGTCTGCCATGGAGCTGAGCCAGCCCCACCGCCCAGCAGGTGAAGCCTTGCTATGAGCACTACATGCTTCCCTCTTCCTTCCTGATCCAGAGCTCATGGCTGAGGCGGGCTCAGCTGGTGTTGACATGAATAGTTGAGGTAATTGAGGGTCAGAGATGACTCACAGCTGGATGTTAGTGAGCTGGGGTGGGGCCATTGCAGGACTGTGTTCCCTCCAGAGTCCAGAGTATGGCCTGCACAGGACCAGGAGTTTCCAGGGAGAAGACAGGCCTTGGAGCCTGGCAGAGGTGCCTGTGCTTGTAATGACGGGTTGGTTTTCTGGGTACATTAGCTTGAAAGCTGGGTGTCCTGTGATGCCTTCTGGGGAGGCAGGATGCTGTTTGAACTTTCAGGGGCTCCTGGGCAGAAAGGTACCTGGGGAGGCAGGCCAGCACCCCATGAGGAGCAGGTGCAGACTGTCAACCCTAACTTTCAACACAAGTTAAAGAGATTCATTTTGAATTAAAAAAACACAGGTCCTGGGAATTTCCTGAGGGTTTCTGCTGAGAGGCATCAAGAGATGCTTAGCACCTACCAAGCTTCAGTAGTGTGACTGGCAGCTCCCTGTGTTAGAGGGCCCATTTGAGAAATGCTCAGGACTTGAAGGTGGGTCTGTTCACTTGGCAGCCACAGGTACAACTGAGCTCCCTGTGACATCTGTGCAGTGAGGTCTTCTCTGGACAGGGAGTGTTCCACTGCTGGCTACCTTCCCACCACCTGTGCACAAGGTCACACTCCTGCACCCCCTTTTAGTCTTCTGAGTGGGGCATGGGCTGCATTCAGACATCTTTGTGTGCATGGGGCACCTCCCTTGAGTACCAAGAGTCAAACCCCGCTGGGAAATCCTAACCCTCCTGCCTCAAGGAGGCCGTGCATGCAGTGTGACAGGTGGGGACAGTGCATGCCTTTCACTCCGAAGGGATGCTGGGTCCTGTCTGCTGTCTGACCTGAGCCCCTCCACCCAGGTGAGCGCCGCTCCCTGAGCACGCATGGAAAGCGGCTCCTGGCAGTGGTGGGTGCCGCCTGGCTGGGTGGCGGGACACGGGGCTCTTACGCGCTGCTGTCTGGGCCAGGGGCGCTGCGACGTGCTGTCCATGTCTAGCCTCGTAGCCCCGCCCCGGTCCCATGGGTGGAGGGCAGGCGGAGACCTGGAGCTCCCGGCTGAGTGGGCAGAAGACAGGTCTCCTCCTCAACGCAGAGGGGTCAGTGGCCCCGAGCCTGTGTCTCAGGGGTCAAGGCTGCAGTTAGCTGGAGGGACACTTGGTGGCCGAGAACTTGGAGCTCCTCTTCCTCTATAGGGGCAGAGTCGTCATGATTGGAGCTTGACCTCCTGGAACTTGTTTGAAGGACGGAAGTCATGACCTGTGCTCATTTTTTAGATCAGCCTAGGGATCTTCCTCCCCAGGCACTGGGACACTGTGGCTGACCTCAGTGAGCCTGGGCACGCAGTTTTTTTGTTTTTATTTTTTTTCCCATTTTCTCTTTCTTTCTTTCTTTTTAAAATTTTGCATAAGTATCAAACTAACATTCTAAAATTGAAAATAAGAAACCTAGTTTCATGACTTGGAGTTTTAAGAAAATCGTGTGTTTTTTACAGAATGTTGTATTGGGCATATGTGAGGAACCAACACCCAGGTTTGCTGGGGTCTCTGTGGAGATCCAGGACACTAGGTTTCTACAGTGGTAGGACTTCTTAAGGGACTTCTGGGCCCCTTATGAAAGTTAGCAACCTTCCATTCTCTAATAAGACTACCAGGTTTACTTGACCTTATCTGGAGGCCAGGGAATTGGATTTCTATGATGTGATCATATTCAGTGCTGCCGAGCTCTGTGCAAGCATCAGGGGTCTAGAGTCTGTTATGGCTGAATACTCTGGGCTGGTGGACACTTATGAAACAACAGAGAATGAGATTCTATAATAGAACTCACGGGATGCCGACCTTTATATGGAGAGAGAGGGACCTAGATGTTAATAATGGAGGAACTCCCAGTGCTGCTGGGCTTTACCTGCAGTGCCAAGAAAGTAGATTTCTATGATGGAAGTACTCACAGTTTTGCGGACCTTTGTGATCATCAGGGAGCTGTACTCTGCTCACCAGATACACTGGGTTGCTGGGCTCTGCGTTGAGCACCTGAGAATGGTGCTATATAATGGCAGGTTTTGCAGTCCTGAGGGTCTCTGTGTGGAGAGGGAAGGAACTAGATGTCTATGATTTCAGGACTCCCAAGCTGCTTGGATTTACATGGAGGACCCAAGGAACAACTGGTGTTCTATGAATTCAGGATTCACAGTTTTTCTCTGTTCTTGGAAGAGAGAAAGGGAACTGGATAGGCAGCACTTCTGAGTTCTAGGAGGAGGACCAGGGAACATTATTTCTTTGGATGGCAGAATTCCCAGGGCAGATGGACTCTACTTAGAAAGTCATAGAAGGTAGGTACTTTAGGATTCAGAGGGTTGCTGGCCTGTATGAAGAGTGGGATGTAAATGGTATTTTAAGTTGGCAGTATGACCAGGTCTGTTGAGCTCTATTTGGAAAACCAAGGAACTTGGATTCTATGACTATAGGATTTAAAGAGCTACAGTAATCTACATAGAGAATCAGGAAAATGGGATTCTATAATGGAAGAACACACAGGGATCCTGGTTCTTCCATGCAGTGACAGGAAAATATGTTTTTATGATAACAGAACCCCAAGGGTTGGTGATCTCTGCATCCCAAGCTGGAAATTGGAGCTCTATAATGGCAGGTCTCACAGGGTGCTGTGTTCTTGTTGGAGAGGTGGGGTATGTTGATTCTGTTGATGGCAGAATGTGCAAGGATGTTGAGTTCTATCTGGAGTTCCATGGAACCAATGTTCTATGCTTGCAGGATTCACAGGGCTGCTTGGCTCTATATGGTGGCTGGAGATTCATTATGGCTCAATGTTCAGGACTACAGCATCTTCAGAGATTGCCAGAGAACTGGGGATGTATTAAGTCAGGACACCCAAGGCTGCTGGAGATCCAATGAACTGGGATTCCATGATAGCAGGACACTGAAAGCTGCTGGTCTCTATATGAAGAGTCAGGCAACTGGATTTCTAAAGTTACAGAACTTGTAGAAATGCTGAACTTTTCATGGAGAGTCAGAGAACATGGTATCTAAATTGGAGGGGAGCACAAGTCTGGACTCTGTGAAAAGCAGGATATTGTTTTTCTATTGATGGCAGTATTCAGGGAAATGGCAGAGTCAGGGAAATGGAGTTTTATGATGTAGTATAAGCAGTATTGAGATTTCAATGGAGAGAAGGGGATTGTGTATAATCCCAAGATGACCAGGCCTGCTATATCTAGATGTAGAGTCAGAGTACTCGTGTTCTATCATGGAAGGAATCACCGTTCTTCTGTCTTCTGTATGGAGAACTAGAGAACTGAGGTGTGCAGGACTGTTGAATTCTAGGGGGATGTCCAGGAAAATGGAGTTTTCTGATGGCAGAATTCTTAAGGTTGATTATATCTACTTGCAGATCCAAGAGACTTGATTTATACAGTGTGAACAATTACAGAGTTGCACATGTCTATGTGGAGAGACAGGAAAATTGGGTTCTATTATGAAGCTAATTTAAGAGCTGCCCTGGGCTCCTAAAATTAATGTAAAATCCATACTGTTGCATCTAAAGCTAATATAATACCTGCCCTTTGACCATTACTACTAATATGATATCCACACTCTAGCATCTAATATTAGAGTAGTATCTTCTCTCTTTCCTTAGTTATTATGATACCTATTATATATTAACTAAAATTAATATATTAGTTGCCCTTTGCCTTTAATAATAATAATATGATAACCATATTGCCCTCAAAAACTCATAGCTGCTGTGTCCTTTATTACTAAAATGATATCCAAACTGTAGAATCTAAAACTAACACAATAACTAATATGTTATGCATACTATAGCATCTAATACCAATATAATAGCTACTCTGTGGATTTAATACTTATGTAACATCCACACTATAGCATCTAAAACTACCATATAGCTGCCCTGTGCCCTTTAATTCTAATATAATATACTAGAGCATCTAAAACTAGTGCATTAGTGAGACTGTGTTCTTCAGTATTAACATCATACTTCTGAATCACCTATTATAATAGGTGCCCTGTGGCCTTTTATACTAATATGATATTGACACTATACCATTCAAAACTAATATAGAGTTGGGATTGTAGCTCAGTGGTAGATTTGCCTTCCTAGAGTGTGTGAGCCAGTGGGTTTGATTCTCAGCACCACATATAAATGAATAAATAAAATAAAGGTCCATTGACAACTAAAAATTATTTAAAAACTAATAATAGTTTATTTAAAAACTAATAATACAGCTCTGTGACCTTTAATGCTAATGAAATATCCATATTATAGAATCTGAAAGTAATACAATAGCTACACTGTGTTTTTTGATATTAATAGGATATCTGTAGTGTAGCAGCTAATGTTAGAGTAGGTGCCCTCTGTCATTTCATACTAATATGATATCCATACTGTGCAATCTGAAACTAACATAATACATATTCTGTCACTTTGTATTAAAATACTATCCATACTATTGCTGCATTCTTTTCTTTAATACTAATATGGATTTCATAGTGAAGCATCTATTACTAAAACAGTATTTGTGGAGAGCGCCCACACCTGCAGCTGCCTGAATCCTCAGAGTGGAGCTCCAGTCTTCTGGTGCCATTTTGCGGTGGCTCCTGGTGAGCTCCAGCCCAGGGCAGCTGGAATCCCCAGCTCCAGTGGGGATCTTAGGCCCTTCAGTGCCATCCTACAGCTTCCCTGGGAGAGAGCACCCACATCTGCAGCTCCCTGAATCCTCAGAGCTGAGCTCCAATCTTCCAGAGCCATTTTGCGGCAACTCCTGTAGAGCTTCGGTCTGGGGAGGCTGGAGTCCCAAGCCCCAGTGGTGATCTTAGGCCCTTCGATGCCATTTTACAGTGTCCCCAGGAGAGAGCAATCACCTTCCACTGCCTGAGCCTGCAGCATGGAGTTTAGGCCTGGGCTATCAAGCCCAGTGTCTCCATCACTGAGCACAGTTCTGTGCCCCCACCCCAACTAAGTCTAATGCCCAGGCCCACACCCTGGCCCGGTGTCTAGCACCTGTGCTTCATCTGATTGTCTATCAACACCAGGCCGCCTCTGCCCAGAGTCATTGATCATTCCCTACCTGGAGGTAGAAGCACCCTTCTTGGGTCTCCGCTTGATCAAACACCTCTCAAACATCAGGTCATTGAAAAATAAGAGGTTTGAACTATACAGTATATTTTTATCACAGAACATTTTTTAAATTAATTGTAATACTATAATTTTTCCTAATATATCCACTATTTCCTACCTTCTTCTTTTATTATTATGCTTATCACTCTATCTCCCTCATATATCCATTTCCTTGGAGAATCTCTTTCTCCTCACACTAACAACCTATTTCTTTTAATTCCACTTCTACTATCCGTAAGACATAGTATATCCATAGACTCACTTCTTATCTCATTAGTGTTTTGTCCTATACCCCTTCTCATTCTCACTGTCCAACATTAGGATTTGCAGTCCTTATTTCAAACTTACTGGTTATGCTGTAGATAATAATTTGAACTCATCTCTGTTTATTAAGACAACACAGTTAATATCTTAATAGGGACTATTTAGATTAAGGACACATATTATTTATATGGTGTGCTGCCAATATTGAACTCTCAATTCAAGGGGAGGTATTGAAAGTAGGCAGGAACCCTGTAAGTCTTTAAGGGGAAACTGCAATACCTAGGATTCACACTACTGGAGGGGAAGATACACTAGCAACATGAGAAAACATGGGAAGAAAACGTCCCAAACAAACCCAGATACTATACCAAAGTACCCAGTGACAACATGACAGAAACATTGTCAGAAAGGGAGTTGTACATAATTAAAATGTTCCGAGAAGTGAACGAGGAGTCAAGAGAGCAAAAACAGGCAATGCTAAAAGAGCAACTGCAGGAAGCAAAAGATCATTTCAATAAAGAGATAAGAGATTCTGAAAAAAACAAACAAACAGAAATCCTTGAAATGAAGGTTACAATAAACCAAAATAAAAACTCAATGGAAAGCTTAACCAACAGGCTAAATCACTTGGAAGACAGAATCTCAGACAATGAAGACAAAACATTTAATCTTGAAAACAAACTTAACCAGACAAAGAGGATGGTAAGAAATCATGAACAGAACCTCCAAGAGTTATGGGACATCATGGAAAGACCAAATTTAAGAGTTATTGAGATTGAGGAAGGCACAGAGACACAAACCAAAGGAACGAATAATCTGTTCAATGAAATAATTTCAGAAAATTTCCCAAATCTGATGAATGAAATGGAAAGTCAAATTCAAGAGGCTTATAGGACATCAAAAGCACAAAATCACAACAGATCCACACCCAGGCACATTATAATGAAAATACCTAACATACAAAAGAAAGATAGAATTTTAAAGACTGTAAGAGAGAAACATCAGATTACATATAGAGGGAAACCAATATGAATATCAGCAGATTTCTCAGCCCAGACCCTAAAGGCAAGAAGGGCCTGGAACATATTCAAAGCATTGAAAGAAAATGGATGCCAACCAAGAATCTTATACCAAGCAAAATTTACCTTCAGATTTGAAGATGAAATAAAATCCTTCTATGATAAACACAAGCTAAAAGAATTCACAAATAGAAAGCCTGCCCTACAGAAAATCCTCAGCAAAATATTCCAAGAGGAAGAAATGAGAAACAATGTAAGTCAGCAAAGGGAGGAACTACCCTAATGGAACAGGCAATTAAAGGAAAAACAAAGTAAGATTAAAATCCAAAAATAAGTCAAAATGACCAGGAATGCAAGTCATATCTCAATAATAACCCTAAATGTAAAAGGCCTAAATTCATCAATCAAAAGACATAGACTGGCAGATTGGATTAAAAAGAAAGACCTGACAATATGCTGCCTTCAAGAGACACATCTCATAGAAAAAGATACCCACAGACTAAAGGTGAAAGATTGGGAAAAAACATACCATGCACATGGACTTCGTAAAAAAGCAGGAGTTTCCATCCTCATTTCAGATAAAACAGACCTCCAGCCAAAGTTAGTCAGAAGGGACAAAGAAGGACTTTTCATACTATTTAAGGGAAGCATAAATCACCAAGACATAACAATCATAAATATGCACCAAACAATGGCACATCTATGTACATTAATCAGATCCTTCTCAACTCCAGGAACCAAATAGACCAAAACACAATAACACTGGGGGACTTTAACACTACTCTCTCACCATTGGACAGATCCTCCAAGCAAAAATTGAACAAAGAAACCATAGAGCTCAATGACACAATCTCTAATTTAGACTTAACAGACATATATAGAATATTCCATCCATCGAAAAGCAAATACACTTTCTTCTCAGCAGCTCATGGATCCTTTTCTAAAATAGACATATGTTATGCCACAAAGCTACTCTTAGCAAATACAAAAGCATAGAGATACTACCTTGTATTCTATCAGATCATAATTGAATGAAATTAGAAATCAACAATAAAGTTAAAAACAAACTATTCCAACACCTGGAGATTAAATAATATGCTATTGAATGATGCATGGATAACAGAAGACATTAGGGGAGAAATAAAAAAATTCTTAGAGGTCAACGGGAACAAAGATACAACATATCAGAATCTCCAGGATACTATGAAAGCAGTGCTAAGAGGAAAATTCATTGCATGGAGTGCATTCAATAAAAGAATGAAAAGTCAACAAATAAATGACCTCACATTACAGCTCAAAGCCCTAGAAAAAGAGGAACAGATCATCACCAAAAGTAGTAGAAGACAGGAAATAATCAAAATCAGAGTTGAAATCAATGAAATTGAAACAAAAGAAACAATTCAAAAAATTGACAAAACAAAAAGTTGGTTCTTTGAAAAAATAAACAAAATTGATAAACCCTTAGCCACACTAACAAAGAGAAGGAGAGAGAAAATCCAAATTACTAAAATTCGTGATGGAAATGGAAATATTACAACAGACACAATTGAAATACAAAACATAATTAGAAGCTATTTTGAAAATCTATACTCCAACAAAATAGAAGATCTGGAAGACATCAACAGGTTCTTAGAGGCATATGAGTCACCCAAACTGACTCTGGAGGACATACACAACTTAAGTAGATCAATTTCAAGCAATGAAATAGAAGAAGTCATCAAAAGCCTACCAACAAAGAAAAGTCCAGGACCAGATGGATTCACACCTGAGTTCTACAAGACCTTCAAAGAAGAGCTCATTCCAATATTCCTCAAGTATTTCATGAAATAGAGGAGGAGGGAACCCTTTTAAACTCATTCTATGAAGCTAATATCACCCTGATACCAAAACCAGAGAAGGACACATTGAGGAAAGAAAATTTCAGACCAATATCCCTAATGAACATAGATACAAAAATTCTTAACAAAATTTTAGCAAATCACATACAAAACATATTAAAAAGATAGTGCACCATGATCAAGTGGGTTTCATCCCAGTGATGCAAGGTTGGTTCAACATCCGGAAATCAATAAATGTAATTCACCACATCAACAGACTTAAAGTCAAGAACCACATGATTATGTCAATAGAAGCAGAGAAAGCATTTGATAAAATACAGCACCCCTTCATGCTCAAAACACTAGAAAAAATAGGGATAGTGGGGACATTCCTTAATATTGTAAAGGCTATCTATGCTAAGTCCACAGCTAACATCATTCTAAATGGAGAAAAATTGAAAGCATTCCCCCTGAGAACTGGAACAAGGCAGGGATGACCTCTTTCTCCACTCTGTTCAACATTGTCCTTGAAACTCAAGCCAGAGCAATTAGACAGACCAAAGAAATTAGAGGAATATGAATAGGAAAAGAAGAACTCAAACTATCCCTATTTGCTGATGGCATGATTCTCTATTTAGAAGACCCTAAAAATTCCACCAGAAAACTTCTGGAACTCATAAACTTCTGGAACTCATAAACTCATAAACTCATAAATGATATAAAATTAATGCTCATAAATCTAATGCATTTTTATTCATAAGTGATGCATCCTCTGGGAGAGAAATTAGGAAAACTATACCATTCACAATAGCCTCTAGAAAAATAAAATACTTGGGAATCAATCTAACAAAAGAGGTGAAAGGCCTCTACAATAAGAACTACAGAACACTAAAGAATGAAATTAAAGAAAGTCTGAGAAGATGGAAAGATATCCCACGTTCTTGGATAGGCAGAATTAATATCGTCAAAATGGCCATACCACCAAAAGCGTTATGCAAATTCAAAGCAATTCCAAGTAAAATCCCAATGATGGACTTCATAGAATTAGAGCAAGCAATCATGAAATTCATTTGGAGAAATAAGAGACCCAGAATAGCCAAAACAATTCTTAGCAAGAGGAGCGAAGCAGGAGGTATCACAATATCAGACCTTCAAATATACTACAGAGCAATAGTAACAAAAACAGCACGGTATTGGCATCAAAATAGACAGGTAGATCAATGGTACAGAATAGAGGACACAGAGACAAACCCACATAAATACAGGTATCTCATACTTGACAAAGGAGCCAAAAACATACAATGGAGGAAAGATAGCCTCTTCAACAAATGGTGCTGGGAGAACTGGAAATCCATATGCAGCAAAATGAAACTAAACCCATATCTCTCACCCTT
>JAJEJO010050575.1:223216-262637 GCA_020662805.1 Glaucomys volans
ACAGGTATCTCATACTTGACAAAGGAGCCAAAAACATACAATGGAGGAAAGATAGCCTCTTCAACAAATGGTGCTGGGAGAACTGGAAATCCATATGCAGCAAAATGAAACTAAACCCATATCTCTCACCCTGTACAAAACTCAACTCAAAATGGATCAAGGACCTAGGAATTAGACCAGAGACCCTGCACATAAAGGAAGAGAAAATAGGTCCAAATCTTCATCATGTTGGCCTAGGACCAGATTTCCTTAACATGACTCCCAAAGCGTAAGAAATAAAAGCTGGAATCAATGATTGGGATAGAGTCAAACTAAAAAGCTTTTTTCTCAGCAAAGGACACAATCAGCAATGTGAAGAGAGAGCCTTCAGAGTGGGAGAAAATCTTTGTCACACACACTTCAAATAGAACACTAATCTCCAGAATCTACAAAGTACTCAAAAATCTTTACAGCAAGAACACTAATAACCCAATCAATAAATGGGCCAAAGAAATGAGCAGGCACTTTACAGAGGAAGATCTTCAAGCAATCAACAGATTTATGAAAAAATGTTCAACATCACTCGTAATAAGAGAAATGCAAATCAAAACTACCTTAAGATTTCATCTTACCCCAATTAGAATGTCTCTTATTAAGAATACAGGCAACAACAGGTGTTGGAGAGGATGTGGGGAAAAGAGTACACTCATACATTGCTGGTGGGATTGCAAGTTGGTGCAACCACTCTGGAAAGCAGTGTGGAGATTCCTTAGAAAACTTGGAATGGATCCACCTTTTGACCCAGCTATCCCACTCGTTGGCCTATACCCAAAGGACTTAAAATCAGATTACTACAGTGATGCAGCCACATCAATGTTCATAGCTGCCCAATTCACAATAGATAGATTGTGGAACCAACCTAGATTCCCTTCAATAGATGAATGGATAAAGAAACTGTGGTATATATACACAATGGAGTATTATTCAGCCATAAAGAAGAATAAAATTATGGCATTTGCAGGCAAATGGATGATGTTGGAGACTGTTATGTTAAGTGAGATTAGCCAATCCCCAACATCCAAAGGCCGAATGATCTCTCTGATAAGTGAATGATGATGCATAATGCGGGGTGGAAGGGTGGCAAGAATGGAGGAAGGATAGATAGCATAGAGGGAAGGGAGGGGTGGGGTCGGGTGGGGGGAGTAATAATAACGGAATGTGTGACAGACATCATTGCCCTGTGTACATGTATGAATGCACAGATGGTATGACTCTACTTTGTGTACAACCAGAGAAGCAATAGCTGTACTCCATTTGTGTTCAATGAATCAAAATTAAATAAATTTAAAAAAAAACAGTATTTGCCCTGTGACTTTAATAAGTCTATAATATCCATAGTATAGTATTTAAAACTAATAAAACTAATGTACTAGCTTCCCTATAGTCTTCATATTAATATTATATCCATATTATTGCATTGGAAAGTGATATAATATCTGCCTTCTGGATATTATTACCTAAATATCCATATTATAGCATTTAAGACTAACATAATAATTGCCTGTGACCTTTATTATTAATATGACATCGACTTGATAACATCTAAAGCAGACATCAGAGCTGCCCTGTGGTCTTTAATACTAATAAAATATCCACACTAGAGCATCTATAACTAATATAATAGCTGTATTGTGGCCTTTAATATTAATAACTGTAGCATCTGAAACTGATTTCATGCTGATTTCATTGACCTTTGATATCCTGATAATAGCCATACTGTGGCATCTAAAACTGATAAAATAGCTTCTCTATGACCTTCAATAATATGATATAAATTTCATAATATGAATAGTGATATAATAGCTGTTCCCTTGCTTTTAATACTAATATGATAAACATATAACAGCATCAGACCCTTATGTAGTAGCTGCCCGTGTCTGTTAATATTATATCAACACATTGCATCTAAAATTACCATCATAGACGCCTTATAGCCTTTATTGTTTATATTATATCTATATATTTTTTTAATTTTTACAGACTACATTTTGATTTATTGTGCACAAATGGGGTACAACTTTTCATTTCTATGGTTGTGCATGATGTCGATTCATGCCATTCATGTAATCATGAATGTGCATAGGGTAATGATGCCTCATTGCCCATTTTTTCATACCCCTGCCCCTCCCCTTCTTATTTCCCTCTACATAATCTAAAGACTGACAAAAACCACCCTGGGGCATTTAATAGCCATATGATTTCTACACTATAGCATCTAAAACTAATATACAGCTGACCTGTGGTCTTTAAAACTGATGTGGTATCTGTACTACAGCACCTAAAACTGATATAATATTTGCCTGTGACCTTTAATAGTAATATATGTATGCTAAAGTATCTCAAAATAATATAAATTTTTATAAATACCAAAACTAATATAAATAATGGATGTTTGGCCTTTATTTTAACATCATATCCAGATTGTGGTCTCCAAAGTGAATGTAATAGTTTCCCTACTGCCTTCAATACTTACATGATATCTATATTTTTGCAACTAAAACTAAAATAATAGCTCCCCCAAGGCCTTATTACTGACAACATATTCATATTTCAGCTCCTGAAACTCACAAATCTGCCACAAGGCAGATGATTATGCTAGTATAATATTCATAATATAGCATCTGAAGCTAAGATGTTACCAGTACTGTAGACATTAATACTGACATGATATGCATACAATGGTATCTTAAGTAATGTAATTGCTGCCATGTGGCCTTTAATACAAATATAATATCCATACAATACTATCTAAAACTAATGTGGTAGCTGCCCAGTGTACTTATATATTAATATAATGTCTGTGTTATAACATTTAATATAATAACGTCCCTGTTGGCTTTAATACTAATATAATATCCCTAGTATTCCATCTAAAATTAGATGCTCTGTGGTCTTTAATACTAATATGACATTAATATGTAGCATCTGAAACTAATATAGAAGCTGCCCTCTGGCATTTAATAGTAATATGATATCCATACTGTAGCATCTAAGATTTGTATAATAGGTGTTCTGTGGTCTTTAATGCTAATATGATATTCATACTATAGGATGTAAAACTAGTATATTAATTGCCCTGTGATCTTTATTATTAATATTATACTAGTGTCTAACTCATATGATAGGTGACCTGTAACCTTTAAGATTAATATAATTAATACTTATATAATATCCATATTATAGCATCTGAAACTAATAGTGCCTTTTGGCTTTCAATATTGATGTAATATCAATATCACTCTGAGTTCTAGCCAGGAGGAGCCCAGAGATCCAGCCGCTTGACCTTCCCCACAGGCCGGACCACCGCATTATCAAGCATCTCTCAGGCAACAGACCACTGAAAAATAGGAGGCTTGAATAGTACAGTATAATTTTATTGCTGAACTTTTTCAAAATAGTATTATGAGAGAGTTCCCCGAGTTCCCCACTCAGGACGTTGGCCCAGAGCGCTCCCATGGGTCCTCCATGGGGGCCACCAGCACAGCCCAGAGGCGAGAGTCTTCAGCACAGGAAGTGGGCACTGAGGAGAGGACACTTGGGTCATCCTCTCCAGAGTCCCAGCTCAGAGACTTGTGTTCAGCTCAGCCAAGTCCCACAAGAATTCCAGGTCCAGGAGGTGGACCCAGAGACAGACATCAGGCTCAGCCCAGTGCAGATGGGTGAGAGTTCTCCACTCAGGACGTCAGCCCAGAGTGCTCCCATGGGACCTCTGAGGGGGCAGCAGGCATAGTGTAGAAGTGGGAGCCTTCAGTGTGGGAGAAGTGAGCACAGAGTGCACACGTGAGTCTCCCACGCTGGGAGACCAAGGTCAGAGGTCAAGTATTACTCCAGCCTGGCCCCAGCCCACAGTCTAGTGCTACTGAAGACTAGGAGGTGAGAAATTGGAAACCTGCAGGGACACCACTTGTTTTAAGAGGCGAAGCTGCTATACCTCAGATTCTCACAGATAGAAGGGAAGATAAATGAGCAACATGCAAAGACAGGGGAAGAAAGTGTCTCAAACAAACCTAGATACTGCACCAACAGAATTCAGTGATAACAGGGTAGAAGAAATGTCAGAAAGGGAGTTCAGAATGTACATAATTGAAATGATCAGAGAAGCAAACAATGAGATGAGAGAGAAAATGCAGGAAATGAGTGATTGCACCAATCAACAATTTAAAGAACAGATGCAGAAAGCAGAAGATCTTTTCAATAAAGAGATAGATATGTTGAAAATAAACCAAACAGAAATCCTTGAAATGAAGGAAACAATAAACCAAATTAAAAACTCAATAGACAGTATAAGCAGCAGGCTAGATCACCTGGAGGATAGAACATCAGACATTGAAGACAAAATATTTAATCTTGAAAACAAAGTTGGCCAAACAGAGAAGATGGTAAGAATTCATGAACAAAGCCTACAGGAATTATGGGATATCATGAAAAGACCAAATTTAAGAATTGTTGGGATTGAGGAAGGTGCAGAGATACAAACCAAAGGAATGAATAGTCTATTCAAAGGAATAATGTCAGAAAATTTCCCACATCTGAAGAATGAAATGGAAAATCAAATACAAGAGGCTTGCAGGACACCAAATGTACAAAACTACAACAAGTCAACACCAAGTCACATTATAATGAAAATACCTAACATACAAAATAAAGATAGAAATTTAAGGACTGTGAGAGGAAAAAAATCAGATTACATTCAGGGAGAAACCAATACAGTTATCATCAGATTTCTCAACACAGACCCTAAAAGCAAGAAGGGCCTGGAATAACATATTCCAAGCCCTGAAAGAAAATGGGTGCCAACCAAGAATCTTATACCCAACAAAACTCATCTTCAGATTTGGAGATGAAATAAAATCCTTCCGTGATAAATAAAAGCTAAAAGAATTTACAAATAGAAAGCCAGGACTACAGAACATTCTCAGCAAAATATTCCATGAGGAAGAAATGAAGATCAACAACGTAAACCAGCATAGGGAGGAACTACCCTAAAGGAATAGCCAAATAAAGGAGAAACCAAACCAATTAAAAAACAAAAATAAGACATAATGATTGGGAATACAAATCATATCTCAATGATAACCCTGAATGTTAATGGCCTGAACTCATCAATCAAAAGACATAGACTGGAAGATTGTTTTAAAAAAAAAGACCCAATAATTTGCTGCCCCCAAGAGACGCATCTCATAGAAAAAGATACCCACAGACTAAAGGTAAAAGGATGGGAAAAACATACCATGCATATGGACTCAGTGAAAAAGCAGGAGTTTCCATCCTCATATCAGATAGAGTGGACTTCAAGCCAAAATTAGATGGGATAATGAAGGACATTTCATTCTCCTTAAGGGAAGCATAAATCATCAAGACATAACAATCATAAATATTTATGCCCCAAACAATGGCACATCCATGTATGTCAATCAAATCCCTCTCAACTCCAGGAACAAAATAGACCACAACACAATAATACTAGGTGAGTTTAACACACCCCTCTCACCATTGGACAGATCCTCCAAGCAAAAACTGAGTAAAGAAACTATAGAACTCAATAACAATTGCTAATTTAGGCTTAACAGACATATATAGAATATTTCATCCATCAAGAAGTGAATACACTTTCTTCTCAGCAGCACATAGATCCTTTTCTAAAATAGAGCATATGTTATGCCACAAAGCTACTCTTAGCAAATACAAAAAGATGGAGATATTGCCATGTATTCTATCAGACCATAATGGAATGAAATTAGAAATCAGTGATAAAATGAAAAGCAGAAATACTCCAACACCTGGAGATTAAATAATATGCTGTTGAATGATGCATGGATAACAGAAGACATCAGGGGGAAAATAAAAAAATTCTTAGAGATCAATGAGAACAATGATACAACATATCAAAATCTCTGGGCTACTATGAAAGCAGTGCTAAGAGGAAATTCATTGCATGGAGTGCATTCAATAAAAGAATGAAAAGTAAACAAATAAATGACCTCACATTACAACTTAAAGCCCTAGAAAATGAAGAACACTACATCACCAAAAGTAGTAGAAGACAGGAAATAATTAAAATCAGAGTTGAAATCAATGAAATTGAAACAGAAGAAACAATTCAAAAAATTGACAAGACAAAAAGTTGGTTCTTTGAAAAAATAAAATATATAAACCCTTAGCCACACTAACAAAGAAAAGGAGAGAGAAAACTCAAATTATTAAAATTCGTGATGAAAAAGGAAATATCACAACAGATTCTAATGAAATACAAAACATAATTAGAAGCTATTTTGAAAATCTATACTCCAACAAAATCGAAAACCTGGAAGACATCAACAGGTTCCTAGAGGCATATGAGCCACCCAAACTGAATCTGGAGGACATACACAACTTAAATAGACCAATTTCAAGCAATGAAATAGAAGAAGTCATCAAAAGCCTACCAACAAAGAAAAGTCCAGGACCAGATGGATTCACAGCCGAGTTCTACAAGACCTTCAAAGAAGAGCTCATTCCAATACTCCTCAAAGTATTTCATGAAATAGAGGAGGAGGGAACCCTTTTAAACTCATTCTATGAAGCTAATATCACCCTGATACCAAAACCAGAGAAGGACACATCGAGGAAAGAAAATTTCAGACCAATATCCCTAATGAACATAGATGCAAAAATTCTTAACAAAATTTTAGCAAATCACATACAAAAGCATATTAAAAAGATAGTGCACCATGATCAAGTGAGTTTCATCCTGGGGATGCAAGGTTGGTTCAACATCCAGAAATCAATAAATGTAATTCATCACATCAACAGACTTAAAGTCAAGAACCACATGATTATTTCAATAGATGTAGAAAAAGCATTTGATAAAATACAGCTCCCCTTCATGCTCAAAACACTAGAAAAAATAGGGATAGTAGGAACGTTCCTTAACATTGTAAAGGCTGTCTATGCTAAGCCCACAGCTAACATCATTCTAAATGGAGAAAAATTGGAAGCAGTCCCCCTGAGAACTGGAACAAGGCGAGGATGCCCTCTTTCGCCACTACTATTCAACATCGTCCTGTCAACAGACCACAGAAATTAGAGGGATACGAATAGGAAAAGAAGAGCTCAAACTATCCCTATTTGCTGATGACATGATTCTCTATTTAGAAGAGCTTAAGAATTCCACCAGAAAACTTCTGGAACTCATAAATGAATTCAGTAAAGTAGCAGGATAAAAAATTAATGCTCATAAATCTAATGCATTTTTATTCATAAGTGATGCATCCTTTGAGAGAGAAATTAGGGAAAGCACCCCATTCACAATAGTCTCAAAAAAATACTTGGGAATTAATCTAACAAAAGAGGTGAAAGACCTCTACAATGAGAACTACAGAACACAAAAGAAAGAAATTAAAGAAAATCTGAGAAGATGGAAAGATCTCCCATTGTAGATTATCCATGAACATTTTGCAATTTTGCCTGCATTTGAGAAAGTGGTGGGGATACCAATGTGACTGTGATCCAGTAGCTGGCTTCTTGGAAGACACTGTGTGATGGACACAGGGAAAACAAAATATAGAAGCACTGGAAAACACGAGTCCTTTGGAGCCACTTGGCTTCTAAGCCCTTCAAGGCCCTGCCCTACAGGCTGCACTATGGAATAACAGGAGCAAATGCAGTGGGCTGCAAGCCCTATTTGTGAGTTCCTTATATTTTTATTCTCTGTTGTTCTCTTCTGAATCCCTCATGCATGTTTGCTAATACCCAACACCTAGCACAAGGTATGTAACAGCACGTGCTGAGGCCACAGGGACTGCATCAGCACCTCCAGAGTCCATTTTATACCCAAAGGCAAGTTTTATGTTGTTTTCCTTTTTAAAATGTGCCAGAGTTGTGAGGAGTGGAAGAGAGATACTTGCTAACAGCTTGCCCAGGGCCCTGTCCTCCTTGGTTGCATGACCATGGGTGACCTGCACAAGACGAGCAGGTAGTGCACAGCTGCCTGAGGAGCTTGGGACAGAGGAGCCCGTGGGCTTGGGCTGTGGGTGGCCATGGAGGGGGCCCTGTTGTTGAGATTTAGAAGTTGTTTATACATTCTAGATTGTAGGGTGTATATATAGATATCTATATATATAAAATCCCCATCAACCTGGGTTTTTGTGTCATAATAAGAAATTTGGGCAAGGCACAGTGGTGCATGTTGGTGCTCCCAGTGCCTTGGGAGGATGAGTCAGAAGGATCACATTTTCAAAGCCAGCATCAGCCACATCAGCCCTAGGCAACTAAACAAGAACTTGTCTAAAAATAAATAATAAATAAAGGGATAGGGATGGGGCTCAGTGGGTAAGTGACCGTGGGTTCAATGTCTGGCACAAAAATTTTACATATTTGGTTTCTGCCCTGGTTTCCTGGCACTCATCTCCTGATCCTTCATCTCTGAAGCAGTCTCTGTGATGCCAGTGAGTGAACCAGGGCCTAGAGCTCCAGGTGGCCCTGGTGACAATGGAACTAATCCTGTGATTAGCCTGTTGGAACTTGAGCCCTCCCGCAGATTTGTGGAGAATTGGGGGGCTGAAGTTTCATCTGATCACCAGTGAGGAATTATTTAATGAATCAGGGTCGCTTAATGAAGCCTCCATGAAGAGCAAAAGGACAGCGTTTAGGGACTGTCTGTGTTGCTGAGGGTGCAGGGAGGGTGCTGCCTTGAGAGGGCATGGAAGCTACGTGCCCTAACCACTGCCTTTCCCTGTGTGTGTGGTCATGGGCCTGTTCCAGCCTATTACTGAAGGTATGTTTAAATGATAGGCTTCATGGTGAATTGGCAGTGTTTAAGAAAACTGCTTCCTGGCTGCTGTGAGTCACTTCAGTAAATAAAGAAGGGGGTCATGAAGCTCATATTTATGTCTGCAGTAGATAGAAATTGTGGGCCATTTGGGAACCTGCTACTTTTAACCAGCATCTGAAGAGGATTCTGTCTTGTGGACACTGATAAGAACTGCTGAAACAGCTGCTGGCATGTAAAGGTAAGTACTGTTATGGTGAGAATTGATTTTAGAATTGAGGTTGGGGTGATATTGGAGGTTATAGTTGGGGGAAGGGTTAGGAAATGTTTAGGGAAAGGTCAGAAGGTTAAGGAGATAGATAAAAGGTGAGGGTTAGGAAATAGGATAATGGTTAGAGTGTTGTTATAGGGGGAAGTCTGTGGAGGGTTATGAATATGATTATTGCAGAAGTATATGGTTTTTGGCATTGGAAAGGATGGGTGAAAATGATGATGACTAAATATTTATGGTAAAGAAAAAGTTTAAAATTATGGATGGGATTTTAGGAGGAAAGTTTGAGAGTTAGGGTCAAGGATAGGATCAGGGTCAGGGTCAGGATTGGGCTTAGGGGTTAGGATTAGGGTAAGGGTTAGGGTCAGGGTCAGGGTTGTGTGAGGTCGGATGCAGATGGCCAAAAAGGAGTCAGACCAAAAGCAGTTGAACAAAGCTTTATTGGGATCAGTCTTGGGTGATGTTCACCAGTCCTCCAGAGTGAAGGGCAGGGGAAGTCACACATGGCTCTGAATGGCTGGTGCTTTTATAGTTTTCAATAGGCAGGGGAAGGCTTTAGAGTTCAGCATCCTCCTGAGGTTGGCTGGAAATCCTGCTGGGACTTGTATCGCTCTGGGATTAATCTGGGGATCCCCCTGACTGACAGGTGGATGTGAGGCACCATTGGGGTTTGTCTGCTAGTGTCCCAGTGGTTATGCTTTGGCGCACATGGGCTGCCTCATGTTCCTTCATGCATGCGTGGGCTGTCTGATGCCCTGCCCCCATTCAGCCACCTTGAACCACACTAACAGGGTCAGGGGTAGGGGTAGGGTTAGGGTCAGAGTCCAGGTTTAGGGTTTAGGGTTAGGGTTAGGGTTTAGGGTTTAGGATTAGGGAGAGGGTGAAGGTGAGGGTTGATAGGGTTTGGGTTCGGGTTGGAGCTAAGGTGTTAGGGTTAGGGTTTTAGGCTTAGGGCTAGGGTCTTAGGGTTAGGACTAAAGTTTTAGGGTTAGGGTTAGTTTTAGGGTTAGGGTGTTAGGGTTAGGGTTATGGTTAGGGGTTGGGGTTAGATTTAAGGGTTAAGGGTCATGATTTGGGTTAGCATTAAGGACTGGGTTACCATTAAGGTGTTAGGGTTTATGGTTAGGTTTATGGTTAAAGTTAGGTATTATATCTCAGTAATACCATTTACCTTATGTAGAACCAATGTAAATAGCCTGCTGGACTGTAAGTGTGGGTCTGAGAACAACTCATTTGTCAATATACCCCTCGCAATATCCCCTGCTGCCTGCAGCAGTATCCTGTATCTTCCCGCAGATTCCTCTCTTCTGCCACTCTTCCTCATCACATCCATACTGGTAGGAAGAATTTAACCCTTCAATTCCCCCACACATAGCCTTTTTCTGGAATTCTATTCTTCTAAGCCCAAAGGTCTCACTCCTCTTGATTCTGTCTCAGGACCCAGTCTGTCTTCTGGAAACATTTGCTGTACAGAGTTCAAGTTCTGAGGCACTTATTTTACCTCCCACCCAGTGAAGAACCTTATCCTTTAAATTGGACACATGTTTACTCTAAATCTTATTACTGTTTTAGTAAGCTTCTTCATTGCTGTGACTAAAGACCCAACCCACACATGTTTGGGGAGGAAACATTTACTTAGGGGCTCCCTGTTGTAGAATTCTCAGTCCACAGACAGCCAGTTCCATTCCTCAAGGCTCAAGGTGAGGGAGGACATCACGGTGGAACAGTGTGGCAGAGGGAAGTAACTCACATGGTGATCAGGAAGCAGAGAGTCACTCAACACTATAGGTATACTCCATCGTCACACTCCCAGTGAAACACATCCTGCAGCTACACACAATCTGCCTCTAGTACCCACTCAATCCCATCATGGATTATTTTGATGATCAGGTTAAGGGTATAGCCCAATAATTTCTCCTCCAATCCTTCTTGCATTGTCTCACACTGTGCTATTGGGGGGGCACTTCACATCCAAATCATAAAAATTACTGTACTCAAGCCCTCTTTACTCTGCTTTACCCTCAGGCCCATTACTCTGGTTCTCTTATTCATTACCACTGAATAACAGATATATTCATGAACAAATGTTAAGCTTTTCATTGAAATTAAAATTAAAAAACAGATACCATCTTGTATGTATCAAATTACATGGTCAGACTGTACTATATGATTTTGAGGATATCGAGGGGTGAGGAACGATTATGAACTAAAAGGAAGTATGTATGTAGCTGTATTGGAGAACAGGTAGGCAACATTCCCCCAAATCCACACATAACCTGCAACTGTGTAATCTCACTTTGAAAAGGAACAATTACAAGGACAATATCTATAATGTGACTTTGCATGTGGGGAGCTGGAATTTTTAGCTTCTAACTCAAAACAATAAATCAGCAAATTATGTTCAAAGGTTGCTGTAGAATTCACTTCCAAGGATAAAAGTCAAATGAATTATTTTCTTGGAAGAAGCAAGAGGAGGGGACTGGTGAACAGGGATCAAGAGGAAAACAGAACTTCATAAAACAAGCAGAAGTGGCTTCACAAACAGGATAGGAAGTAATAATAAAGGTATTATTAATTTAATTATCCATGATTTTTAAACAGGACAAAAAAGAATAATCTCACCCAAATCTCAAAATGACACACACAGGCCTAGATTTATGAGAAAGGGTTGGTCTTATTATATTGGTTTCCTACTGCTTCCATGAGGTGCCACTTTCTGGAATTGAGGTTGGGTAGAGGTGGTGGCAGGGAGTGGTCACTGAGGGCCCTGGTTTGTGAGGCTCTGCTGTCCAAAGCAAGGCCTAGCTTTCTGTCATCCACTCGCCTTCTTGAGCCCTGAAAGCCCCTGCTGGCCTGGCATTGAGGCAGCTGCCTTTCTTCCTCAATGCCATGCCCACCCCCACCTAATGTCCCCTGCCCCTGTCCTCAGCTTCAGCTGGGACAGACAGGATTGGGCCAGGAGGCCTGGAAGCCCACAGGGGCCAGGATCCCACAGGTGACCACTGCCATCAGGTCATCCAGCCATGGAGACAGGCTCTCTGGATCTTCCCAGCCTGGGCCAGCCAGTAGGCAGTTGCAGCAGGAGTCCTGCAGAGCAGAGGTCATATCCTGGGCCCTCAAGGTCACCTGTCAGCCTGGGGCCAGAGGGCCCCAGAGGGCCCAGTGGAGCAGGCCACACTCACCATGCCTTCTGGGGGACCTCCCTCTCCTATTAACTCGAGAAGAAATTTAAGTGGTAACTAAGTAGGTTCTGATTATATAAATATGAATAAAAAATGGCCAACAGAACTACAGGAAAACATCCAATAACATTACTTAATGTTACAGTTTGGGTCTAAAAATGTCCCTTGGAGAGCTCAAGTATCAGGAGACATAGTTCTGTGCAGAGGTGAGGACATTGGGTTAGGAGAGTGTTACCTCAGCAGTGGATGGATCCATTTTCAGGATCAATGATTTGAATAAACTACAGGGTAACAAGGACAGTGGGGCATGGCTAGAGGAGGTAGGTCACAGAGGGTGTGGTCTCAGACTGTAGCTCTCCCTGGCTCTTCTTTCTCTCTGCTTCCTAGTTGCCAGGACATAAGCAGCCTTCCTTGGACACACCATTCTGCCATGGTGTTATGCCAACTTAGACCCAGAACAGTGGACTCAGGTGATCCTGCACTGTGACCTCTGAAACCATCAGCCAAAATAAAATTTAGTTGTCTTTGTTTGTTCTTCACAAGGATTATATCCATGAATATATTGGGGGAAACTAGGTAATGGCTACATAGTTCTAAGTATATTTTCTAATATTTGTGAGTCTTCTTTGCATAAAATTAATATTTTTTGAAAGCTGAGAAAATCGTAAACATTAATTTTAAAAAGAGGAAATAAACATTACACCTAAATCAATCAAAAATGCTCAAAATCAAAGATAAAATATCTCAAAGTTAAAAAGTGAAAAAAAAAAAAAAACCCATTGAGAAACCCCTCATGCCTCACGCTCTCTGAGGCCCTTCACCTGTGTCTTCTCACCCTCACAAAGGCCCTCACTTTAAGTTTAACAGTCTCTATTCTGAAGACAAGAGGGATGAGTCAGAATAAGCACGAAGCTGGATAACAGCAATGCGGGACTTGGTTCACAGCCCCCCTGTGTTGAAGTCCCATCACCTCCTCTTTACCTCCACACAGTCTTGGTTTATTTTTCTGATAGTCAAATGCTGTTTATTTAATAACTGTAATAAGAATACACTTATTCTTATTGTTAACTTTGGAATTATAAAAATTCTTTTCCTTCCAAAAGGGAAGATCACAAATTTAAAAGTATCACGAGATTTACCCAGAACTGAAGATTTGAGGATTTTCATATTTTTTGTGTACATACTTGGTTGGGTTGCTTTTACTTCCCTCCCTCTTTCCTAATCTTTTTTTTGTGTGTGTGTGTGTATGCGTTTTTAAATTAGAGAATTATATAGTCATAAGTTGTAGTTGGTTCATATAGAAAAAAATCACACACGTGTAGACTTTTTCTCAATTCCCATTC
Source organism: Glaucomys volans (assembly GCA_020662805.1). NCBI lineage: Eukaryota > Metazoa > Chordata > Mammalia > Rodentia > Sciuridae > Glaucomys > Glaucomys volans. The sequence goes on from JAJEJO010050575.1 coordinate 236,801, forward strand.
TCTCCCACATCCCTCCCTGCTTCTCCCCTCCTATTCTTCCTCTATGCTACTGATCTTCTTTCACTAATTGGTTTTTGATTTGCACTTTCGACACATAAAGGTAAAATTTCCTGTGGTATATTTATATATTCCTGCAACATGATTTTGTTAAATTCATTCCATGTTTCTTCCTCATTCCCATTCTTCCTCCCTCTCAACTTCCTTCTCTTCCACGATCTTCCCTACATATTTATGATACCAATACACCCCACTGCCTTCTTCCCTTACTTTTCTCTAGCTTCAACATCTGAGAGAAAATATTATACCCTTGATTTTCTGAGTCTGGCTTATTTCACTTAGCATGTTTTCCATTTCCATCCATTTACTGGCAAATGTAATAATTTCATTTGTCTTTTGGACTAATATTCCAAATGTTTGTAAATACCACATTTTTTTTATCCATTCATCATTGACCATCACTCAGTTATTGATTCCATCATTGTTATTGTGTTCATATAAACATTGAAGTGGTTGTATTACCATAGTATGCTGATTTGAATTCCTTTGGATAAATACCAAGGAGTGGGATAGCTGGGTCATATGGTCTTTCCATTAATAGTTTTTGTTTTGTTTTGATGTTTTGAGGAATCACCATACTGCTTTCCACCATGATTTACTAATATTCAGTCCCACCAACAAGGCATGCATATACTTTTTTTTGCCACATCCTCACCAGTATTTATTATTGTTTGTATTACCAATCATTGCCCTTCTGAATGGAGTAAGATGAAATCTTAGTGTAGTTTTGATTTGCACTTCTCTGATTGCTAGCAATGTTGAACATTTTTGCATATATTTTGGCCATTTTGTTTCTTCTTTTGAGAAGTTTCTGCTTAGTTCTTTTGCCCATTTATTGATTCAGTTACTTTTTTGAGTGTAAAATTCTTGGTGTTCTTTATATTTTCTAGATATTACTCCCCTGTCAAAGCAGGTGGCAGAGATCTTCTCCCATTCTCTAGGCACTTTCTAAAAACTTTTCAGTGTTTCCTTTGCTGTACAAAAATACTTTTGTGACATTCCAATGGTTGATTTTTGGTTTTGTTTCTTACACTTTAGGAGTCTGGTTAAGGAAGTCAACCCTGGTGTCAAACTCTGCAAGTGTTGGTCCTGCTTTTCTTTCTTGCAGTTACAGAGGTTCTGCTCTAATTCCTATGTTGTTGGCCCACATTGAGTTGACTTTTGTGCAGAGTAAGATGGTGATCCATTTTCATTCTTCTACACGTCGATATCCAGTTTTCCCATTACCAATTGTTAAAAGACTCTCTTTTTGCCAGCATATGTTTTTGGTGTCTTTATCTAGTATCAGATAACTTTATCTAGGTGCCTTGTCTCTGTGCCTTTTATTGTATTCTATTGGTTTTCACACCTGTTTTGGTGCCAATACCATGCTGTTTTTGTTACTGTAGTTCTGTAGTATACTTTGAGATCTAGTTTTGTGATGCCTCCAGTATTGCTCTTCTTTCTCAAGATTGCTTTGGCTGTTCTGGGTCTCTCATTTTTTCATGCAAATTTTAGAACTTTTTTTTCTAGTTCAGTGAAGTATGTCAATGATATTTTGATGCAGATTGCATTAAATATGTACAACACTTTTGGTAATATGACCATAGTGACTTCTCCATGCTCTTGTATTTTCTAGCTCACTGGAATGTTAATAATTCAAGGTTTCCCCCAAAGCAGAAGAAATCAAAGCAAGAACCAATAGATGGGATGGATTAAAACTAAAAAGCTTTTTCTCAGCAAAGGATACAATCAATAATGTGAAAAGAACTTACAGAGTGGGAGAAAACTTTTCTCCATGCACTTCAGATAGAGCACTTGTCTCCAAAATTTATAAAGAACTTACAAAACTTTACACAAAAATACAAATAAACCAATCAATAAATGGGCCAAAGAACTGGACAGACACTTTACTGAAGATGATATACACGTAATTAATAAATATATGAAAAAATGTTCAACATCTCTAGTAATTAGAGAAATGCAAATTAAAACTACTCTAATATTTTATCTAACTCCAATTAGAATGGCTATTATCAGGAATGCAAGCAATAATAGGTGTTGACTTGGATGTGGGGAAAAAGGTACACTCATACATTGCTGGTGGGACTCCAAACTGGTGCAGTCACTCTGGAAAGCAGTATGGAGATTCCTCAGAAAACTTGGAATGGAATCACCATTTGACCCAACTATCCCACTCCTTGATTTATACCCAAAGGACTTAAAATCAGCATACTACAGTACCACAGCCACATCAATGCTTATAGCAGCTCAATTCACAATAGCTAGATTGTGGAACCAACCTAGATGCCCTTCAATAGATGAATGGATAAAGAAACTGTGGTATATATACACAATGGAATATTATTCAGCCACAAAGAAGAATAAAAGTATGACCTTTGCAGATAAATGGATGGAATTGGAGAATATGCTAAGTGAAATAAGCCAATCCCCCAAACCAAAGGCTGAATGTTTTCTCTGATAAATGGATGATGACACAAAATGGGGGTAAAGGGGTTGGGGCTAAGAGAAGAATTTAGGAACTTTACATAGAGGGAAAGGAAAGGTAGGACGGTGCAGGCGTATGAGGATGGTGGAATGAGACATCATTACCATATGTACATGTATGATTACATGAATGGTATGAATTTACATTGTGCACAACCACAGAAATGAAAAGTGGTACCCCATTTGTGTATAATGAATCAAAATGCAATCTGTAACATGTGAACTGAATCAGGAAGTTGTAGATCAAGAAAATGGTCACAACAATTGAAAACTCACATTTTTAATCTTTGGATTTGAACTTCAGTTTTAGCACATACTGGGACTTCATTTTTGCCTTTGAGCAAATAGTAAAATTCAAACCTACAATCGTCTTTGTGAAGTAGAATCTTTCTGAGGCACACTGCAGGTTCTCTGTAAAAGATGTGGATTTCTACATATTATTGATTTCCAAGAAATCCTGAATGTCAACTAAGAAACTGAGCAGTGGATAGGAAACACAGCTGCACTTGGCCTGCATTGACTCAGTGTGTTCGGTCTTGCAGGTGTGTAGACATCAGTTTATAAGAGAAATGTAAGAATTGGGCCTGAATTCATCCCTTAGCTTCTGCTGATGTCATTCATCTGCCACAGGGACAATGTGAAACCTGGTTTCCGCATATCAGAGGAGCTTTGGTTTCAATGTTAACGAAGCATTTTACAAACTTTTGTTAATGTAGATGGAAGACCTTCAGAGATGCTCTATAGCATTGGGCAAAGGAAGATATGTTCTGGTTTTTTCAAGGTCATGGGAATTAGTGGATTCTGATTTGAGTTAAGGAATGATCCCCCCACCAAAAAAAAAGTCTATTTAAAATCATCATGTTGAAGAAACCACATAGGATATATTTAGGTGTGAGGAATGAGTGGGGTGAATGCAAGCCATTCCTCCACAAAAGGTTTTGATATTTTGGAAATGCTGTAGGATCTATTTCTCCTGCTCAGTTAGTCTTCTTGCACCTTTCATTCTACCACTGCATTTTCTGTTTCTCAGGAGCAGATTTTGGCCTTATTGTGTCTTCATTGTTGTGTTATGCAGAGTGAGTTTCTTTAAATCTACATTGTGTGGCACTCTTTATTTCCAGAGGCATCATTGAGTTACCTGATTTCTAAATGTACTTGTTTCAATTGAAGGGTTAGATGCAGGTGTTGTGGTGAAGGAATGCCTTTCCCACTAGATCAAATGCCAGTTAAGCAAATCTTCCTAAGTGTAATCAGCTGACCATTGTTGGCATCAGGAAAGAGGCCAGAACTGGGGAGGGCGTTCACATCCTTGCTAATTGCTGTTTTGGTCAGGAATTGCCCTTGCTGACACAATGATGTTGCCACTACTTCTTGCTGTATTAACATATCACTTTGCAGGTGAAGAAAATCCTGGAATTTTGGGGGAGACTCTTAACAATGACAACATGTTTTTGTGTCCCTTCACTGAAGTTGGTTTTCATCTCCAACACACTTCTGCATCTAGTGCCAATCAATGTCCTTTATTCGTCTCTGTTTGAATATTCAGATGTGACCCTCTGTACCATTCCTCTCTTTCAGCATGATGCAGGTTCAAATTGGGTGTTACACCCTTTTTGACTCTGCTCATCTATCCACCATCAGTCTCTTGTTCCAGGACTCCAATTCACTTTCCTGGAGCAGCATTGTGACAGTGTCTGTGACACTGGCCTGTATTCTGCATCTTCAAGGCATTCATAAAAGAATCCTGTGCCAGGGGGCTTTGTTCCAGACAGCCAGTAGACAGGTCAAGAGAACTAAATTTTCATTGAACACACTGGCCAGATTATTCTCCATCAAATTGTGAGTTAAAGGGCCCCTTGAAAAACCATACCAAGATCATTTGTGAGAGCAGCCTATTTGAAACACAGAAGCAGTGTTGGTGGGACCTGGCCTGTGGAATGAGCACAGAATATCTGTCCTAGTTGCCAGCTCCTTGATGCCACCCATCCTCAGTACTTAGTGATTGACTCTGTCATCTCCAATTGGTCATAACAGCAGGTACGCCACTCAGAAGTCCTTAATTCCAGACTCCGGCTGTGTCTTGTTTGGGAATTGTAGGAAAGGTGGAGCATCTCACCAGTTATTGTGTTGCTTCCCAATTCAACCATCCTCTAATCCACAGAGTTATATGGAATGGTTCCCTGCTTTGAGCTGTCCTCCACCATCAATGCGAGTGTCTGCTAGGATCCTAGGCCAGGTTCCCCACATGGCAAATTCCTGAGAGAGCCCTGACCAGGAGGAGAGTGTTCAGAGGGCAAGACCCCGATTACCAGTGCTGAACTTCGAGACACACGTGTCCTCCTGCACACTTCCACCCCTCCAGAGTCCACCATCCATGGTGGGGACCAATTGCCTGCAGCAGGGTCCCCTTCCCCAGAATGCCTTGATGCCTGCTGCGTCCAAGTGAGCACAGCACTACCTTATGGACCTGGAGAGTATTGCAGCCTGTCAGGCTTCAGCAGGATCCCTTGATGTGGATTGAGTGGGATCTATCAATAGGCAGAAGGGCCTCACCCCCAACAAACCCTGATTCCTCTTCTCCTGGTTGAAGGGGTGGGGTGATAGCAATTTGCAGGTGAAGAAAATCCTGGAATTTTGGGGGAGACTCTTAACAATGACTACATGTTTTCATGTCCCTTCACTGAAGTTGGTTGTCATCTCCAACACACTTCTGCATCTAGTGCCAAATCAATGTCCTTTGTTCGTCCCTGTTTGAATATTCAGATGTGACCCTCTGTACCATTCCTCTCTTTCAGCATGATGCAGGTTCAAATTGGGTGTTACACCCTTTTTGACTCTGCTCATCTATCCACCATCAGTCTCTTGCTCCAGGACTCCAATTCACTTTCCTGGAGCAGCATTGTGACAGTGTCTGTGACACTGACCTGTATTCTGCATCTTTTTTTTTTCTTTTTTGGTACTGGGGATTGAACCCAGGGGCTCTTGACTACTAAGCCACATCCCCAGCCCTATTTTGTATTTTATTTAGAGACAGAGTCTCACTGAGTTGCTTAGGGCTTCCCTAAGTTGCTGAGGCTGGCTTTGAACTCGTGATCCTCCTGCCTCAGCCTCCCAGGTGCTGGGATTACAGGCGGGCACCACTGTGCCTGGCTCTTGTATTCTGCTTCTTTGAGGGGTTCCCTTGTGCCAGAGGGCTTTGTTCCAGACAGCCAGTAGGTCAAGAGAATTAAATTTTCAGTGAACACACTGGCCAGATTATTCTCCATCGAATTGTGAGTTAAAAAGCCGCTTGAAAAACCATACCAAGATCACTTGTGAGTACAGCCTATTTGAAATGCAGAAGCAGTAGTGGTGGGACCTGGCCCATGGAGTGAGCACAGAATATCTGTCCTAGTTGCCAGCTCCTTGCTGCTGCTTGTCCTCAATACTTAGTGATTGACTCTGTCGTCTCCACATTGGGGATAACAGCAGGTAAGCCACTCTACTTAGAAGTCCTCCATTTGAGATTCCAGCTGTGTCTTGTTTGGGCATTCTAGGGAAGCTGGGGCATCTCACCAGAGTTGTTTTGATGTTTCCCAATTCAACCATCCTCTAAACCACAGATTTGTGTGGAATAGACCCTGCTTTGAGCTGTCCTCCACCATCAATGCGGGTATCTGCTAGGGTATTAGGCCTGGTTTCCGACATGGCAAATTCCTGGGAGAGCCCCGACTAGGAAGAAAACATTTGGAGGGCAATACCCCAATGCCCAATGCCAATCTTTGGGACCTACATGTCCTCCCTCACACCTCCAACCCTCCAGAGACCACCATCCATTTAGGCCTGCAGTGGGGTTGCCTTTCCCAGAATGCTTTGATGCCTGGTGCATCCAAGTGAGCACAGCACCACCTCATGGACCTGGAGGGCATTGCAGCCTGTCAGGCTTCAGCAGGGCCCCTTATCTTGGATGGTGTGGCATCTATCAAGAGGCAGAAGAGCCACACCCCCAACAAAACTGGCACCTCTTCTCTGGGTTGAACAAGTGAGGATCACATTTGAGGCAATCAGCAGACCCATAGGACTCACGCACTTTGTCTTCCCTCTTAGTTTCAGAGCTGAGATGTCCTTTGTCTTGAAACTTCCTCTGCAGCAGCCAAGAGAGGAAGAGATTCTGGTTGCCATGACAACCATCATGCCATTGTGTGGTCATCAGGTCATTCTGTGACAGCAGGGGGAATCTGCAACCCAAGTAGGATCACCAGAAAGCCTTTCTTGAAACCCCATTTTTCCATGTGCCAGCACCACACCCTGGGGATAGAAAAAATGAGCATTCTCTTCCCTGAGCCAGGAAGCTGCAGGCCTTTCAAACACAGCATTCTGTAAGACAGCCCCTCCAACTCTTCATATTGTAGCTCTCCTGTCTTTAATTCTCAGGTACCAGGCACAGTGGTGAACAAGTTATGCATTCTGAGGTGGGCTCAAAACCAGGACAGAAAGTTGTTGAAGAGAACTGAAGCATTGAGACTTCAATGGATATGACTTTCTGCAAATCATCTCACACTAATGAGTGTTGAGAGGAATTCCTGCAAACACAAGTACTGGAAGTTTCAAACTTGCTTGGGGATTTATCATTTTCTGGGAGCAAATATCATTCCTGGATTCAGAGAACACATCATCCAACACATCTCCTCTTTCTCTATATATATTTTCAGACTGTGTTTCACTAGATTGCTGAGACATTCACTATTTTAGGGAAATTATCTTTGCCAGACAGCCAGCTGCTTCAAACACACCCATTCCTGAAGTTTCAAGCAAGTTCCAGCAACTCCACTGGGACATACATTTGGCCCAGGTGTCTGCAGTTTGGAATAATTGGATGTAAAAGTTCATGAAGAATGAGAAGAGTGAGTGAGGTGTGATTGGAACTTTGTGATTGGAACAGGTTGATGTTCAGTTGTGAATGATGCTCTCCATGTCGGTTGATCCAAACCACCAGAGCATATAATATTTGCTATATATGCCTACTTCTCCTCCTGACCCAGGCCTCCATGGATCACTCAGTTAATAGACTCCTCAGTGAGCAGCTACAACTCTTTTAATCCTCAAATGGAGAGGGATAAATTTTTATCTCATAATTCTTTAGAAATTGGGCATTGAAAGGCAACAAATATTACTTGCAGGACAGGTCAACAAAAGTGAACTTCAGAATGAGAAAGAAAGTGTTTGGCTTTGCCTTGGGGTGGTTTTCCTGCAAAGCATTTCACAGAGCTACACCTGCAGGACATCTAGTCATCTACCATAAAGAGCCTCCTCAGAGAAGTCCAAACCTCCAATATCTCAAACTTTGACTCCTCTGTTCTTTTCAGTGAATACAACATGGTGGGATAAATATGTTTTAATTGGAAGCTCATTCTAAAGAATGTGTTCTGCTGGTCAGCAGTGCATTACCAGTCACCAGGATTTTTGAAGAGTAGTTATTCCTGAAGAGGAGACAACTCTCTGAAACAGACAGGTTACACCAGAGTCATTAATACGCTGCTGTGTGGACTGAATCAGCAAGTTGTAGATCAAGAAAATGGTCACAATTGAAAAGTCACCTTTTTCATCTTTGATTTGGAAGTTCAGTTTTAGCAATACTGGGACTTCATTGTTGCCTTTGAGCAGACAGTGAAATTCAACCTATCACCTACACTAGTTTTTGTGAAGTAGAAGCTTTCTGAGGCACACTACAGTCTCTATGCAAAAGAAGTGGACTTCTCCACATAAACGATATCCAAGAAATCCTCAATGTTAACCTAAAAACTGAACAGTGTAGAGGAAACACAGCTGCTCTTGGCCTGCACTGACTCAGTGTGTTGTGCCTCACATTTGTTTAGACATCAGTTTATAACAGAAATGTATGAATTGGGCCTGAATACATCCCTTATTTCTGCTGAGGTCTTTCAGCTGCCACAGGGACAATCTCAAACCTGGTTTCCTCATATCAAGAGGAGGATCAGTTTCAATGCTGATGAAGCATTTTTCAAACTTTTGTTAATTTAGATGGAGGACCTTCGGAGATGCTCTGAAGGATTAGGCAAAGGAAAATATGTTCTGTTTTTTTTCAAGGCAATGGGAATCAGTGGATTCTGATTTGAGTTAAGGAATGACCCAAAAAAAGTCCATTTAAAATCATCATATTGAAGAAAGCACATAGAATATATTAGTTGTGAGGAATGAGTGGGGTGGATGCAAGCCATTCCTCCAAAAAAGGTTTTGGTATTTTGGAAATGCTGTAGGATCTACTTCTCCTGCTCAGCTAGTCTTCTCACACCTTTCATTCTACTCTTGCATTTTCTCTTTCTCAGGAGTAGGTTTTGACCTGACAGTGTCTTCATTGTTGCGTTATGCAGAGTGACTTTGTGTAAATTTACATTGTGTGGCACTCTTTATTTCCAAAGGCAAAATTCAGTGACCGGCATTCAAATTGTACTTGTTTCAATTGAAGTGTTAGAGTTAGCCCACTGGCTGAGCACTTGCCCAGCATGTGTGAGGTACTGAGTTCAATTTCAGACCCACATAAAATGAATAAATAAAATAAAGGTCTATCAACATCTAGAAATATCTTTTAAAAATAATAATAATCTTGAATATTAATGGCCTAAATTTATCAATCAAAAGCAGAGAATGAGCTGCTTATTTCCAGAAAGTTTGCTGTAGTTCGATGAAACTCTGTGGGTTTGCTCTTCTCATCACTCCCAACATTCTCACAAAATTTGGTGAGTCTACCTCATAGGGAGCTGTTTGTAGCACACTTTGTTTCTGCTGCTTGAACAGGCTTTAATTCACTATTCCAGAATAGGAAAAATGAATTGCATATTTTCAAAAGAATCACTGGGGGATTTCAATGAAATTCACTATATTTGTTCTTCTCATCATTCACAATATACTCACAAAGATTGGTGAATCTCTCTCCAAGGGTGCTCTTTGTAGCACACTTTGTTTCTCCAGCTTGAAGAGGCCTGAATTAACTAAAGCAGAATAGCCGAGAATGAAGTGCTTATTTCCACAAAGTTTGGTATAGTTCGATGAAACTCTGTGGGTTTGTTCTTCTCATCACTCCCACCATTCTCACAAAGTTTGGTGAGTCTATCTTCTCGGGAGCTGTTTCTAGCAAGCTTTGTTTCAGCTGCTTGAACAGGCCTTAATTCACTATGGCAGAATAGGCGAAAATGAATTGCTTATTTCCAGAAAGAATCACTGGGGGATTTCAATGAAACACTCCATATTTGTTCTTCTCATCATTCCCAATATACTCACAATGTTTGGTGAATCTCTCTCCCACGGTGCTCTTTGTAGCACACTTTTTTTCTGCAGTTTGAACAGGCCTGAATTCACTAAAGCAGGATAGCAGAGAATGAACTGCTTATTTCTAGAAAGTTTGGTGTAGTTCAATGAAACTCTGTGGGCTTGCTCTTCTCATCACTGACAACATTCTCAGAAAGTTTGGTGAGCCTCTTTTCTAGGGAGCTGTTTGTGGCAAGCTTTGTTTCTGCTGCTTGAACAGGCCTTAAATCACTATGGCATAATAGTCAAAAATGAATTGCATATTCCCAGAAAGAATCCCTGGGTGTTTTCAATGAAACTCTCTATATTTGTTCTTCTCATCCTTCCCTATATTACTCACATAGTTTGGTGAATCTCTCTCCAAGGGTGCTCTTTCTAGCACACGTTGTTTCTGCAGCTTGAACAGGCCTGAATTGACTAAAGCAGAATAGCAGAGAATGAACTGCTTATTTCCAGAAAGATTGGTGTAGGTCGATGAAACTCTGTAGGATTGCTCTTCTCATCACTACCAGCATAATCACAAATTGCTGAGTCTATCCCCTATGGAGCTGTTTCTAGCACACTGTGTTTCTGCAGCTTGAACAGGCCTGAGATCAGTAAAGCAGAAAAGCAGAGAATGACTTGCTTATTTCCAGAAAGTTTGGTGTAGTTCAATGAAACTCTGTGGGTTTGCTGTTCTCATCACTCCCAACATTCTCACAACGTTTGGTGAGTCTATCTCCTAGGGAGCTGTTTCTAGTACACTTTGTTTCTGGTGCTTGAACAGGCCCTAATTCCCTATGGAAGAATAGGCAAAAATGAATTGCATATTTCCAGAAAGAATAACTGGGGGATTTCAATGAAACTCTCTATATTTCTTCTTCTCATCATTCCCAATATACTCACAAAGTCTGGTGCATATCCCTCCAAGGGTGCTCTTTGTAGCACACATTGTTTCTGCAGCTTGAAAAGGCCTGAATTCACAAACGTAGAACAGCAGAGAATGAACTGCTTATTTTCAGAAAGTTTTGTGTAGTTTGGTGAAATTCTGTGGGTTTGCCCTTCACATCACTGCTAACATTCTCACAAAGTTTTGTGAGTCCTTCTCCAAGGAGTGCTTTATACCAAACTTTGTTACTGCTGCTTGAACAGGCCTTAATTCACTATGGTAGAATAGGCAAAAATGAATTGCATAGGTCCAGAAAGAATCCCTGAGGGATTTCAATGAAACTGTCTATAGTTGTTCTTCTTATCTTTTCCAATACACTCACAAAGTTTGGTGAAACTCTCTCCAAGTGTGCTCTTTGTAGCACACTTTGTTTCTGCAGCTTGAACAGGCCTGAATTCACTAAAGCAGAATAGCAGAGAATGAACTGCTTATTTCCAGAAAGTTGGGTGCAGTTCCATGAAACTCTGTGGGTTTGCATTTCTCATCACCTCGAACTTTCTCAGAAAGCTTGGTGAGTCTACCTCCTACGGAGCTGTTTATAGCAAGCTTTTTTCTGCTGCTTGATCAGGCCTTAATTCACTAGGGGAGAATAGGCCAAAATGAATTGCATAAGTCCAGAAATAATCCCTGGGGGATTTCAGTGAAACTCTCTGTATTTGTTCCTCTCATTTCCAATAACTCATAAAGTTTGGTGAATCTCTCTCCAAGGGTGCTCTTTGTAGCACACTTTGTTTCTCCAACCTGAAGAGGCCTGGATTCAATAAAGCAGAATAGCAGAGAATGAACTGCTTATTTTCAGAAAGCTTGCTGTAGTTCAATGAAGCTCTGTGAGTTTGCTCTTCTCAACACTCCCAACATTCTCACAATGTTTGGTGAGTCTGTCTCCTAGTGAGTTATTTCTAGCACACTTTGTTTCTGCTGCTTGAGCAGGCCTTAATTCACTATGGTAGAATAGGTGAAAATGAATTGCGTATTTCCAGAATGAATCACTGGGGGATTTCAATGAAACTCTCTATATTTGTTCTTCTCATCATTCCTAATATACACACAAAGTTTGGTGAATCTCTCTCCAAGGGTGCTCTTTGTGCACACTTTGTTTCTCCAGGTTGAAGAGGCCTGGATTCACTAAAGCAGAATACTAGAAAATGAAGTGCTTATTTCCAGAAAGTTTGGTGTAGTCCGATGAAACTCTGTGGGTTGCTCTTCTCAACACTCCCAACATTCTCACAATGTTTGGTTAGTCTATCTCCTAGTGAGCTATTTCTAGCAAGGTTTGTTTCTGCTGCTTGAACAGGCCTTAATTCACTATGGCAGAATAGGCAAAAATGAAATGTGTAAGTCCTGGAAGAATCCCTGGGGGATTTCAATGGAACTCTCTATATTTGTTCTTCTCATTTCCAATACACTCACAAAGTTTGGTGAATCTCTCTCCAAGGGTGCTCTTTGTAGCACACTTTGTTTCTCCAGCTTGAAGATGCCTGGATTCACTAAAGCAGAATAGTAGAAAATGAACTGCTTGTTTCCAGAGCATTTGGTGTAGTTCGATGAAACTCTGTGGGTTTGCTCTTCTCAACACTCCCAACATTCTCACAATGTTCGGTGACTCTATCTCCTAGTGAGCTATTTCTTGCACACTTTGTTTCTGCTGCTTGAACAGGCCTTAATTAACTGTGGCAGAATATGTGAAAATGAATTGCTTATTTCCAGAAAGAATCACTGGGGAATTTCAATGAAACTCTATATTTGTTCTTCTTATCATTCCCAATATACTCACAAAGTTTGGTGAATCTGTCTCCAAGGGTGCTCTTTGTAGCACACTTTGTTTCTCCAGCTTGAAGAGGCCTGGATTCACAGAAGTAGAATAGCAGAGAATGAACAGCTTATTTTCAGAAAGTTTGCTGTAGTTCAATGAAACTCTGTGGGTTTCCTCTTCTCAACACTCCCAAAATGTTTGGTGAGTCTATCTCCTAGTGAGTTATTTCTAGCACACTTTGTTTCTGCTGCCTGAAGAGGCCTTAATTCACTATGGCAGAATAGGTGAAAATCAACTGCATATTTCAGAAAGAATCACTGGGAGATTTCAATGGAACTCTCTATATTTGTTCTTTTCATCATTACAAATGTACTCACAATGTTTGGTGAATCTCTCTCCAAGCGTGCTCTTTGTGCACACTTTGTTTCTGCAGCTTGAACAGACCTGGATTCACTAAACAGAATAGCAGAGAATGAACTGCTTATTTACATAAAGTTTGGTGTAGTTCCATGAAACTCTGTGGGTTTGCTCTTCTCGTCATTCCCAACATTCTCAGAAAGTTTTTTGAGTCTATCTCCTAGGGAGCAGTTTCTAGCAAGCTTTGTTTCTGCTGCTTGAACAGGCCTTAACTCACTATTGCAGAATAGGTGAAAATGAACTGTGTAGGTCCAGAAAGAATCCTTGGGGATTTCAATGAAACTCTTTAATTTGTTCTCCTCATCATTTCGAATACACTCATAAAGATTGCTGAATCTTTCTCCAAGGGTGCTCTTTGTAGCACACTTTGTTTCTGTAGCTTGAACCGGCCTGAATTCCCTAAAGCAGAATAGCAGAGAATGAACTGCTTATTTTCAAAAAGTTTGGTGTAGTTCAATGAAATTCTGTGGGTTTGCTCTTTTCAACACTCCCAACATTCTCAGAAAGTTTGGTGAGTCCATCTCCTAGGGAGCTGTTTCTAGCAAGCTTTGTTTCTGCTACTTGAAGATTCTTTAATTCACTAGGGGAGAAATGAATTGCATAATTCTAGAAAGAATCCCTGGGGGATTTCAATGAAACTCTCTATATTTGTTCTTCTTATCAATCCCAATATACTCACAAAATTTGGTGAATCTCTCTCCAAGGGTGCTCCTTGTAGCACACTTTGTTTCTCCAGCTTGAAGAGGCCTGGATTCACAAAAACTCTTTGGTTGATCTTAATATGTGACTGATGGTGGCTCGGAAGAACAGTATGTTGATAGGAATCAAGAGTAACACTATATTGATAAGGTTTCTGATGGAAACTTGGACACGGTACTTAAAATAGAGGCATTTCTGATTCATCTTACATTCTTGACAAAAAATGTGTCTATGTTTTGTCCTTGCATTGAGACACTGTGTGAAGCTGAGCTTAAAGGTGACAGAATAATTAATCTGGTGGAGGAAATTTCCAAGAAGTCCAGCATTCAGGCTCTGGTGAGGGTATTGGTGGCTGCCTTTAACCAGGTTTACAGGAGGAAATGAGAGCCAAAAGCAGAGCAGAGAGATTTTTCAAACTTTCAGTTTGACCAGAAAAGCAGAAGATACAAAGTTCAGAGGAAGAAGGGAGTGTTTGCTGAAGAGATTAGTGTAGAAGTAGAAAGAGTACTTTGCACTGGGACTACAAGAAAGCTGCTTTGAGGAACTTTCAGTAACTGGCCACAGCCCCCATCCCACTCAAGGGTATAAAAGTGTAAACTCCTTTGAAAGACTTGACTCTGCAATAGAAATTCCCCAGGACACCTCATAGATACAGAGCACCCTACTGACACAGAGAATTATTTTCCCAAGGTTCCTTTACTACGTCCCCTGTCCAGGCATTCAGCGGCCACTGCAGCCATGTTCCAATGAGGCCCTGCTATTGCTCTCATTGGTGGCAGACCCTGGCATCCTCTTCTTGGTGCTGTTTGTAGGCATCCCAAAAGCAAGATTTACATTGTCCAGCAGGTTTCCACCAAGATTTAAAGGCAGTGCATGGAATCACCAGAATCTGAAAGAGGGCAATCTGAAAAGCTGGGAGAGTAAAGCATGGTATGTAATGGAGACCCTGAGATGTTAGAGATGACAGAAACATGGAATGTCTGCCAAAGGAAGATACTGTGAAGAGTGAGTGGACCCATCCCAAGAGAGTGACCTTGCAAGGGAATGTGATGGGGTCTGCCCAAGCCCTTTGAAGTTCACATCATGCCACAATGTGTCACAGATGCCAAAAATGGAGCTACAGGAATTGAGGTTTGCCTGAGGTTTGCCTGGCTTGGTTCTGACCCATTTCTTCTATTTCCCAACTTCTTTGGAAATTGGAACATTTAACCTGTGCACTGTATTTTAGGTGTATGTAACTTGTTTTGTCAGTCACATCCAAGAGTCTAGTCTGCCTTGAGTCTCAGAGACTATGAACTTGGATGTTTGTACCCTGCTGGAACTATTGACTATGGGAACTCTTGAAGATGGATTGAATACAGTTTGCACTGTTAAGCGGACATTAGACTTTGGGGGTTGGAGCGCATTATTATGGTTTGGATCTTAAATGTCCTTCCAAAGCCGAAGTGGTGAAGGCTTGGTCCCCAGTACAACAGTGTTCAGAGGTGATGCCTTAGGCAGGAGACTTCGTCATAAAGGCTATGACTTCACAAATGAATTAGGAGCATTCATAATGGATTCATAACTCAGTGAGCTATTGGGAGGTGTAGAAATTTTAAGAGGTATGGCCTAGGTAAGGATCTCATTGGGGGAGTACTCTTGAAACACACATTATGGCATTTTATCCCACGTCCCTTTTCTCACCCACTTCCTGGATAACATGAAGTAAGCAGATGGGCTCACAGCAAGCCCCCTCTCATGCCCTAACTTGCCAGAGGCCTAAAGCAACATAGGGTCAAGTAACCACAGCCTTTAACCTCTGAGAGTATGAACCAAAATAAAACTTTACTCTTTTTAAGTCATTTTCCTCAAGTACTTTGTCACAGTGATGGAAAGCTAAGTCATATCCTCCCAAGGACATGAGTGAGCCCTCGGTGAGGCACCATGGGCAAGAGCTCCAGAGAAGGCCCCTCTCTCTGCCTCTGAACACTAAGAGTCTAGATTTTTTGTCCAGGTCTGTTTACCAAGCTCAGCAAAGTCTCCCATCTTTGACTGGCATTTTGAGCACATTTCATACCTGCTCGCAAACAAAATGAAGTGTACATTCTTAAATGGGTTTAGGCCATTAAAGGATGAATTAATTAGAAAGGCTATCTTGCCTCAGTGTGTGCAGTCAGAAAAATATTCATAGAAAAATGGATCCATTCTATCCAATTGCTTTTTCTTACATGACAGTTCCAACTAAGGCAATGTTGGTGACCAGGGCTCCCTTTCACAGGGAGTAGCCCTTTTACCCCTACACCAGCGTACCTCATGCCCTAAACCCTGTGCCCAGGTCCAAATTACTTGCAGGTTCATTTGGAAAATGTTAGTCACTGATCAGAGTTCTGGGAAGAAGAGCTACATAGATTGTTTCCTTCAATTTCTCTAAGCCTCTCAAGCAAAGCTTCCTCACATCTATCAGCTCACACTTAAAAAATGGACTTCTTCCACCCTGGACACTGGCCTGCTTGAAGTGTTGCTATTGCCTTGAGAGGCCATACATTCATGCTGCCCATTAGAATCACATAGGCACTTGTTAAAAATAAATATTCCTGGGCTCCATCTGGAAATTACTGAGTCAAACATGAGAAGCATATTCAAGGTCTGTTAATATTTTATGATTTAACATTTTGGAAGCAAAGAAAAATGAAGTTGGTAATAATTGAAATACTGTCAACATATTTGAATGTAATAAGTAAAATTAATACATTATTCAGTAAAACTCTTGTGAAAACTGTGAACAAGGAGCTTTCCTGTAATAAATAGTTCTTGGAGCTATATTTTGAAAAAGACCTACTGTATAAATAATGATAACACAGAAAAATTAAGTTGAGGACTGGGACTTAGCTCGAGTGGTGGAGCATTTGCCTGGTGTGCTCAAGGCCCTGGGCTCAGTCCCCAGAACTGTAGGGGAAAAAATGGAGTTAAGTTGAATATCTTCAAAATTCAATATCTCTATATAGCATATTTCAGAATGCAAGAAATTTTAGAGTAATGATCATTTAAAAACCTCATTTCAGTTGGGTGAGGTGGAACACTAGTATAATCCTGGAATCCCAGCAACTCTGGAGGATAAGATGGGAGGGTGGAAAGTTCAGGGCCAGCCTAAGTAATTTAGTGATACCCTGTCTCAAAATTAAAAAAAAAAAGAAGGTGTAGGGGTGTATCTCAGTGGTAGAGTAGCCCTGTGTTCAGTTCTCAACACTAAAACATGAGATTGTTAAACGTCATATAAAATTTAAATAGTTCAATATGTAAGTCAAGGAGAAAAAGAAAGTATGAACACACCATCACAGAAATAATTTTCTCCAGTTATTGATTTCTCAGATGATTTTACATCTATTTGATCTCAAAGAAAATTATCTTATTGGATGATAAGAGACCAAAGTTATGAAAATCATAACATTTACTGAATAGTTAATATGATATTTATGTTTAAATAATTTTTATCAGGTTCATGGTGCTTCCTAAATTCATCAGTACACTTCAGGAAATGGGTTTTGGATGGACAGTAAACCAGCATGTTTGTTTTTCAACAATACAACTGCTTACTCTTTTTTTTTTTTTTTTTTCAGTGCTGGGGATTGAACCTAGGGCCTTGTGCTTGTGAGGCAAACACTCTACCAACTGAGCTGTATCCTGAGCCCCACAACTGCTTACTCTTTACATCAGTGCTCAACAAGATACTCTTCTACACATTGTGCACATTAAATAGTATTAAAAATTAGGCAATTATTATTTTTAGTTGATACATTAGCAGATATGAATGCATGAGGAGGAGGGACATCAAATGCTTGGGAGGCTCATATCCTTTAGAGGCTGAGCAGACCTGATCTATGACAAGCAAATATCTCCCATACACGCCAGAAGCCTCCGCACCAACACTCAATAGTGACCGGAACCTTCATGGTGATTTGCTGTGGCCTGCTATGGTCTCTGGATAGGAAAACTCACATACCTGGCCAGCCCTCTAGATGGCTCCACTGTCAACTCTATGCTACTTTGGCCCCGGCCCTATCTTCAGACCTGTGGGTGTGAGTGTCTGATACAACTCATCACCCTGTGCTTCCCACAGGGGGCTCCCAACTGAGGGTGGAAGAATGAAGGTAACTGTGCTCCAGTTTATGGAGGAAAAACAGGCTGGAGGTGGGAAGGGAGGTCTGGAGGTGTAGGTGGGGTTTGAACTCAGGAAGGCACTCTCCCCAATCTAGTCCAGGATAAGGGGAGACTGCTGAGGATAAAGAGATGCTGGGGGACCCTTGCATGTGCCTATTCTTCCCATGGTGCTGGATGGACTCCTGCAGCTCAGGAGGAACTAAGCCCCAAGTGAGGGAAGGGCCATGGTTGAGGGAAGACATACAGCCAGTAGGGCAGGGCTGTGGATCCTCACCTGCAAAGTCCTGGCTTCTACTCTGCAGAGCACTCAGTGCAGCACAGCACCCTTTTAGCCCATGCAGGGCACCATATAAACCATCAGCACCCTTTGTGACTTTAGAGAGGCACCCCTGCACACCACAGGTAGGGTGCATGATAACAGAGGGGGCTCAGCCACCTGAGGTAAGATGAGAAAGTGGCTGGGTGATGCTCACCCACACAGGGGGGAGAGTGTGTGAGCCCACACATACACCACTAGTCTTGACCTTGGAATCTTCCCCATCACACTCTAGGGGATCAAGAGTAACACTCTATCAACACCAGAATTCCATACCATAGTGTGAACATATGAGCAGGGCAGCTATGGGCAAGGGCCTCACAGTCCAGGCCTGGCCAACAGCTGGGTCAGTGACCATCTTTCCTGTTCTCTGCCAGCCCTCATCCTCTCCACTTCCTTTTCTCTCTGGGATCAAGCTCTTAGCCTCACATGGGCGTAAATGCAGTTACTTCAGGTGTCAATCTCACTACATGAACCCACCCCAATGTTTCCCCCCTTCCTTGTGCTGGGGACTTCCTTGTGCTGGGACTCACCCCAGCAGTGAGCAGGGCTCTTTACTATAGTTCTGAGGTCCAAGGACAGCACAGCTAGGCTCTGAGGGGACACCCTATGGGCAAGGTGCCCAGCAATGCATCAGCCACAAAACCTGAGTCTGTTGAAATGTCAGACAGCAAGGATAGCTGCAGCCAAAGGTGAGTTCCTCAGTGGGACCCATCAGGGCAACTGGACATGTTAGCCCACCCACCTCTGAGATGGTGGTGACTGGAGCCTTGGCTGCATTAAGGAACCCCAAGTATGGAAGTGGAGGGACACCAGGCCCAGAGACCCAGGAAGTAGCATTCAGAATGACTTTTGAAGTTTGAGCACTGGGGAACAAACCTGACTCAACCACATGGCAAATTATCAAAAGCAAAATGAGCCTCAGTTTTCTCATCTGTAAATGGGAGTAGTGGAATCTCCCTTTGAAGGTTGGGAGGAATGAATTAGAACAAATGAAGAGACATCAGGAAAGTCCTAGAGATGGCTGACTAGAGATGGCTGTCCTTTTGCTGTTACCGTCACTAACCTAGGTTGGGGGTTCCACACATTTTCTGGAAAGGGCCAGAAAGAGTATATCAGGCTTTAAGGGACACATAATCTCTGTCCTCGCCACTGGCCTCTGTTGTCACAACAGCCAGGGAATATAAGTATATGAGCTCGTGGGGCATGTTCTTATCAACCTGCACTTGGCCTTGGGCACAAGAGGCCCATGCCTGTTCCAGAAGTTGCATGGGTTGGGGGTGGATGTGATCTCTAGAAATCTGAAGGCATATGGTCCCCTGCTCTGCCATCCATACATCCCAGCTCAAGTGGGATGGAACAATGTGAGGATGCTGATCCTGGAGGGCTTCAAAGCAAAGACAATTAAGATGGTGTTCTGTTCCTGACTGGAGGATCTAGAAACAGACGGAATTCCCCCAAGTTGGGAGAGCTCAGTGGTGACTTCCTGGAGGTGGGAGGGTCTGAGGTTTGGGATGGCCACTTGTCCAGACACGAGTCAGCTGGTAGGTGCTTGCTACAGTTTGTATCCAAAATGTCCCCAAAGGCCCACATGATAAAGGCATCCGCAGTCTGTGGTGCTCTTGGGAGGTGGAACGTGGAATACATGGGGCTGAGTGGAAGGAAAAGAGGTCATCGGGGGCATGTGGGAGCCGTCTCCCTTTCTGTCTCTCCTTTTGCTTCCCAGATACCACAAGGTGAGCAGTTTCCTCCAAAATGTGCTCCTGCCACAATGACTGTGACACCACGGGATCCAAACCAAGGGCCAAGCCACCACATACTGACCTCCAAAACCAAGAGCCAAAATAAACCTGTGCTCCTTGTAAATTGGTTACTTAAGGTAATTGGCACAGTGATGGAAAGCTGAATTACAGTGCTCCAAGGGAGAAAGGACAATGGTACTGGGAGACAAGAGGGTGCCTGCATCTCACCCCTTTAACGTTCCCTCCCACTCCCAGATCTTCCCTACCAGAGTTCACATTTTATGAGAGTCTGTCCACTGATGATTTCCATTGAGAAATATATCATTCTAGAAGGTACCACTCATTAGATTTTCTGGCAAATGGCTGGTGGCAATGCATCCCAGCACTGAGGCTCTCAGGCAGGAGGAGGGGACAGGTCAGGGACGTGGAGGAACAAGACCATGGTTCAGAGTGGATGCAGGAGGGGTGGGGGAAGCTATGTCCATTTTCTAGTTTCTCAATATCTATTGTGAAATGATGCTCCAGAGAAGAGGTGCCAGATATATTCATTCAGGAGCAGTGAGAAGGGTCCATGCAAGTACAGGTTCAGGGACCTCCACACCGTGTTCACCCCCAAGGTAATAATATGACAGCAGAATATGCATCCATGGATCAGCGAAACCATATCAAAACCAGAGACGGAAGTCTCTATATATGTTCCCCACTATTGGAGTCTGGTGGACAATTGAATCTGATTTGGGCATTGCATCTGAATTGGGTGTTAAATACTTTTTGCACATCCACCTAGCAAGGATTCAGACCAGGTATTCAAGTCCAGGTTGTGCAGAGTGAGCCCAGCACTCTTCAAGCTGCTCTTGGATAAATATTTATATATGGTACCACTGCTCTGGAGCATCATTTTGCAATAGACATTAAGAAACTGTAAAATGGACATAGCATTTACCCAGTAATTCTGCCTCTGGATTATTACAAGGAAAATAACCAGAGATGCTGAAAAAGGTTTATGAGCCATATGTTCACTGCAGCATTACTTGGAGTGACCCTGATTGGAAAGCACCTTAAATGCTCTATCAAGAGGAAACAGCAAACAAATGCAGGGGAAATGTACAATATATCTCATATTATATCATATTCACCTGCTGAAAGGAGTTTGATTTCTGGGTAAATTATATATTTGTGGATTACCCTTTTCCCCGCTTAGGTGAGTTATTTTTGTCCCATTCCCCCAAAACCACTTGGCCAGCTCTGTGTCTGTTCCTTAGTTCTATTATTTCTCTTTGCTATTGTGCTCATTCCTGCATTTGTGGGCATTAATATCTTCCAGCTACTTTCCAGTTTGTAATTTTTCATTTTCTTGATTTTAACATCTGAATTATCAATTTTACTTGATTATTGTTTTAGTTAAGCTAAGCTGCAGTTTCAAATTGATCACTCACATTTTGATGACTCAGTACAATAGAAGTGTGTTTATTCCTCTTGTAATTTACTTCTATGCAAAAAACAGTATCTGGCTAGGTGCAGGGACACATGCCTGTAATTCCAGCAGCCCGGGCAGCTGAGGCAAGAGGATTGCATGTTGAAAGCCAGCCTCAGCAACTTAGTGAGACCGTCTCAAAACAAAAAATGAAAAGGGCTGGGGATGTAGCTTAGTGATTAAGCACCCCTGGGTTCGATCCATGGTACCCACCTTCCCCCGCCAAAAAAAAGAGCAGTATCTGGGCTTGTTTGTCCACGTCTATAAGCCCAGACCATTTAAGTCCCTGGTGTTCTGCTTTAAAATTATTTAATTCATCTTCAACTTTTTCTTCTTCGACTAGATAAATGGAGACTGGAACAGCCACCAGGCACAAACATTTCTATCTCCAATGTCTTTCTCTAGAGCACAGGCACAGTAGCTCACGGCAGGTTCCCCAAGTTCCTGGGAATGACATTTGCACCAAGTACTTTACCATCACGTAACTTGGGTCTCTACGCTCCAGCCTGCAGTATGTTTCCCTGCTCCCCACTTGCTACACAATTGCTAAGCCAATGTCACACTTTAGACATTATTGTGTGAGCCAGGTGTAGTGAAACACACCTGTAATCCTAGCAACTGGGAGGCTGATGCAGGAGGAGTCCAAGTTTGAGGCCAGCCTCAGCATCTCAGCAAGACTCTCAGTAACTTAGAGAGAGATCCTTTTTCAAAATAAAAAATTAAATAAAAGGGCTTGGGATGTAGCTTGGTGGTAAAAGCACTCCCAGGTTCAATTCCCAGTACCCACCCCTGCCAAAGTAGACTTCATTGTGTGCTCTATTTCAGGGTAAGAGTTATGCTAGTTATTCTGTGGCAGCAAATGAGACCCTAAAATTGAGCCACTTAGAATAAATTTTTTAATCTGGCTTATTAGAAAGTTGGGGGCAGGTTGGCCACTTCCCACTGTCAGAGTCCCAGGCTGGTCCCATCGAATGGCTCCAGAGCTGCTCTGCTGTCACACACACCCAGCCAATAGAGGACCCTAAGGAACAGCTAGAAGCTGGCAGTGCAGACCTGAGGTGGCACCAAGCTCCTCCATTGGCATTCCCCATCTCAGTCACCTGCCACAGCCAGGTCAGAAGTCCTGGAGGATGGAGCTCATGCTCTCTTCATGAAGAAAGGGACAGTGGCTTTTAGGGGACAGGCAGTGCTCTCCTCTGCACATTGTTATTGGCATAATTATTTGGCATAATGATTTCATTTTCCTTGAAATCATTTTTTTTTTCTTTTTGTATCTACTTGTTCTGGTAGACTCTGTACACATTGTTTTCTAAATGTTCCATTATTGTAATCTTTAGATTTTTTAAAAAATAACATTTTTAAGTTAATTTTTTAAAAATTCTGAATAAGAGCTTTGCTTTATTTCCTAGTCAGGCTATTAGCCTCTACTTTTATTCAATTATGATCAGAACATACTATTTGTATTTTTCTTTTGTTGTAAGTTCTTTGGGATTTGCTTTTTTGAATGTATGACTTGATTTTGTGAATCCTTGAGAATGTTTGAAGTGATAGAACATGCTGTCTAAATGGGTACCATGTTGATATATATATTAATTATTTTATTTAATTTTGGGTAGTAATTTTATACTTATGAAATCTACAGTGGACAGAGAGAGAATTGAATCTTTTTTGGGCGGGGGGTACTGGGGATTAAACCCAGGGACACTCCACCACTAAACCACATCCCCAGCCCCATTTTGTATTTTATTTAGAGACACAGTCTCACTGAGTTGCTTAGGGCCTCGCTAAGTTGCTGAGGCTGGCTTTGAACTCGCAATCCTCCTGTCTCAACCTCCCAAGAGCTGGGATTATAGTTGTGCACCACCACGCCCAGCTTGGGCATTGCTTTTTAAATTAAAACTAATTTATCTCATTTAATGATTTTATGTCAATGGTTTCACATGATAGGATCTGGGCCTGCTTCGCCCTCACCCACCTATTTCCATCTGGCTGGTGTGCTTTGTCCTTCCTATTATCTCCAGTCTTTCTGAGATGATCTTTCTCAGGGGTGTAACAAACAAATGCCTGGATTTCACTTTATGATTCACACTGAGTCTTTTTGCCTGTAATAATTGAGTTAAAGCCATTTACACTTGCAGATGTTATCAAAGTATTTGATACCATTTTGTGTTATATTTTCTGTATTATATTTTGTTTCACTTGTTTCTTAAAAAATCTTTTGCTATGTTCTCTTTTGTTTTGTTTTGTATACCTTTTAATAATTTGGCAGGATTGTAGCTTTTGGTTTTAGAATTATCTTTTTACTTTAACATTTTCATTTAATCTTTTCTTTAGTTATTTTCTATTGATTACTTAGAATGAAGGGGGTCTAAAAGAGTTTATTTCTTTTTCTTTTCTTCTTCCCCATACCCAATGTTTCCAAGTTTATTTTTCTTAGGATTCACTGTAGTACCTTTAAATATATTTATGCACCTAGTACTTGGTGTAGCCATATTAAATATCTTTTAATTCTCTCTTTTGCTAATTTTATTTGGTTATGCCACTTTTTTCCCTGTGGAATTTAAATCATTTGCATTTTCTTCTATAATCATAAGCCATGAATATGTTCTAGTCTCAGTAACCCTTAATGGACTCTGCTCACTTAAGTGTTTTTAATTTTTTTTAAACTTTTAGATGTTGATAGACCTTTATTTTATTCATTTATTTATATGTGGTGCTGAGAATCGAACCCAGTGCCTCACACATGCTAGGCAAGTGCTCTACCACTGAGCCACAACTCCAGCCCCCAGTGTTCTTATTATAATTTTCAATTCATTTCTTGGTTAGCAGACATTCATCCTTTAAACTGGGTGAGGTGGTACACGGCTATAATCCTAGTGGCCCAGGAGACTGAGGCAGGAGGATTGCAAGTTCAAAGCCAGCCTCAGCAACTTAGGCCCTGAGCAACTTAAAGAGACCCTGTCTCAAAATAAAAAACAACAAGGGCTGGGGATGTGACTCAGTGATTAAGCAACCCTGAACCCAATCCCTGGTACAAAAAATAAATAAATAAAAATAAAAAAATAAAGTTCATCCTTTAGTAATTTTCTCAAGTCTTGTGTGACTGGCATTAAGGGGCATTTTGAGTTCCTATATATGGCCTGTGCTCCTGCAGCTCTGGAGTTGGGTTCTGTGGCAGTGCTGTTGGCATTCAAAATTGGCTTCTATTACCTGACTCACACAATTTAGTGAATGAACCCCTCTGTGCCTGTTTTCTCATTTTAAAATGGGGAATAATTAAAGCTTTCACCTCAAAGAGTGTATTTGAGGTGAAACCCAAAAGGTTCCTAGACATGAAAAGCTTCTAAGGGTAGCTGGCACGAGGGAGTATTCTGTGGTAGTCATTACTATCTCAGAATCCACCTATAGGAGCCAAAGCCTACCTTGATCTTTCACAGATTTGAAGCAGAATCTTACCAACTGCTCACATGATATAATTCTGAAGAAAATTTTCAGACCAATCTAATATTTTCCTTTTATAGATGACTTTATTTTTTCTCTAGTTTTCCCAAAAGATTCTTTGTATTTGGATTTTTATAACTTTATCAGAATCAATCAATCTCCTTTTTAAATCATGATTTTTTTTAAAGGTAGAGCATGCACAGAGAAAACTGCATATCTCTCTCTCACACACACACACACACACACACACACGCAGCTTAATGAATTTTTATAAAACAGAGGCCCCTGTAATCCAGACGCAGGTAAAGACAGGGGACATCATATTCTAGCAGCCCCTGCATGGACTTCAAATCACAACTTAGTGGAATTGCATCTTCTGGATTTTGTGAATACTCCCAGGAAAATCAAACCTCAAAATCTAAGCTGTAAAATTCTTCACTATCATGCAAAAGTGGTCAGATACCTTTGAGCATCGTTTTGGATTTTATGAAGTTTTAAAAGGCACACCACACGAATCACCCCTGAAAGCACACACTTCCTCACCTCAGCATAGTGCCTCTGTGCTCCCCAAGCCCTTTGAGGACGCCCTGGGCGGGCTGCCAGGACCCAAGGGAGGAGTGATGAAGCTGGCACGTGCGTTGTTGTTGCCTTGTCATGGGGCTTCACTCCCAGGCCAGGCCCTGGACTGGGTCCATGCTGCAGCTGCAGATGTCCACATGCCCTTGCTAAGGACTTCAACGGCTCATGGGTCCGTCTGGTTCTTCTCGTTACTGAGAGTGGGGCACCGGAGTCTCTCCACTGTTCACATTGAGTGATATGGTTTTTCCCTTAAGCCTGCCATTCTTTCTTTGTAATGTCGGTGTTGTAATGTCGCTGTCGGTGGTGCACACATTCATACCTACTGGAATCAGCTGCTGCTAGTATTCCTCCCCCTCCTATCTTACAACCTAGCTCCTCAGCCTGCAAACATCCTAGCCAGCCATTGGTCCTCTAGCCAGCCTGCAAACATCCTAGCCAGCCATTGGTCCTCTAGCCAGCCTGCAAACATCCTAGCCAGCCATTGGTCCTCTAGCCAGCCTGC
>JAJEJO010050575.1:262647-277718 GCA_020662805.1 Glaucomys volans
CAGCCTGCAAACATCCTAGCCAGCCATTGGTCCTCTAGCCAGCCTGCGACCATCCTAGCCAGTCATTGGTCCCATTGTGGTTAAAGCCCACTACTTAAGAGATGCTCCCCCAACCATTTTTTTTCTCTCTCTCCCCCCGCTCTGGAGAGTGTGCTCTCGTCACAGGCTCCCCCCTCACTTTCTCTCTCTCTCTCTCTCTCTCCCCCTCCCTCCCCCCTTCTCCCCTCTGCCTCGTCTCCCTCCCTCCCCATCCTCCCTCTCTCTCTCTCTCTCCCCCTCCCTCCCTCTCCCTCTCTCCCTCTCTCCCCCTCTCCCTCCCTCCCCCTCCTCCTCTCTCTCTCTCTCTCTCTCTCCCCCTCTCTCCCTCTCTCCCTCCCTCCCTCCAGGCAGACACTCCGTCTGCTTAATAAAATCTCTCCTGTCAGTTCCCAAGGCCAGAGTACTTTTTCTGGGTGCTTCAGTACTTACCATATCTTCTTAATAAACCTACCCTTTTGGCATTATAAGGCACTCTGCCTCTTTCACTGTAACCGTGTTTGTCCCAGTCTATTATTTTGTCTGTTTTAGTGAAGGCCGTCGAGCTGTGGCTGTTGGGCTATTTTCTTCCTATTACTTCCCACCTGGTTGTATTCTTGAATTTAAGGAGTGTCTTCAGTAGCATCATGTCACTTGATCATGCTTTTCAACCCACTCTGGTCATCTTTACTTCCAGTTTCAGGGTTCAATCCATTTCTGCTTGATGTGAACATTGAAGAGGTAGTGGTTTAGATAAGGCCTGTATGTGTTGTTTCTCTTCTTCTCCAGTTACACTTTCATAATTGCTAACTGTGTATTTTGCAGTGTACCATCTCATTCTCTTGTTTTATTGATTTTTAAAATTTAACTTCATAGCAGTTGTCCTAGGGATTATAAGAGCCTCTTAAAATGATCTAATTCAGATTAATGCTGATTTAATTTCAACATCATGCAAAAACTTGGCTTCAATATAACTCCATTCCCTCTCACTTCCTTTGTGCAACTTAAAAACAAACAACAACAACAACAACAAAAAACAAGATTTGTCTTTGTACATTATAATCCCTTCAACAGTTTTTGTTTTGTTTTGTTTTTTGGAATTGGTTTATTTCACTTAGCATGATATTCTCCAGCTCCATCCATTTACCAGCAAATACCACAGTTTCATTCTTCTTTAAGGCTGAGTAATATTCCATCATATATACATAACACATTCTTTAATCCATTCATCTGCTGAAGGGTACCTAGGTTGGTTCCATAGTTTGGCTATTGTGAATTGAGCTGCTATAAATATCGATGTGGCTGCATCACTGTAATATGCTAATTTGTCTCTTAATCTTTGTGAAACATAGGCCCTTTAGTTTTAACCTAGAATAGTAATGTGTGTCTTGAAAATGGTCTCAAATTCTTTACTCCTCCTGCCATTAGAATAAATCTCATTCTCCTCTTGGATATTACTGGCCCTTAGGCACTTTCTGGACCAGTGTAGGGAAGTAAGATCCTTGCATTTCCATGGGTGGATAAGTCATAAGAATCCTTCGGAATCCTACCTGGTTTTCTTTTATCATATGCTCTAAGGGACCCAGTCTCTACTTAAGAAGTGCAACCACACTGAGAACCTCCTTCTGTACATTTGAGCTAGCCACATGGAGAAAGCATGTGGGGAGAGATAGAGAGACCCTGACCTTGTCCACATGTTCCAGCCCTCCCAACCCAGGTGCCAGACGTGAGTGAAATGCTGCATGAGAGACTCAGAGGACCACCCTGCTGAGCCCTGTCCACTCAGAACTGTGCGAGAGTATGCTGCAGCATGGTTACCACTAGGATACCATTCCAAGCATTAGGGTTGTTGTGGGGCTATGTAGTTGATTAAACACAAGGCTTTATCATAGTGATACACCAATGAAAGCATGTATAAGTAAATTATTAATTCATTTTCAATTTACAAACATTAGTTCCATAAAATAACTACTTTAAAACTATTTTACACTAAAAAGAACCATAGCTCCTTAGAGAAATGACTGAGTCTAGCCCTGAAGCAAGAGATACCTAGGATTGATCTGGATCAACACATTTCACCAGAGAATAAAGAAGTTATCAGAGCCACTAGGGTAAGGTAAAAAATTCCCAGGAGTCACTTGGCTTCATTAGCCAAAGGTCAAACCTTTTGAGCATAAATAAGAATAACAACTGAAATGAATTGAAATACATTAAAGATGTGCAAATTGATAAGTTCATATGCATAAAGGAATAACAACAAGCAATGGGTCACTTTTGAAGGATGCATGTGAACCAATTCATTATTTGGAAATCTGGTCAGCAAGGATAAAGAACCAAGCATCAACCCTGTCTTCTCTATGGGAAACTGTATCTCCAAGCAACCAGGTAGTAGGTGAAGGGAGGTTTTTCTTTACGGAAGTACTCCAAATAAATGCAGAAGGAATGCTAGCACTGAATGCCCACGGCTGCTAATATCATAAAGGATAGATAACTAGACATTTTGTTAGTAGAGGAAGACTGCAACACCAACCCACTGGAACCTGCATCTAAGTAGCCTGAGTCTGATAAATCCTCTAAATCCAACTAGCATTTTATAAAAATAGAGACAGAGGAGCATGTTAAACTACACTGCAGCGATGCAAACAGCAGAAATTTAGCAGAAACTACTAGAAAGCAAGAGAATGCTTATGGTTGAGACTTAACACAAGGTCAGTCTAAAAATTTGTATTGCATTAAAGTTTTAAACTAAATTTCTAAAAATATATTTTTGAAATGAAACAATGGCTTAATCCATGAGAAAATACATCTTAGTAAAAATGAACTCTTTGTTGTTCACCAAACAATGGTTGTCTAATTCCGTGCAATACTTTACAATTTAGGGTTGTTGTTTCAAACTCCAGTTAAGACAAGACTATTTTGCTAGTTTGTAGATGAGTCTGCCATCACAAATTGACTGGTTTGTGCATGTGAAAATTATCTAGAGCCTGGGAATCTGGGGGGATATCTGGTGTATTCGGAGACTGATGAGGTAGCTTCCAGGACTGTGTCCAGCCAGATTCAGTTCACAGGATTAGATGGCTCCCCCACAAAATTTTCAGTATTCTTTGGATTTACTCTTGAGTGATGCTGCCACCAGGCTTGTTCCTTCAGGTTCCTTCCATATAAGCCATATTTTGCAGCTATGTATCATAGAATGGCCCTGGTTTCTACTAAATTCATTCCATCATTTTCCACCATGGGGACTTGTTCATACCTCAGGGTTCCACCTTGGATTAATTTTTCAAATTCTTCATGTGTTTCAAAAAGTTTTTCTTCAAACTCCACTCCTGCTGCAGCCAAGAGCCATCGGATGGACTCCATTCTGCCCCTTCCATTGAAGTAGTGGAGTATAAGCTTCCCCGCCATGCTAAAGGATTCCTGCTATCTATTAGAGTCATCTGAGAGGCTTAAAATATGCCACAATTTCCTTCTCCAATCTTGCTAGTTTAATTTTGAGTCTCTCCTTCCTTAAAGAGAAGGTCCTTCACAATGAGAGGTTTTGGGGTGCATCTCTCTCCTCTTATAGTTGGTAGTCTTGATACCGCCGTTTACAGGTGACAAGTTCTGCTTCCTCAGGTGTTGAAGTACAATGCCAGAGAAGCAAGCCAAGGCAAGCATATTAAGCAGGTTTCATTTAAAAGTAGTAATACAAACTTCTCCCGGGAGGGAGAAGGGGGGCCATGGCTGATGTTCTACAATCCCCCCCTTCAACAGTTTTGTACTTGCCTTATGCAGTTGTCTTTTAAAGCAGATATGGGAATAAAGGAGTTAGACAAAAAGTATGTGTATCCTGTTCCATGTTCACCCATTCATTACTGCCTTACTTATGCTTTTAGTTTCCCTGTGTGGATCTGAGTTAATGTCTAGGTTCTTGAAATCTAAAGGACACCCTTTTACAACTGTAGGACAGGTTACTGGTCTTGGGATGGAAAAAGGGAGAACAGCCTTGTGAAGATGTAGCAGACATCACTGTCTTAAAATTGTTTCTTTTGGAGGAGTGATTTTTGTTTGATCCAAGGCTTTGATAAATTTCAGAGTTAGAAACAGGTGACTGTAGTTGGTTTCTTTCTCTTCTATTGTTTTCGTGGAACAGAGAGTTCACCAAGCCCTTACTCTCTGATTACAAAAGTCTGTTGCTCTAGGATCTATTTTAAGGTTGTTTTTGTTTGTGTGTTTCTGTATTGGGGGGGGGGCAAGATGTACTCTTTGAACAGTTGGATACAATCCTCTTATTGCTGCAAAATTTTTTTAATTGTAACTCAGAATATTCCTTAGTTTTCATTACTTCTTTTCTTCAGAGACATTAATTGTATATAGAAGATTAAGAAAAAAATAACCTAAAAAGTAAATAAAAATATCTCCCAGAAATCACACAGAGAATACACAACATCCTTCCCAAGATGTGAACAAATTAATTGGGTGAAAAAGTAGAGCTGTCCTTAAACTAATTTGGTGAAAGTAGAGCTGTCCTTTGGCAGGGACAAGTTTTCTGGAGTACTGAACTCACCTTGGTGGAAGTGAAGCCCTTCCTGACTTTGCCAATCCTGAGCTATCCCTTATTGTATCCTAAGCAGAGCTCTGGCGCCCCCTAGTGCTACAGATGGGCGAAGGCCACTTTACTTCTGCTTTTCCTTCCTCTCATATTAACTACCACTTCTCCCCGCTCTCCTCCTCCTTCCTCTAATAACCAATGTTTTCCAAGTCCAGCGTGGCTGTTTGAATAATAATATGTGATGAAAAGAACACAAAGATGCTATTTATATTTTATGTTTATGCTTCAGTGGAGCCAAGCACATTTGGGAAAATTTCAAGTTGTTTTTGAGTAAAGGGCTGGTATTCTGCATATTAGGAAGTTCTCTACCACATTCTTCTCTTCTTGTTTTCATACTTCATGCTTACTGACCGGGATTAGCCCACAGGGTCCCTGCTGCCTCCACGTTCTTTCTGTTGTCCCTGTGAGACTCCCATCATGATTCCTACATCCTAGCTTCACCTGCAGCTCCTGTGGGGTGAAGCCTGTGCTCCCCTGTGCTGCCTCTTCACTGCAGCCTCCAGGTACCACCAGCTCCCATCTACTCTATAGCTTTCATCCATCAGAAACACTACTTTCTCTTCCTGATACTTTAGCAAAGGTGTAAGAGTTGATGACTTTCAAGCTGACATAAGGAAAATTGAAAAATTAAAAAATAATCCATCCAAATGAGTAATGAAAAACCAGGACATGTTGACAATCATCTGCAAGATGATTTAATTAAATCCAGAACGATTATAATAGCTGTGTTAAATGCAATAGGCTAAATATGCTAATTAAAAGCTATAGATTATCAGACTAAATTAAAAAAGCAAAGCTCAAATAGATGTTGCTTATGAGAAAGAAGCCTAGAACATAAGGACAGTTCTAGGACAGAAAGTTGAAAGGAAAATCATGCAAAAAGATATGCCAAAGAACCACTAACCCAAAACCAGTGGTGGGAAATTTCACATGCAACTGAAGTAAAAATATTACTGGAGAGACTCTGAATGATTATGAAAGACTCAATTCTTCAGAAAAAATAAAAATTAATTGGGATGTACTTACTAACCTAGTGTATATGTGTTTTTATAGATACATATTATTTTTCTATAGATGTGATGATTTTCTAATCTTTGATTTCTCATTTGTACTAGAGAAAATACTTTGAACTCTGAATGATTTCAGATATTTGAAATTTATCGAGGCTGAATTTATGTTAAATAATCTGGTCTATTGTGAAAATACTGCAGATATTTTTGTAAGGATATATGTTTGAATATTTAACAAAACTTAAAAAGAGACAGACAAAACAATTTTGTCTTATAGAAAAGCAGGGATGGGGATATAACTCAGTGATAGAGCACTTGTTTAGCATGCATGGGGTCCTGGATTCTTTTGCAGTAGCGCACATGTGCACACACATGCAGACAAAAATTAGTAAAAGTAAACATCAGGACCAATTTTTATCAAATTTAACCAATGCAATGCACCATTTGAGGGCATATAAATCATTTATATTAAGCACACAGAAACATTTACAAAACTTACATTCTTCATTGTACACCTTCAATCAGAGTATGCTCTCTGCAATTCAATGAGGAATCACAGATTTTTAGAAAATGCTCTCATAAGTACTTATAGAAACAATATACTTCCAAATAACATACGAATCAAAAGAATCCCAATAGAATTTAGAAATTAATTTGAATTGAACTATAAGAAAAGTGTATCAAGGCTTGGACTGCATCTCATTCCATTGTTAGGCAGAGACAGAGGTTCACCTGTGTGTCCAGGGTGACGCAGGGAGCCAAAGATAAATGAGAAGCACCTGTCTCAAGAAGTAAGTCTAGAGCAAATGAAGCTCAGACACGGTGGCAGATAGGGAACATAAATCCACAAAATAGAAAACCAACACTTGGTAGAGAAGATCTACAAAGCCAAAACATTTTTTCTAGGAGAAGAGTCAACAAGTGGATCAATCCCTGATGACTGATCATGGGCGAAAGAGAAAGTGAAAGAGACCCATTGGGGTTGAAAAGGCAGTTTTAAAAATCACAAGAGGACAGTGGGGAAAGCTTTATATCGACTCAGCAGGGAATCAGATGAGTAAACAAATTCCTAGGAAAAAATATATCTACCAGAAGATGAAAGAAGTAAAAATTTCAAATGGATCTAAAATCATTAAAGATGCTGCATTCAAAATCTACCTTGATGGTCTCCTGGGAATTAGATTCTCTTCCTGCTTTTTTGTTTCTTTTTTATTTTGTGTTTTCTGTTCCAACAGCCTGCTCCCTTGGTCCCCTGACTTCCTCTTCCCAAGAGCATCCCTTCCTAAAAGTATACTTTCCAGCAGCTCCGAGGAAAGGTGACAAGAGTGTGGCAGACCTGTGGAACCCTCTGACCTGCAGGTTAGGGCCACCCTGGGTGCCTAACTGGTTTTTGGATACAATCCAGAATTCCTGGGACGAATCTTACTTGTTTGTAGCATATAATCCTTTTAAATGTTGCCCAATTCAGATCACCAATATTTTGTTAAAGATTTGTGCTTTTCTTAAGGAGGGAGAATAAGTGGTCTGTAGTTTTCCTGTCATGTCATCACCTGTTTTTGGTATCAGGGAAGCATTTGCCTTCTAGAATGAGTTGCAAATATTCTTCCCGCACTGTTTTCTGAGAATGCTTGCACAGGAGCACCACAGCTCTACTAAGAGCCACAATCCTCTTCCACCTTCCCATTGCTCCTCTTTAATAATGGCCTTTTATTTTATTTTCCATCAATGGGACTTCCTCAAATCTCTTGAAGACTGATTATTACAATTTTAAAGTATCTCTCTTGCTTTCTTCAGATGTCTGTTTCGACAAGGGTCATTTTCTTAGAGTGATTAGCTTTTGACTTTTAATTATTTATTTTAACAATTTTAATTTTTAACTTTTTGTCCAGATTTGTAAATGAGGGTCTCTACACTTTATGAGGATCAGTAGCATTACCTCTGTGAGGAGGAATTTTATAAACCTTTCTTTCATTCCTTCATTGAATTCCTTCAAGGATTGAATTCAGGGGCACTCGACCACTGGGCCACATCCCCACCCTTATTTAGAGACAGTGTCTCACTGAGTTGCTTACCACCTCACTTTTGCTGAGGCTGGCTTTGAACTTGTGATCCTCCTGCTTCAGCCTCCTGAGCTGCTGGGATTACAGGTGTGTGCCACCACGCCTGGTCCTATTAACTTTTAATGTATGTTCCTACAGATGTTTTTCCTATGCATATGACCTCGTGTTTATAAAACTTGAATTAACATTTGATGAATACATATGAACAGAACCCATAATTTTTATCTAATTATACTTTAAAACTGTAGCTTGATTTCTATCTTATTTTGTAAATAAATTGGTTTTTAGATAAGTCCCTCTTTAATGATATTTTAAAAATAATTTTGGCCAAATCTCAGGATTTTAGAAAGTGACAAATTGACACCTTAAATGATTCTTATGTTGAACTTTTTACATCAAAACAGTGATTCCCAAATTTTTCTATCTTTATGCCAGTGTGCCTTTAACTATTATAGAAGAGTTGTAGGTGGGTTCATTTGTTCTTATGCTTCTTCTTAATATATGACCTGACTTCTTCAAACAATGATGGGTTATCATTTCCTTACTCTGGCCTTCTGTTTTCTGATAGTGCTCTCAGAAAAGAAAGTCCCCTGCCCCCACTCAAGGTTTGGTTCTATGTTCAAGGCTTAATGTATTCCTTTGCACTTCAGGGTTGCCAGTGATTGTTGACATCTTTATCAATTTGTTCCACTTACAAGAATTTGGTCCAAGAGATATGTGACTGCTCATTAGTAGCAGGAACTTATCCACAGTTGTTATTTAATGTGTCCTGACCTTTCTGGTTTTTTGGTTTTTGTTTTTGGAACCAGGGATTGAACTCAGGGACACTCGGCCACTGAGCCACATCCCCAGCCCTATTTTGTATTTTACTTAGAGACAGGGTCTCACTGAGTTGCTTAGGACCTCGCTAAGTTGCTGAGGCTGGCTTTGAACTCGTAATCCTCCTGCCTCAGCCTCCCGAGTTGCTGGGATTACAGGCGTGCGCCACCATGCCCGGCCCTTTCTGGTTTTTGCACAGTTTTAGTTGAAATATCTTTAATCAAGACTGGGGAGCAATGACTTGAATCATGGTCTCTCTGACTGCCTTGAGGCTGCGTTGCACTGGGAACTTCCTGTGCAAAGGTGCAGAGCTGTATCACTCTGGATCTTGAGCTCAGGCACCAACTTGAGGGGATAACAAGATAACCCTAATGTCTCGCCAGTCCTGTGTCCTTCAGATTGCCTGCTCTGCAGAAACTTTCCCACAAATAGCCTTTTAATGAAACCTGTATAATAAATGTGCTGTACTAGCTCTGAGTCATTATTCTTCTATTGGAGGAATGTCCCACCTGGACCCAGCTTTCTCTATGTGTGTCTGTTTGTTTTTTCTCAATCCCCCATTGCCCCTCACAGATTTTTCTGAATTAACGGACACAGTTGAGAAATGGGGCCACAGCACCAGACATTCCCATTGTTGGAAGAATCCACCTTTTAATTAAATAGGGACCTTGACTATTGAAGTAAAAATTGTATTAACTACTAATTATCGAGACAAACATTTCTAAGCCCTAGTATTTACTTAGATTTTTTTTGGTAATATGGAAAATAGTTATTTATTAGCATTTATATATGACTTACATGTTTATGAGAAATGCTTAAAACTACATAACTAAAAATGTTAGGCAATTTTGGACAGTTTTCCAAGAGTTTTAATTTGATTTGTTATCAGACTGATTTTCTTCTGGACAAAATGAAAAATGATCTGTATTCAGAGATATTTAGACTTCCATTCTTGCACACATTCCTCTCTATGTTCTTGGAGTTGACAACTGACAGTGGTTCAGGTGGAGCTTTATCCAGGAGCACCGTGGGCTTTATCTGAGTTCCGAGAGCCTCCTCGCATGTTCAAAGACTTTGTTCCCAGTCTTACACTTAGCAGTTGTGTGACCTTGTGCAAATTACTCCACTTCTCCAGACTTTGCTCATTCTACCATCTGTAAAATAGGCACAGTGAATGTTTTCATTTGGTAGATTTAGAAACTGAAGTCCAGAGAAAGCAGTTACTTGCCCAAGGTCCTCTAGAGAAGAAGTGACAGAACTAGAAATGTTAGCTGAAGTCCTATTGTGTCCAGGTCATTGGCCTTTCCACAACACCACACTGTCTGACATGGCACACCTGAGAGCACTTTGAGCTCTGGGAAGAAGCAGGCCCACCTAGAGTCAGGTTATGATGATCACAGGGCATCATGGTCAGCTCCAGTGGAGAGCAAGAGCTGAGTAGTAAAGAATAGAGGGAGCCTGCACGTCCTTCATGACCCCACCAGGTCACAGTTCACGTGATGCCCAGGCCTGGCAGCTGCTGGTAGGATGGCTGGCCCCTTCTCTCCTACAGTCAGAAAGCCTGTCCTTTGTTACAGCTGTAGCTTTCTGTTTCCTTTCCTTCACCTTCATTTCAGCCAGATGTGCTCTCTTTACAGTTCTGCTTTTTAAATTTTGCCTTAGAAAATTTCTTTGGTAAGAACACTTTTATTTCTAATTGCTATAATTCTAATTAAATAGGGTTATCTGTCAAGTCCCAGCACAGCACCGGGCATATAACTAGCCCTTGACAGATGCTAGTGGTTTTTTTCACACCTAGTTGGTGGCTTTTCCATGATAGTCTGCAGCCACTTCCCCATTCTGGAGCATCATTATCTCTCCTTAGATCCTGCATTTCTTCGATCATTCTTTCTTCCACCCTAATTCTCACAAATAAGATGCTGTGCTAATCAGATTTCTCTTGCTGTGAAAAAATAATTGAGAAAAAGCAACTTCAAGGAGGAAAGATTTATTATGGTTCATGAATTCAGAGACTTTGGTTCATGGTCAGTTGGCCCCATCACTTTGGGCCTGAGCTGAGGCAGTCCATAGTGTTGCCTGTGGAAGATGAGGCTCCTGGCGTCATGACAGCCAGAAAGCAAGAGCGAGAGAGAGGAAGGATTGGAGTCCTGATATTCCCAGCGTCCCCAGTGACCTAACTTCCCTCCACCAGGCTCTACCTCCTAAAGGTTCCACAACTTCCCAACAGTGCCACAGGCTGGTGACCATACCATAAGCTCGTGGAGCTTTGGAGGACATTTAAAGTCCAAACCATGACAGATGTCTTTGTGTGAATTATGGAAAGCTGGGCTCTTAAAGGCATTGTTTGCTATGCGCATTTGACTGCAACAGCTGAAGATCTTTGTGTAGGGTGCAACCTACACACCCTTACAGATCAGGCCTGGCCACTTGATTGTCATTTTGTGGAACTGCTCAAAGTGTTACTGTTTCCATAAATATTACTTCTTATCTTGGTCATTCCTAGCATTTTTATTCATTTCCTTTGTCAGAAAGGTTCTTTGTGTTATTGAATCCTGTGATCCACACTTTCCTTTTCTCCTTGGACTCCCAGATCTTGTTTCCTGAGCCTTCCACCTCTGGGTCTTTCTTTATTCTTACATCGAGATGCTTGGCCCTTTGCACTTTCCCTGCCATTCACTGCAACATGGGAACTCCCTGACTCCTGCCTTCACCTACCTGAAGCAGAGTGGGATTTGAGGTGAAGAGCCTGAAGCATGGGAATGCTGAAAAGGCACTGTTCCCTGGGCCCTGGACCTCCACAACAAGTGCAGATGGGCCATCTGGATAAGGGCTGAATCCCACCCCAGGGAGTTATCCTAAAATCCCCTGCTCCAGAAGGCTGCTTGAATTGTGGGTGTGAAGGACCAGCTCTGTGCAGGGCCTCGCTTTCCTCATGTACACTTTGACACAGGGCCTTGCCCATAGGCCCCAGCAGTCACCTTCACTCTACTAGAGCTAACACCACCCTTCTTGAGTGACAATTACCACTCTTTCACAGAATTCTTCCCATTTATCCTTGTCCCTCCCTTAGACCAGGCACATCTGTGGCAGGATCTCTGCTCTCAGCTTGTACTTCTGCCTTTCACAGAGGACCCAGCCCCTGATGCACTAGGATGGTTGCTCTGGAGTACCCTCCATGACAAGGCTAGTTTCCTTTCTGTTCTATTTATACAAGTTCACAACCAGTTTCATGGTGGTTAGAACTATGTCTGCTGCCTGCTCCACTCCTGGGGCATCCTGAGAGCTCTCTTGAATGGGCTTTTGCCCTTCCAAGACTGGATTAATTACTGAGAGCCTCCAATCTCAATTCTGCCATAGTAACAGAAAATGGACTGACAGGTATATGTTGTTATCTAGTGTGTGTTGTAAAATCCTCTCTGGTGATTCTGGTTGGGTCATACAAATGAATATAATTCAAGATGAAAACAGAACAGTGCATGGCTTCTAGTCTTGGTATGCCCCACTGGGATTTTGCCTGATACTATGCCATTACTTGTCCTGTCCTGTTTCTCTTGAGACCACTAACTAATTGCTAAGAATTTGCTTCTAGAGATCCTGGTTATGTTAGTTTGGGTCTACAAAGAAGCAGACTCCAGGTGTGGGGGTAGGAATAATAGTAGAGTGAAATATTATTACGTCATGTACATATATGACTGCATGACCAATGTGATCCTACAATGCATACAATCAGAAAAATGAGAAATTACGCTCCACTTATGTATGATTTATCAAAATGTATAAATGCATTCTACATTTGACATGTCAGGTACAACTAATTAGAACGGATAAAAAATTTCTAAAAAAAAAAGAAGAAGCAGACTCCAATACAGGATTAGAGGTGTAATAGATTTAGTGTGAGAGAGCAAGAACAAGGAGGGAGAATGTGCTGAAAACAATGCAGGTCTGACATCTATGGAAGGAGAGAGGGAAGGAAAGAGGATTGGGTAGGAAGTTTCTGGGTGTAGTGAAGGTAAAAGGGTTGAATTGTCAATGAGGACAAGTCAAGCCAAGATTTTTGCAGAAAGAGCCAGATTGGGCCTGTACAAGCAGTTTTCTCAGTCATTGACTAGGAGCATCCCTCAGAAAGCATGGCCTGGGGCAAATGTGGTGGCGGGTAGAAGGCAG
Organism: Glaucomys volans; assembly: GCA_020662805.1. Lineage (NCBI taxonomy): Eukaryota > Metazoa > Chordata > Mammalia > Rodentia > Sciuridae > Glaucomys > Glaucomys volans. The sequence continues at coordinate 275,307 of JAJEJO010050575.1, forward strand.
TAACTGGAGCTGTCACTCAGTTTTATGTTCATAGACTTCTCACGGCCACAACACTGTCTCCAGATAGTGATATATGGTAGACGCCCTGCCATTTTATTCAAGTTTCATATTCCACAATAGAATGTGGTCTGAAAATATTAAATGGAAAATTCCAGAAATAAATAATTCAGACATTTTAAATTATCCACCTTTCTAAATAGTGTGATGAAATCTCTTGCCTCTGTTCTATTCCACCCAAGGCAGGAACCGACCCTTCATCCACGGTGTCAAAATGCTACTCATGGGTCTTTTCTCTGGTTGTGGCTGCCCTTCACACTACTGCCGACACCACTGATGCCAACACTGATGCTGTCGAGGCTGCTGCCACCACCCAGAGGTCACCTGGAGATCTTCTCTCTGGGTGCCACTTAGTTGCTGCTGCCACTGACCCCCCCACCTGCTGCCAATGCCACTGACCCCCCCACCTGCTGCCAATGCCAATGACCCCACCACTACTGCTTCCACCACTGCCCAGATATCTGATGCCTGGGAGACTCCAGGTTTGGTTGCATGTGCTGGTGGCTGCCATCTTGCTGTTGCTTCTCAGAATCTCTCATCCTTGGTGGTCTCTCTGCAAATTCCAGCGGCATTGGGATCTTGGGAATGCAACTTGTCTGAGCCTGGGATATCTGAAGCCCAGATTTGTGGGATAGTGACTGGGTCTGCCAGGGTCAGTCTGGGCCACGTCATCCGGTGAGATGTCAGAGACAGGGCTGAGAAACTTCCAAATGACGACAGAGACAGTTGTTCAATTTTCCATCAAGATTTATTTTGTTTTTATATTTTTCTTCTCTAACATCTCTACCATATTTGGAGTAAGGTATTTTTCATGCATCAGTTTATTGAGGGTGGTGATATATGAATGGTGTTTTGCAGTTTTGTTGTATATTTTTAATTAATTTTTAAAAAATTTTAAAAATTTTTAAATTTTTTCCTCTCACTTGTCTGTTTTCCTGGATTCTCTTTCTACATTTTCTCCACTTAACAGCCAATCTCTGTTGGTTCCTCTTCCATTCTTCCTGTGGATTTTTACTTCTAGCCTCTCTCTTCCTTCCTCGTGAGAATGAGGAATGACTAAAATACAGAATAAGGATAAAATCTTAAAGGTCATGAGGGGAAAAAAAATCAACTTACATACAGGGGGAAACAAATTCAGATCTGAGCTGATTTCTCAACCCACACCCTCAAAGCTAGTAGGTCATGGAATAACATATTCCAAGCTCTGAAAGAAAGTGGCTGCCAATCAGGAATTTTATATCCAGCAAAATTAAGTCTCAGATTTGAAGATGAAATAAAACCTTCCATGATAAACAAAAACAAAAAGAATTCACGGGGGATCCAAGATGGCGGGCTAGAGGAAGGCTGCTTTCCTACTTGCTCTGTGGATTCCTACTTGCTCGGGATTCAAACAGCAGGAATATGACTCTCAACAAGATTTTATATTCAAGGCACATATAGGGGGTCCCCAGTCGCCGCTCCGGAGCCAACTCTGCTGGGCTGGGCTCGGCCCCGCCGCAGGCAGCTGCCATCCGGGAGCGCCGGGCCCAGCAGCTGCTTCGGAGCCGCCGACCTGGGTCTGCGCCAGCCAACGGGTGAGTGCGGGTCCCCAGCAGCGCTTTGGAGTCGCTGGCCGCGGCTCCGACACCGGCCGGCGGCCTTCCCAGGCGGAGACCGAGCATCTCGGGTTACCTGGGACATCCAGCGGCTGGGAGTTGGAACTAATCCACTAATCCACGCCATTTTGGCGGCTTAACTTGGTTGATAGTTTCCTTCATTTCCTTGTTTCCTTCAATAATTTCTGTTTGTTTTTTTCTCAGAATTTCTATCTCTTTATTGAAGTAATTTTTTGCTTCCTGCAATTGCTCTATTAGCTGATTATTCATAGCCTGAATCTGCTCTCTCGTCACATCATTCTCTTCTCGGATCACTTTAATTATAAACATTCTGAACTCCTTTTCTGTCATTCCTTCTACCATGCTGTCTTTGGGTTCTCTTGATATATCATCTAGGTTTAATTGGGACACTTTCTTCCCGTGTTTTCTCATGGTGCTCATGTATCTTCCCCTCTGTTGCTTGAGGGGTGCTTGATCAAGCGGTGACCCAAGAAAGGTGCTGTCCCACTACCTCCAGGTTGGGAATGATCAATGCTCCGTTTCCAGCTTCCTTTGGCCTCCAGCTGCTCCTGGAGGGGTCTGCCCAGAGCCCCTGGGATCGCTGACCCCAGAGGAGAGTTGGAACTGCTCTGAGTTTGGTGGCTTCCCTGGCAGAGGGGGTCCATTTCCAGCTTCCTGGGGCCGCCAGCTGCGGAGATCACGGACTCTGGCACGGAGTTGGAACTAATACATGCCATTTTGGCGGCTTAACTGGCGGAGA
>JAJEJO010050575.1:284151-344024 GCA_020662805.1 Glaucomys volans
GCTGCTCCTGGAGAGGTCTGCCCAGAGCCCCTGGGATCTCTGACTACGGAGGGGAGTTGGAACTGCTCTGAGTTTGGCGGCTTCCCTGGCAGAGGGGGTCCATTTCCAGCTTCCTGGGGCTGCCAGCGGTGCCTGGAGTGGTCCGGCGGGGAGCTTAGGGCCTTTGGCGCCAGCTTACAGGGTCCCCAGGAGAGAGCAACCACCTGCCACTGCCTGAACCCCCAGCTAGGAGTTCAGGTCAGCCTGGGCTCTCAAGCCCAGTGTCTCCATCACTGAGCACAGTTCTGTGACACCACCCCAACTTGAACTAGTGCCCAGGCCCACACCCAGGCCCGGAGTCTACCCTCTTGCTGTATCTAATTGTCTATTAACACCAGGCTGCCTCTGCCCAGAAGCATTGATCATTCCCAACCTGGAGGTAGTGGGACAGCACCTTTCTTGGGTCACCGCTTGATCAAGCACCCCTCAAGCAACAGAGGGGAAGATACATGAGCACCATGAGAAAACACGGGAAGAAAGTGTCCCAATTAAACCTAGATGATATATCAAGAGAACCCAAAGACAGCATGGTAGAAGGAATGACAGAAAAGGAGTTCAGAATGTTTATAATTAAAGTGATCCGAGAAGAGAATGATGTGACGAGAGAGCAGATTCAGGCTATAAATAATCAGCTAATAGAGCAATTGCAGGAAGCAAAAAATTACTTCAATAAAGAGATAGAAATTCTGAGAAAAAAACAAACAGAAATTATTGAAGGAAACAAGGAAATGAAAGAAACTATCAACCAAGTTAAAAACTCAATAGAAAGCATAATTAACAGAATAGATCACTTGGAAGACAGAACCTCAGACAATGAAGACAAAATATTTAATCTTGAAAACAAAGTCGAACAAACAGAGAAGATGGTTAGGAATCATGAACGAACCCTCCAAGAAATATGGGACATCATGAAAAGACCAAATTTAAGAGTAATCGGGATTGAGGAAGGCACAGAGATACAAACCAAGGGTATGAATAACCTATTCAAGGAAATATTATCAGAAAATTTCCCTAATATGATGAATGAGATGGAAAATCAATTACAAGAAGCTTACAGGACACCAAATGCACAGAATTACAACAGATCCACACCAAGGCACATTATAATGAAAATGCCTAACATACAAAACAAAGATAGAATTTTAAAGGCGGCGAGAGAAAAGAATCAGATTACCTACAGGGGGAAACCGATACGAATATCAGCAGATTTCTCAGTCCAGACCCTAAAAGCAAGAAGGGCCTGGAACAACATATTTCAAGCTCTGAAAGAAAACGGATGCCAACCAAGAATCTTATACCCAGCAAAACTTACCTTCAGATTTGATGATGAAATAAAATCCTTCCATGATAAACAAAAGCTTAAAGAATTCACAAAGAGAAAGCCTGCCCTACAGAACATTCTCAACAAAATATTCGAAGAGGAAGAAACGAAAAATAACAATCTCATTCATCATGGGGAGGAACTACCCTAAAGAAAGAGTCAATCAAAGGAGAAACAAAGTTAAGCCAAAAACCCTAAAAAAGCTAAAATGACAGGAAATACAAGTCATATCTCAATAATAACCCTGAATGTAAATGGCCTAAACTCATCAATCAAAAGACATAGACTGGCAGACTGGATTAAAAAGAAAGACCCAACGATATGCTGCCTTCAAGAGACTCATCTCATAGAAAAACATGCCCACAGACTAAAGGTGAAAGGTTGGGAAAAAGCATACCATGCACACGGACTGAGCAAAAAAGCTGGGGTTTCCATTCTCATTTCAGACAAAGCAGACTTCAAACCAAAGATAGTCAGAAGGGATAAAGAAGGACATTTCATATTGCTTAAAGGTAGCATAAATCAACAGGACATAACAATCATAAATATTTATGCACCAAACAATGGCGCATCCATGTATGTCAATCAGATCCTTCTCAATTTCAGGAATCAAATAGACCAAAACACAATAATACTCGGAGACTTTAACACTCCTCTCTCACCGTTGGACAGATCTTCCAAACAAAAATTGAATAAAGAAACTATAGGACTCAATGACACAATCGCTAATCTAGACTTAACGGACATATATAGAATATTCCATCCATCAAAAAGCGAATACACTTTCTTCTCAGCAGCTCATGGGTCCTTCTCTAAAATAGACCATATGTTATGCCACAAAGCTACTCTTAACAAATACAAAAACATAGAGATACTACCTTGTATACTATCAGATCATAATGGCATGAAATTAGACATCAACGAGAAAGTTAGAAACAGAAACTACTCCAAGACCTGGAGATTAAATAACATGCTATTGAATGATACATGGATAACAGAAGACATTAGGGGGGAAATTAAAAGATTCTTAGAGTTCAACGATAATAAAGATACAACATATCGAAATCTCTGGGATACTATGAAAGCAGTGCTAAGAGGAAAGTTCATTGCAGAGAGTGCATTTAATAAAAGAATGAAAAGTCAACAAATCAATGACCTCACATTACAGCTCAAAGCCCTAGAAAAAGAGGAACAGATCATCACCAAAAGTAGTAGAAGACAGGAAATAATCAAAATCAGAGCTGAAATCAACGAAATTGAAACAAAAGAAACAATTCAAAAAATTGACGAAACAAAAAGTTGGTTCTTTGAAAAAATAAACAAAATTGACAAACCCTTAGCCACGCTAACAAAGAGAAGGAGAGAGAAACTCCAAATTACTAAAATCCATGATGGAAATGGAAATATTACAACAGACACAACTGAAATACAAAACATAATAAGAAGCTACTTTGAAAATTTATACTCCAACAAAATAGAAAACCTGGAAGACATCAACAGGTTCCTAGAGGCATATGAGCCACCCAAACTGAATCTGGAGGACATACACAACTTAAATAGATCAATTTCAAGCAATGAAATAGAGGAAGTCATCAAAAGCCTACCAACAAAGAAAAGTCCGAGACCAGATGGATTCACAGCCGAGTTCTACAAGACCTTCAAAGAAGAGCTCATTCCAATACTCATCAAAGTATTTCATGAAATAGAGGAGGAGGGAACCCTTCCAAACTCATTCTATGAAGCTAATATCACCCTGATACCAAAACCAGAGAAAGACACATCAAGGAAAGAAAATTTCAGACCCATATCTCTAATGAACATTGATGCAAAAATTCTTAACAAAATTTTAGCGAATTGCATACAAAAACATATTAAAAAGATAGTGCACCATGATCAAGTGGGTTTCATCCCAGGGATGCAAGGTTGGTTCAACATCCAGAAATCAATCAATGTAATTCACCACATCAACAGACTTAAGGTCAAGAACCACATGATTATTTCAATAGACGCAGAGAAAGCATTTGATAAAATACAGCATCCCTTCATGCTCAAAACACTAGAAAAAATAGGGATAGTGGGGACATTCCTTAACATTGTAAAGGCTATTTATGCCAAGCCTACAGCTAACATCATTCTAAATGGAGAAAAATTGAAAGCATTCCCCTTGAGAACTGGAACAAGACAAGGATGCCCTCTTTCACCACTACTATTCAACATCGTTCTTGAAACTCTAGCCAGAGTAATTAGACAGACCAAAGAAATTAGAGGAATACGAATAGGAAAAGAAGAGATCAAACTATCCCTATTTGCTGATGACATGATTCTCTATCTAGAAGATCCTAAGAATTCCACCAGAAAACTTCTGGATCTCATTAATGAATTCAGCAAAGTAGCAGGATATAAAATTAATGCTCATAAATCTAATGCATTTTTATTCGTAAGTGATGCATCCTCTGAGAGAGAAATTAGGAAAACTACCCCATTCACATTAACCTCAAAAAAAATAAAATACTTGGGAATCAATCTAACAAAAGATGTGAAAGACCTCTACACTGAGAACTACAGAACACTAAAGAAAGAAGTTAAAGAGCATCTGAGAAGATGGAAAGATCTCCCATGTTCTTGGATAGGCAGAATTAATATTGTCAAAATGGCCATACTTCCAAAAATGCTATACAAATTTAATGCAATTCCAATTAAAATCCCAATGATGGACCTCATGGAAATAGAGCAAGCAATCATGAAATTCATTTGGAGGAATAAGAGACCCAGAATTGCTAAAGCTATCCTTAGCAAGAAGAGCGAAGCAGGGGGTTTCACAATACCAGACCTCCAACTATATTACAGAGCAATAGTGATAAAAACAGCATGGTATTGGTACCAAAATAGACAGGTAGATCAATGGTACAGAATAGAGGACACAGAGACAAACCCACATAAATACAGGTATCTCATACTTGACAAAGGAGGCAAAAACATGCAATGGAGAAAAGACAGCCTCTTCAACAAATGGTGCTGGGAAAACTGGAAATCCATATGCAGCAAAATGAAACTAAACCCATATCTCTCACCCTGTACAAAACTCAACTCAAAGTGGATCAAGGACCTAGAAATCAGGCCAGAGACTCTGCACCTAATAGAAGAGAAAATAGGTCCAAATCTTCATCATGTTGGCCTAGGACCAGATTTCCTTAACATGACTCCCAAAGCGCAAGAAATAAAAGCACGAATAAATGATTGGGATAGAGTCAAACTAAAAAGCTTCTTCTCAGCAAAGGAAACAATCAGCAATGTGAAGAGAGAGCCTTCAGAGTGGGAGAAAATCTTTGCCACACACACTTCGGACAGAGCACTAATCTCCAGAATCTACCAAGTACTCAAAAATCTTTACACCACGAACACCAATAACCCAATCAATAAATGGGCCAAGGAAATGAACAGACACTTTACAGAGGAAGATCTACAAGCAATCAGCAGATTTATGAAAAAATGTTCAACATCACTCGTTATAAGAGAAATGCAAATCAAAACCACCTTAAGATTTTATCTTACCCCAATTAGAATGTCTTTTATCAAGAACACAGGCAACAACAGGTGTTGGCGAGGATGTGGGGAAAAGGGTACACTCTTACATTGCTGGTGGGAGTGCAAGTTGGTACAGCCACTCTGGAAAGCAGTGTGGAGATTCCTTAGAAAACTTGGAATGGATCCACCATTAGACCCTGCTATCCCACTCCTTGGCTTATATCCAAAGGACTTAAAATCAGATTGCCTCAGTGATGCAGCCACATCAATGTTCATAGCTGCTCAATTCACAATAGCTAGATTATGGAATCAACCTAGATGCCCTTCAGTGGATGAATGGATAAAGAAACTGTGGTATATATACACAATGGAATATTACTCAGCTATAAGGAAGAATAAAATTATGACATTTGTAGGTAAATGGATGATGTTGGAAACTGTTATGCTAAGTGAGATCAGCCAATCATATAAATCCAAAAGCCAAATGGTCTCTCTGATAAATGAATGATGATGCATAATGCGGGGGGGAAAGGTGGCAAGAATGGAGGAAAGATAGCTAGCATAGAGGGAAGGGAGGGGTGGGGGCGGGTGGGGGGTAAAATTAATAACAGAGTGTGTGACAGATACCATTGCCCTGTGTAAATGCATGAACGCACAGATGGTGTGACTCTACTTTGTGTACAACCAGTGAAACAATAGCTGTACTCCATTTGTGTTAAAAAAAAAAATTAATTAATTAAAAAAAAAAATTCACAACTAGAAAGCCTGCATTACAGAACATTTCCAACAAAATATTCCATAAGGATGAAGTGAAAACCAGGAAAGGGAGGAACTAAACTAAAGGAATAAGCAATCAAAGGAGAAACTAAGTCAAATTAAAGACCAGAAATAAAGCAAAATGACCAGGAATTATATCTCAAACCATATCTCAATTATAACCTTGAGTGTTAATGGCCTAAACTCATCAATCAAAAAACATAGACTGGCAGATTGGATTAAAATACAAGATGCAACAATATGCTGTCTCCAAGAGACTCACTTCACAGGCAAAGACATCCACAGACTGAAGGTGAAAAAATGGAAAAAAGCATATCACTCATGGATTGCGTAAACAAACCGGGGCTTCCATCTCATATCAGATAAAGTGGACTTCAAGCCAAAGCTAATCAGAAGGGACAAAGAAGGGCATTTCATACTACTTAAGGGAATTATACATCAGCAAGACATAACAATTGTAAATATTTATGCCCCTAAACAATGGAGCATCTATGTACATCAAACAAACCTTTTTCAATTTCAAAAATTAAATAGACCACAACACAACAGTACTGGGTGATTTTAACACACCTCTCTCACTACTGGACAGATTTTCCAAATAAAAGCTAACTAAATCAATAATTTAGATTTAACAAATATATAGAATATTTCATCCATCAATGAACAAATACATGTTTTTTTCTTGGCAGCACATGGATCCTTCTTCAAAATAGACCATATCTTATGCCACAAAGCAACTCTTAGCAAACACAATAAAAAGAGATAATACCCTGCATTCGATCAGATCATAATGGAATAAAATTAGAAATCAATAATAAAAAAAATAGAAGCTACTCTAACACATGGAGACTAAATAATACACTATTGAATGATGAATGGATACTAGAAGAAATCAAGGATGAAATAAAAAAAATACTTAGAGGTAAATGAGAATACCAATACAGCATATTAAAATCTCTGGGACACTATGAAGGCAGTACTGAGATGAGCTCATCTATAAAAGGATAAAAAGCCAACAAATAAATGACCTAACATTACATCTCAAAGCCCTAGAAAAAGAAGAACAAATCAACATCCAAATCAATAGAAGACAGGAAATAATTAAAGTGAGGGCTGAAATCAAAGAAATTGAAACAAAAGAAATGAAAAAATTGACAAAACAAAAAGTTGGTTCTTTAAAAAAAATCAATAAAATTAAAAAACCCCTAACCATGCTAATGAAAAGAAGAAGGGAGAAAGGAGAAAACCCAAATTACTAAAGTGCATGATGAAAAAGGAAATATCACAATGGACACAACTGAAATACAGAAGATAATTAGAAACTATTTTGAAAATCTATACTCCAATAAAATAGAAAATATTGGAGACACCAACAAATTTCTAGAGACATATGACCTATCCAAGGAATCAGGAGGACATACACAATTTAAACACATCAATTTTAAGCAATGAATTAGAAAATGCTCTCAAGAATGTACCAATCAAGAAAAGCCCAGGACCAGACAGATTCTCAACTGAGTTCTACGAGACCTTCAAAGAAGAATTAACACTGATCCTCCTCAAAGCATTCCATGAAACAGAAAAGAAGGGAACCCTTCCAAACCCATTCTATGAGGCTAATACCACCCTGATACCAAAACAGATAAAGGCACATCAAGGAAAGAGAACTTCAGACCAATACCCCTTATGAACATAGATGCAAAAATTCTCAATAAAATTTTAGCAAATTGCACACAAAAACATATTAAAAAGATAGAGCACCATGATCAAGTGGAGTTCATCCCAGGAATGCAGGGTTGTTTCAACATAGGGAAATCAACAAACATAATTCATCACATCAATAGACTTAAAGTCGAGAATTATAAAATCATCTCAATAGATGCAGAAAAAAACATTTGACAAAATACAGCACCCTTCGTGCTCAAAACACTAGAAAAACTAGAGATAATAGGAACATACCTCAACATTGTAAAGGTTCTATTGATGCTAAACCCAAGGACAACATCATTCTAATCAGAGAAATATTGAAAGCATTCATTTCTTTTTGTCTGTAAAAGACAGGGATGCCCTCTTTCACCACTTTTATTCAACATTGTCCTTGAAACTCAAGCTAGAGCAATGAAAGAGAAGAAAGAAATTAAAGGTATACAAATAGGTAAAGAAGAACTCAAACTATCACTATTTGCCAATGACATGATTCCATATTTAGAAGATTAAAAAATTCCACTAAAAAATTCTAGAACTAATAAATGAATTCAGCAAAGTAGTGGGATGTAAAATAAACACCCATAAATCAAATGTGTTCCTGTACATCAGTGATGAATCCACTGAAAGAAATAATAGGAAAACTACCCCATTCATAATAGCCTAAAAACAGAATACTTGGGAATCAATCTAACAAAAGAGGTAAAAGACCTCTATAATGAAAACTACAAACACTAAAGAAAAAAATTGAAGAAGCCCTTAGAAGACGGAAAGAACTCCTATCCTCCTGGATAGGCAGAATTAATATTGTCAAAATGGTCATACTACCAAAAGTGTTGTACAGATTAATGTAGTAATTCCTATTAAAATTCCAATAATATTCTTCATAGAATTCGAAAAAGCAATTATGAAATTCATGTGGAAAAAGAAAAGACCCAGAGTAGACAAACCAATCTTTAGCAAGAAAAGTGAAGCAGGAGGCATCACACTACCAGACCTCAAACTTTACCTCAGAGCTATAGTAACAAAAACAGCATGGTACTGGCACCAAAACAGACATGTAGACCAATGGTGCAGAATAGAAGACACAGAATCAAACCCACATAAATACAGTTATCTCATACTAGACAAAGGCACTAAAAACATTTACTGGAGAAAAGATAGCCTCTTCAACAAATGGTACTGGGAAAAGTAGAAAGCTACATGTAACAAAATGAAATTAAACCTTTATCTCTCACCCTGCATGAAACAACTCAAAGTGGATCAAAGACTTAGGCACTAGAACAGAGACCTTGTACCTTCTAGAAGAAAAAGTAGGACCAAATATTCATCATGTCATCCTATGGAACTGACTTCCATAACAAGACCCCTAAAGTGCAAAAAGTAAAATCAAGAATCAATAAATGGGATGAGTTCAAACTAAAAAGCTTCTTCTTGGCAAAAGAAACAATCAATAATGTAAGAGAGAGATACAGATTGGGAGAAAATCTTTACCATGTGCACCTCAGATAAAGCATTAATCTCTAGGATATATAAAGAACTCAAAAACCTTAACACCAAAAAACAAATACCCCAATCAATAATGGGCTAAGGAACTGAACAGACACTTCACAGATGAAGAAATGCAGTTGATCAACAAATATAAGAAAAAAGTTCAACATCTATAGCAATTAGAGAATGCAAATCAAAACTAAGATTTCATCTCACATCAGTCAGAGTGGCAATCATCAAGAATACAGATGTTGGCAAGGATGTGGGGAAAAGGGTACACTCATACATTGCTGGTGGGAATGAAAATTGGTAAAACCATTATGGAAAGTGATTTGGTGATTCCTCAGAAAACTTGGAATGGAACTACCATTTGGTCTAGCTATCCCACTGCTCAGTTTATACCCAAAGGACTTAAAATCAGCATACTAAAGTGATGTAGTCACATCAAAGTTTACAGCAGCTCTCAACTCACAATAGCTAAACTATGGAACCAACCTAGGTGTCCTTCAACAGATGAATGGATAAAGAAAATGTAATATATATATATTACATATATATATTAATGTAATATATATTCATGATGGAATATTACTTCGCTTTAAAGAACAATGAAATTATGGCATTTGCTGGTAAATGGAAGGAGTTGGAGAATATCATGCTAAGTGAAATAAGTCAAACCCAAAGAACCAAAGGCCAGATGTTTTCTCTGTTACGCAGATGCTAATTCACAATAAGAGGGGAGGCACTAGGGAAGAATAGAGGTACTTTAGATTAGGTAGAAGGGAATGAAGGAAGAGGAGGGGGTATGGGTATGGGAAGGATAGTAGAATGAAACAGACATTATTACCTATAATATGACTGCGTGACCAATGGGATTCTGCAAAATGCCCAATCAGAAAAATGATAAATTATACTCCAATTTATGTATGATTTTTCAAAATGCATAAATGCATTCTACTGTCATGTATAACTAATTAGAACAAATTGAAAAAGTTAAAAAAATGCTACCCACCCATTAAGATAGGAAAAACACAGGGCATATAGGATTTGGTACTATCTGTGGTTTCAGGCATTCCCTGAGGATCTTGGAACTTGGATAAGAGGGAGGCTGCTGTAATAACTTATTCATGTTCAGAACATATTTTCTCCATTTGTTTACTCTAACCAAAAGCACAAACACCCCCCCCACACACACACACATGAATTAACCTGGCTGCTACTCTCATGAAGCTTTTATTCTGTGAGAGATTAGACTTTTTAAAAAATTATAAAAGCATTAAAGAATTTTACTATGTGATAAATACTATGGTGAAAATAACAGCTAACACCTACTGAGTTCTGCTGCGTGTTTGAATCTAAGTGCTTTTCATGTAATCTTCCCAACAACCTTATGAGGTAGATACTCTATAATTACCACTTTACAGGTATGAAACCAAATTTGAACAGTGCCTAAGCAACTTAGCCCCCATGTCACTCATAATCAATGAAATGGGCAACTGAGGTAGAGCATACCCGGGCAGCATTTAGCCTTAAGTCAGGTTGTCAGGAAAGACCTCTCTGGGGAAGTGATTCTTAAGCTAAAATGTAAAGGTGGGAAGGAAGTGGCTGTATATTCCAGGTGGAAGGGAAAGCAGGCTCAGTGCTGCTTTCCCTTAGGAAGGGGGTTCGCATGTTTGAGAACTGAAAGATGCTGGTGTGGCTAGAGGAGAGTGAGCTAGCTACATGGAGAGTGGTTGTTATGGTTTGGATGGGAGGTGTCTCCCAAAAGCTCATGAGTCAGACAACGCAAGGAGGTTCAGAGGAGAAATGATTGGGTTGTGAGAGCCTTAACCCAATCCGTGAATGAATCCCTGGATAGGGATTAACTAAGAGTGGTAATCCCTGCCATGTGTGCATATAGATGTTTTACATTATGATAGCAGAAACAAAAGCAGACATAGCAGAGCAGCAAGAGGTCTAGCCTGAAGTTTACACAATTACAAATACCAAAGTAGATGTGAAAGCATTTATTTGGAATGACAAATGAAAGGACAATATATAACAGGTATCACAAACATCCTAAAATCCAGACTAACATTAATTGCCTGATAATCCTTGATAATACTTCTCTCCGCCATTTTTGGCTGAATTTTCTTGGATCACCTCATCATAGGACAATGCATGTAATATTTTACTAAAAAAGAACTGGAAGATCATTCAGACTAGTTAATTTTTTTATGGATTGTGTAGAAAGGGCTTTTGTCAGCTTCACAATTCACTATTGGTTGTGCCACATCTGTGAGCTCCTCTGACATTTCTTGCTTCAGGTGATGTTCCTTGCCCTGAGAACGGCCTTTGATATCCCTTACGTGTCACTTGACAGCTACAGCCAAAGCTGGCCCAGTCAGACACATCCTTCATGCCCTAGGTTTGCCTTTCACCCATTGTTCCAATCGAGCCAGTCTCTGGTGGAGAGAGGGGGGCCATAAGCTCAGGTGCTGAACCCTCTATGGACAGCAGAGCAACAGTTTAAAAATATCTTTTCTTCAAAGTCCACCAGAAGGAGGTTGTCAGTGTGCGCCAAGATGATGTTTGTAGCAGCATAGGAAATTCTCCAGATAAAATGGAATACTGATTTAAAAAAAACCTCAATTAACCAAAAGATGTCAGGAAAGAAGGGACAAAGATAAAATGGGACAAACAGAAAATAAATAGCATGCTGACAGATTCAAATTCATCTATATCAGAAATTGCATTAAAAGTAAACAGTGTCAGGTATAGTGGTGCACACCTATAATCCCAATGGCTTGGGAAGCTGAGGCAGGAGGATCGTGAGTTCGAGGCCAGCCTGGGCAACTTAGTGACACCCTGCCTCAAAATAAGATAAAAAGGGCTGGGAATGTAGCTCTGTGGATGTAGTTCATCCCTGGGTTCAGTCTCCAGTACTACACACACACATACACCACACACACACACACACACACACACACACACACGTAAATGGAATAATAGAACTAGTAGAATAAAATATAAATGGAATGTGGAATTCTGATTGGATTCTGGAACAGAAAAGACGTTAGTGGAAAAACATGGACATCCAAATAAAATATGGAGCTTATTTATAAGTAACGTGATAATATCTTTTTTTAATTTTGACAAGTATACTAGAATTAAGCAAGGTGTTAACTTTAGTGGAAATTGGGTGAAGGATGTTCAGGACTTCTTACATAAGCTTTTTGCATTTTTCTGTAAAGATGATGATAGTCCAAAAAAATGTTTTTTTAAAAAAATGTAAGTAAGCTGTCAAAAATCTAGTGTTCTGGATTAAAAAAAAAAAAACAAAACAAAACAAGGCTCAACTATACCCTGCCTCTAAGTTTATACTTATATACTTTGAACAGGCTTCGGCCAAGGGCAGATGGTGGAAGACCATCAGTAGAGTGCATGCTTAGAATACACTTTAAAAATATGAACAGATAGCTTTAAAATAAAAGGACAGCCTGGCGCAGTGGCGCAGGCCTATGATCCCAGCGACTCCGACTCCGGAGGCTGAAGCAGGAGGTTCGCGAGTTCAAAGCCAGCCTCAGCAACTTAGCAAGGCCCTAAGCAACTCAGTGAGACCCTGTCTCTAAATAAAATGCAAAATAGGGCTAGGGATGTGGCTCAGTGGCCGAGTGCCCCTGAGTTCAATCCCCGGTTCCAAAAAATAATAATAATAATAAAATAAAAATAAAAGGACAGAAAAATACTGGAGTAAACACTAATCATGACAAATGCAATATTACCACATAGGCATTCTGCATTGTATTGTGCTTGTGCTTTCTTGTGCTCATGAATATTGTGATCTTTATGAATTGAAGATTGCTGGCGACTCTACATTGAGCACATCTATTGGCACCATTTTTCTGTAGGGACACACCTTAAAATGGCGACCGCAACAACACCACCCTCGGGGCATAAGCCCCCCTCACCAGTGGTACCACCAAGGTGGTGGCCTAGGATTGGCCCATTCGACTTCTGTGAACGTGAGCAGCTCTGGCCACCATTAAATCTTAGGAGACCTTTGTCCTGCAGGCTTTGATGTATACTGCATGGGCTGTTTACCTTTAAGGTGATTGGCCCTGCAGGTATCTCCTCTCCTTTCTTTGTTTTTTTCCCGCTCACTCGCCCCCTTATATATCTGTTCTCCTCCTCCATTAAACTGAGATACTGCTTCGACAGACTCCCGGCTGGTGTGCGTTTTTCAGCCGTGGACACTCACCATCCTGTTTGACCCCTGTGCCCCCCTGGCTGGTCCATGGGAGGGGACCCAACCTTTGTTGTTCGGTGCGGAACAACATTTTTCCACGTTTTCATTTTATGTCTCTCTGTCACATTTTGATAATTTTCATAATGTTTCAAACTTTTTCATTATTATTATGATATGGTGATCGATGATCAATGATATTTGATGTTTTGTTCTTGTCAGTGCATTAGAGTTTTACATAATTGTGGGGTTCATTTTCACATACTCATGAAGGCATGTAACTTAATTTGCTCCATTTTGTAATTATTTTAGGGTACTGCACCCAGATAAAATGTTGAACTTCATTCTAAGTGTTGCATATGTTTTTGCTGCTCCACCAACTGGCCACTCCCTCCTCTTGGTCCCTTCTCCTCCTGTAACACAATATCATTTCCTGTAATACAAGAGTGAAATTGGACCAAATGATAATCCTATGATGGCCACTAAGTGTTCAAGTGAAAAGAAGAGAAGCATGTCTCACTTTAAATCAAAAGCTAGATACGATTAAGCTGAATGTGGAAAGCTGAGATAGGTCCAAACCAGGCCTCTTGCTCTAATTACCAATTGTGGATACAAAGGAAAAGTCTTTGAAGGAAATTAAAAGCACTACTCCAAGGAACCCACAAGTGATAAGAAAGTAGAACAGTCTTATTGTGTTATAGAGAAAGTTTTGGTGGTCTGGATCAAACCAGCCACAAGGCTCCTTTAAATCAGAGCCAAATCCAGAGCAAGATCCTCCCTCTCTTTTGGCTGAGAGGGGTAGGGAAGCTGCAGAAGGAAAGTTGGAAGCCAGCAGAAGCTAGTTCCTGAGGTGAATTTCAGGAAAGACGCCATCTCCATAACGCAAAATACCAGGTGAAGCAGCAAGTCACCCGGATGAGCTCACTGAGTTGATTGAGGAAAGTGGGTGCAGCAAAGAGATTTTCAGTGCAGATCAAACAGCCTGACAGGGAGAGAAGATGCCCTCCAGGGCTGTCCTAGCTAGAGATGGGAAGTTGATGCCTGCTTTAAAGCAGAGTCTGACTCCACTTAGGGACCAAAGCAGCTGGTGACTTGAAGGAGGAGCCGATGTTCTTTCATCATTACAAAAATCCCAAGTCTCTTAGGAGCTATTCTAAGTCTACTCTGTGCTCTATAAATGGGAGAGCAAAGCCTGAATGATGGCACACCTTTTTACAGTATAGTTTACTGAAAAAAAAAAATCAAGGTACCCTTTGCAGCTGGTGTTGAAGGCAGGGCCTCTCATATGCTAAGTACTCGCTCTACCATTGAGTTTCACCCCTTGCTCCTGTTTATGGAATATTTTAAGCCCAATGTTGATACCTACTGCTCAGAAAAAAAGATTCCTTTCAAAATATTACTTCTCATGAAGAATGCACCTGGTCACCTAAGATCTTTGATGGGGACATACAATGAGATTAATGTTGTTTCCATGCCTGTAAACACATCATCCATTCTTCAGTCTGTGGATCAAGGAGCAATTTCAATTATAAAATCTTCTTATTGGAAAAATACATTTGGTAAGACTATAGCTGCCTATTCCTTTGGTAAATCTGGGCAAAGTCAGTTGAAATGCTTCTAGAAAGGATTCACCTTTCTAGATGCTATTAAGAACATCCACGTGGGCTGGGGCTGTAGCTCAGCAGCAGAGCGCTTGCCTAGCATGTGCAAGGCACTGGGTTCAATCCTTAGCATCACATAAAAATTAACAAATAAAATAAGGGCATTCTGTCCTTCTGAAACTACAAAAGAATGTTTTTTTGTGATACTGGGGATTGAACCCAGGGCCTTGTACATGCAAGCCTAGCACTCTACCAACTGAGCTATATCC
Source organism: Glaucomys volans (assembly GCA_020662805.1). Taxonomy (NCBI): domain Eukaryota; kingdom Metazoa; phylum Chordata; class Mammalia; order Rodentia; family Sciuridae; genus Glaucomys; species Glaucomys volans. Next base: position 299,104 of record JAJEJO010050575.1, read on the forward strand.
CCAGCAGCCCCCTCAAATTTTTTTTTTTTAAAGAACATTTGTGGTTCATGGGATGAGGTCAAAATATCCATATTGGATGGGGGATGTAGCTCAGCTCAGTGGTAGAGTGCTTGTTTAGCATGTGTGAGACCCTGGGTTCCATCCCTAGTACTGTTTGAAAACCAATGAACATTAACAGGAGTTTGGAAGACATCAGTTCCAACCATTCTGGATGACTTTGAGGGGTTTGAGTCCTTGGTGGAGGAAGTAAATGCAGATGTAATGGAAATAGCAGCAGAACCAGAATCAGAAGTGGATCCTAAAGATGTGACGGAATTGCTGTCATCTCAGGATAAAACTTCAATGGATGAGGAGTCACTTATGTGGATAAGCCAAGAAAGTGGCTTCTTGAGATAGAATGTACTCCTGGTAAAGATGTTATCAACATTATTGAAATAACAGCAAAGGATTTAGCATATGACATCAACTTGGTTGATAAAGCAGCCATGGTGACTTTTGAGGATTGACCAATTTTGGAGCAAGTTCTTGTTTCCAAGCACCCACATTCCATCATGAGATACCTGTCATAACTCAAACATTAAAACACTACATGGTACCCTAAACATATATTCAACTTTTATGAGTCAACAAAGGTTAAAAATAAATGAAAAATTTTAAAAGGTAAAACAATGACAACGAAGAATGACCCTGTATTTTTCTATTTTATTTTCATCCCCTGATCTTGGAAACATGAAGATGGCATACCTGCCTCTATAAAAGAAGTAATTTTTGAGCAAATGTCTTCAAATTTTATAAAAGTAATACTTTGTAATCTTGTGAACCTCCATTTAGGAATCTCACAGTGCTACCAGTTCATCCTGGTAGCTAGCCTAAATCCACATTCATGTAGTCCTGGGTTTCTTAGACAGTGCTAGGAACTCTTTGGATTCACAGTGACAGAAAACCAAATTCAAATTGTTAGGGACAAGGAAGCAAACAATAAAAAGAGACAATGATCTGAGAAACCAAGAAGTCTAGTGACATCAGGTGAGACGGTACTTGGGTGCTGGATGAAGTCAGGAGGAATCACCCCACCTGGCCTGTTTGCTGTCCTCTGAGCTGTTGTCATTCCTTTGAGAACTCTGCCTTCAAGGTGACAGAATAGCCACCAGCATCTCAGCAACCCTCCCACATCTCATCTCAGAGACCTGATCTATTTGATCCGATCGGTCACATGCTCAGACCTCAGTCAATCACCATAGCTAAGGAGGATGGTCTGTATTCATATTGCAGTCATGTGACCCTATTTCCAAGGTGCCTAAGCCTTTTTGTCACCCTGCCCAACTCTGTTATTGTCCTTCAGAAGCAGGCATTTGTAGCAGCTAAATGACCAGGTGTGGATATGCTGCAATAATACATTTTTTATGGACAGCAAAGTAGGAATTTCCTACATATTCATTTGTCATGAAGTAGTATTCTTCTTTTGATTTTTCTCTGCCATTTTAAAAGTGAAAACTTATCTGGACAGTCCTGCAGAAACAGATGACAGACCCAGTTTGACCCACAGGCTATGGGGTGCACACCTTTATTTGTAGAAAATTGGAAAGGAGACTGGTGAGGGAAAAGGACAGTTGGAAAGGAAACAGCCAGAGATGGGGCCAGAGAGAGGAACAAGGCCCTGCCCATTCAGCCTTGAAGGCCATTCTCCAACTGTGTGGGCTGTGACATCTGCAAACTCCCTCAGCTGGAATTTCAGAACCAGTGGTGTAGTGAATACCCAGAGAGCCTTCCAAGAAATGAACTGTGTCCGAACCTCTGGAGACTGCTTCTAGTCTCACTTAACATTCACTTTGTGTTCATCAGTGGAAAGCTTCACCCCACTGGGCTTCTGTTTTTTCATCAGGAAAAGGAGGTACTAGAGGAAATTAGCTCCCACAAGGTACTTATCTCTGACCTATTGTCATTGGTCTTTGCATACATTTCTCCAGCTCTGAGTGTGACCTTCAGCACCATGGACAGTGACCGTGACGCTCCCCTGGTGTGACTGACCTGACACCACAATCTCACAAATATGCATCTCAGTCTTCCCAAGGGAGGGGACCTGAGCTTTGTGTGTCTGTGAGGCCCATCAGACTCCATCCATGTTCCTGTGAGGTTTTTTTTGACTGTGGCTGCTACTGCCACAGAAAATCTCCATGGGATTTGTGAATTCCAAATTCTCCCACCTTGGATAATGAACACTGGGCCTCTGAGAGGACAGAGGGAATGATGTGAAGGTTGGACCAACCCCATTCACCATCCATCAGCCTTTTGCTCCCCCACTCCTCTTCTTTTTTCCCACCTCTCTTTCTCTATCCCAGCTGAAATAGACAGTGGCTTCCAAGAAGAATAGAGATCGTTGGTAGGGAGGGAGGGATCCCTTGAGACATGTCCAAAGGAGAGGTTCTTCATTCTTTTCTGGGTCAGTCCTGTTGTTCTTCATTTTTGAGCATTAGGGGACATGAACTAATTTCCCTGATTGCTGATTTGCCAACTCACTCAGCTGTTTATCTGATCAATACGTTTGTTCCCTCCTGTGTTTAGTGTGCACTTTTTCTTTCTGCTTTACACAAAAGGGATGTTTATCAGGGGAAGAGAGGAAGTCCAAGAACAGAGAAAAACATAGCTATTTATCCCAAAAGTGTGGGCCAGCACCAGGCAGGGAGCAGCCACCAGATCTGTTCCATCTCTCCCACAATTACATAGTCCCTTATCTGCTTCTTGTGCATCACTATGCCCACCAATTTTTAAATCCTTTGGCTTTTCTTCTTGGTGGCTCCCTGACCCCGTCTAATGTGCTCTCCTTTTTTGCCAATAAAACTGAGAGTCCTCCTGATCTTGTTCCCCAAATCTACTCTTGCCCATTTCCAGCCTGTTGCTTTCTTCATGGGGCCAGAGGGATTTGCTAATACTGGAGATGTGTTCAGTGGTTTTACTATGTTGTTCTTCCCTTCTGAGAACACTTGCCTCTATGTGGGACCATAAGGAAGCTTTGCATCCTTGTCCCTGAGAATTTGCGCATTATTTGAGTATACATGTCTCAGCACCATTTGCCCTTTAGAAATGGTGGGTGATGTTTGCACAACCTGTGAGAAGCAGGCTTCTGCTATGGACAGCAGAGGAAAGGAACTTCCTCCTGGGAAGAAAAGCAGCTGGAGCAGGTGTGAGGAGGCTCCTACTGAGCAGGGTCATGAGGATGGGAGGGTGGGCTTGTCAGGCAGGGTACAGCAGCAAAGGCAAGAGGCTGAGCTGCAAACACAGAGAATATCACTCAGTCCTTTCTGCCTGCCCCACAGAAGGGAGGCTACCCTGAGGCTGCATACAGTCATATTAGCACTGTGGGGCCATTTTCAGGGATGCACTCTGAACTAGAGGGTGATGTTGAGTCCCTATCTGGACTGAATGAATCAAGTTATTGTCAGGTACTGTGAAGGTCACAAGCGTGGGGCAGACAGGAGCCTGCACACCCACTGGTGAGAGTAGTGAGGACTGGCTGGCTGCAGGAGAGTGGAGGTTGCACTGGGGCAGCTGTGGCTCCATGTTGATAGGCATCAGGGTCTCTGGTTAGGGCTAACAAAGGCCAGTGAGCTCCCCCATAGACACACTGCCTTTGGAGCAGCTGGTGCATGCTGGCTGGACTCCACACTCCCAGACCCTCACTGGGTGGATTCTCTGGGTTAGTATCCCAGTTTGTTTTCTGCTGCTGTAATAGAATGCCTAAGACTGAGTAATTTCTAATAAACAAATTTATTTTGCTCATAGTCCTGGAGGCTGGAGGTCTGAGAACATTGCTGTGGTATCTGGCAAAGGCCTTAGTGCTTGTTGTCCCAAGGTGGAAGGCACAGGGGTAAGAGAGGGTAAGAGCAAGCCAACAAGTGGGTGCAGACTTTCTTTATAGCAGATCCTGCTCGTGATAAGTAACCCACTCCAGTGATAACAACATCAATCCAATCATGAAGGCAGAGCCCTCAAGGCCTTATCACCTCTTATTAGGCCCCACCACCCAACACTGTTGCACTGGGGATTAGGTTTCCAATGTATGAACTTTGGAGGACACATTCAAGACATAGCAGTCAACAAATAGGTGTCATTTAGTTTGCTATGTATAACTGATCACAGCAGCATACAGTGCCAAGTTGAGAAGGAGACTAGAACTGTGTGCGTGATCAGCATGAAAGAGATCTGTGATCCATTTGTAATGTCTGCAGTGGGCAAGGAATGGAGATCTATGTTGTGCTTGTTGGCCTTTTGTCACCCTTAGTCAACCATTTGAAGAAACTGAGTCCCTGGAAGAGGATGCCCTCAAGCAGTTTCAGATCCTTCTGCCTCCTGGTCTGTCCACCACACAAATCTGGTCACCTGTTGTAATACATAATGAAAATAACATGACAGGCAACCCACATATACTGGCTCTGTGTGCATGTATACCATGTGCTTTTATTTTCCTTTGCCTATTTCTTTCAATATTTATCATGTTCTGTACATTGTATTTTGTCATAATTTGAATCTGGAATGTCACCCAAGACTCGTGGTGTTGAAGTGTTGGTCCCCAGCTCAGTGTTATTGGGAGGTGGTGGAAACTAGGAGGTAGGTCCAAGTTGGTAGAAGTCGGTCACTGGAGGATATCCTTGAAGGGGATATCTTATCCATCCCCTTCTTCTGTGCCTCCTGTTCACCGTGATCTGGGCAGCCTTTTTTTGCCACCCCTTCTGCCATGATGCTCTGCTTCACCATAGGCCACAAAACAATGGAGTTGCTAACCATGGACTGAAACCTCTGAAATTGTGAGTCAAAATAAATCTTCTCTCCTTTTAAGTTCTTAGTTTATGTTGAGTATTATTGAGTATTATGTTGAGTATTATTACGATAGTAACTGAAAGCTGACTAACACATATGTATACATTACAAAGGGCAATAAAATTATAAGATCTGAGAACCCACGAGTCAACTCCAGAACTAAAACATTCCCAGTAATTTTGCATCTTCTCTATACCAGGGATCACCACTATTCAAAATTTTGTGTTTGTTATTCTTTTGCTGGTTTGTTGTTGAGCTTTAATAAAAATAGTGTACTATACGTAGACTTCTGAGATTTGCAATGTTTACTCCTCAGCTTACTATTTCTAAGCTTTATTTCTGCCCTTGTGGAGAGCTGTGGTTTATTTTCACTGGCATGAAAATGAATTGTGGTAATATTCCTCAGTTTATTTTTCATTCTCCTGTCAGTGGATAATTGAGTCATTTCTGGATTATTTTTGTGCATTGTTGACAATGCCACAATGATATTTTCCCATAGGCGCCTTGTATATTGCATGAGGGTGGACTTGCAGGCTCAAAATGTATATGGGTTGTCAAGTTACAAGAAAATGCCAAAGTGATTTTTCAAAGTTGTCATGTATAAGGGGAACTCTGTCCAGCGTGGATGAGGGAAAGGGTTTCTGTCGGAGGATGGGCCTGGCTACTGATTAATCACTAAGAAACTTATTAAATTAAATAATCGCAGGAGTCATTAATCTTTTTAAATGGGAGGGGGTGTGAAGGATTGAGCCATGCCAAGATCTGGCCTCTAACAAGATGGAGAAGCCCACCTTCCATTTATTTATAGTCATAAATGTAAAGGGGGACTGGGAGGGGCTTCTTCTGTGAGGAACCAGATGGAGTGGAGTTAGGGAAGCCATTTGCTTAGAGAATTAGCATTTCCTCAGGTGGTGAGCCAGAAGTGGGTGGTACGGGGTCACCTACCCCAGGCTATCTGAAACAGTCTCTCATGACTGCCAGCTCCTGGGAGTCAGACCTCTGTATCCCATGGCTCAGCCAAGCCTGATTCTGCTAGACATGGATGGCTCCCCACAGGCATGCCATCTGCACTCTCACCAATCATGCTTCCACACTCCACTCCAGGTACATCTTCTCAAGCCCCTGGTCCTATTAGATTTTGTACGGTTTGCCATTCTATTGGGATGAATAATAGCTCATTGGAATCTTAATTTTCAATTTTCTGCTTAATGAGGACATTAGCATTCTTTCAATTGTTCATTTGCCATGTGCATTTTCTCCTCTAAGAAAAGCCTGCTCAAATCTTTTGGTTTCTTGCTTCTCTTTGACTTATGTATTTATAGGAGCTCTTTATGTATAGTGAGTACTAATTGTTTGATGGATGTGCATATTCCAGATGTCTTCCTGCAGTTTTGGTTTACTTTTCATATTCCTTGTGATAACTTTTGTAAAGGACTTCAGACAGCAGGGGCTCCTGGCTAGACACTGCTTCCTGGAACTTCCTGTCCCACGAACAAAACTCTAGGCCTCCCAAGTCATGGCATTGTTTTTTTGTTTTGTTTTGTTTTTTGACATTGCTACTGTTTATTCACTCCTGTTCTTTTTAAATTTTTTTTTATTTTTCCAGACTGCGTTTTGATTCATTGTACAGAAATGGGGTACAGCTTTTCATTTCTATGGTTGTACACAATGTAGATTCACGCCATTCGTGTAATCATACGTGTACATAGAGTAATGATGTCTGTCTCATTCCACCATTTTTCATACCCCCCCCATTTCCCTCTACACAACCCAAAGTTCCTCCATTCTTCTCTTACCCCTCCATTACGTATAATCATATCAGAAAAAACATTCAGCCTTTGGTTTCTTGGGACTTGGTTTATTTCACTTAGCCTGATATTCTCCAACTCCATCCATTTACCAGCAAATGGTCATGACATTGTTGTCAAAGGTGTGCATCATATAGGACTTATAAGCAGTTACACCACAGCCATAAATCCAAGCTTGAGTTATATAACTGCTGAGGAAGATGCCACCTCCTAGGAATGGCTGAAGAATTGCCCACAGTATGCTGGGTGTCTTTGGACAGAGATAATGGCAATCTGCTCCAGGCTGACTCTGCACCACAGAGGCTTAGCCTCTTTCTCACCACCCCACCCTCCCTGTATAATTCTCACTGGCTCCCACAGTGTGACACCAACATTGAGCATAGACTTAGCGGGTAGGAAAGAACTACTCACTTATCCTGGAACCTGAAGGTAGCTGAGAACATGGTTCTGTGTCCAGATGAAGGGAGCCCAAAAAAACCTTAGAGACTCCCTGGGGCAAACTTCCTCCCAGGCCAATCCCATACTAGCTGGTGGTCAGAAGAGAAGTGAGTTCTTCTGGCAAGTGGAAGTGAGCTGTCTTCTTGCCTTTCATATTTGAAAACAGTCTTCTAACCACACCCAGAACATTTTCCAGAGGTTGTTGTAAGAAAGGCTGGCCTTCTCAGACCGATAGTTTCAGAAGGCCACAGTGGGGAGGGCCAGGAGCAATCATTCTGTAAATCTTATTGTGTGTGAACCTGATAGCTGGTGCTGGGGATTCCTCAGAGCCAGACAGACCTCACTGAGGTCTCCTGACAGCCTGCACTGAGTGCTCTGAAAAGAAAGAAAGGGGAGGAGGGTGCAGAGGGTGACCAGGACACCTGAGAAGGAGTGACCTGGTCAGGTCACTTCATGAGGTGAGAGTGGAGCACAGGCTTGCAGGAAATGAGGGAGGGAGTTGTGTGGCTGACAGAGGAGAACACTCTGGGCTAGGGGAGATGCACGTACAAAGGCCCTGAGGCAAGGTTGGGTTTTGCGGTTTGGCAGCTGATGTGGCCAGAATGGAGTGAGAGAGTAGGAGACAATGAAGCTGAGAGCGAGAGCGAGAGCGAGAACTGAGACTTGCCTGGGTTGGACTTAATTTGAATTTCACCCAAGTGTCACAGGAAGCACAATAGAGCTTTGAGTAGGGCCAAGGAACGGAAGAAGAAGCCAGAGGGTGATACCTGTGTGACCTGGAGCCTGAGATCCAGACTATAGGATAGAATCCTGGTGATGGCTACCATGAAGGCCAGGAGTTAAGAGTTAAGAGCCCTGTATCCCTCTCTTTGCAGCTATGTTTCAACCCATAAATCCCACAGCCTGTGCAGTCTGAGTCCTGCATGCTCAGAATTACTTGTGCCTGTATCAGTTAGCTTCTACTGTATAACAACCATCCGAAAATGAGTGGCTCACAACAGCAACCATTTATTTAGCTGAGAAGTTGCCTGGGCAGGTCTCCTGAGCTCCCTCATGCACATATAGTCACAGCAGAGCAGCAAGATGCATCTGCTTCGGAGGTTTGGCCGAATGCTGGCTGGCTGCTGGTTTATGTGATCTCGGGTGGTGGTAACCAGGTTACATGGTTCTAATTCTTCCAGGAGGCTGGTTTGACCTCTGTGTGTCACAGTGGCAGGGTCCCAGAGACTGGGCAGAGCCACAAGGGCCCTTACGGCTTCCGCCCAGAAGGTGCATAGCCTCATTTTCACCACATTCAGTTGGCTAGAGCTAATCACAGAGCCAGTGTGGATTCAAGCCACAGGATCCAGATTCCACTTCTTGGTGGGAAATTTCTAAATCCCAGTGCAAAAAAAAAAAAGAAGAAGAAGATATAGAAATGGGGCTGTTTATGGGTAAACCACTGCACCCCTGACTCTTGATTGAGGTGATGGGAGATCCAGGAAGGAGATGGAGGATGGAGGAGCAATTTGGGAGCCGCTGCCCATGGACTGTCAGCCATGGCTGTGTCTCTACTGCTTGGAGGAACCTGACCCCAACACTCCAGGACCAGATCCTTTCATATTGCTACCCAGATGACAGAGGTCAGTCCCCACTGAGGTATTTTTCCCTGGGATACCATCCCCCAAGCTGCAGAGGTCATGTGGGATTCAGCATGTGTTCTGGCATCACCCCCTCAGGAAGCCTTCTTGTGGTTCCGTCATTGTCGGTGCCCTTGCAATGGCTTCCCCAGTCAGAAAGGACCTTCAGACTGAGGCTGTGTCCTCCTTGCCCTGAATCTCTATAGCCAAGAGTGGTTTTGAGGAGGATAATGAGGTGTAGGTATTGGGGTGTGTGTATGTGTATGTGTGTGTGTAGTGACATTGATGACCTAAGGGACATAATCATCATGTGATGCCACACATTGAAGTCTACCTTCCTCCTGCTGAGCAGTACCCTGATCCCTACCCTCACATGATCCTTTGAGGTTGTCATGGCTCAAAGAGTTCCTATGATTGGTGTGAGGCCTCACACACAGCGAGGAAGTGGCAGAGTCGCACATGGATAGATCTGGGTCTGTGCACCCATCCTCCAGAGTAGCATGTTCCTAGAAGCATTTCCATGGGTGTTGGGCAATGGCCTGAAACAAGACCCAGGAGAAATTCTCAGTTTGTGGCAGCAGGACTGTAATCCCTATCTGAGAATTCGAGGTGTTGCCCTGGAGTGAAGGGTGGTGAGCATGGGGAGGCTGCGCCAGTCTCAGGGGAGTTCAGGGAAGTGACGAATCACTGGCGGCAGGGGGCGCTGCAGGGTGGCAGCAGGGGGCGCGCTTCTCCCTGGGCTTCCTCCTTTCAGCAAAACTGACTTCAAAAAGAAAACCACAGAGAAAAAAAGCAAAAGTTCTGGGTGGGGACTGCCAATGAAAAAGCACTTTGTGGACGAAGATTACTTTTTATTATTAAAATATGATCATTTAAATGACTTTGTCGTGTATACAATAACATATTATCAATTCCACTGGAATGGCACATTGCTGAAAATAACTGTTTCTTACCACAAGAGGACAGCATTTGCATGGAAAACCGAAGCATAATGTCTTCGAAGCAGTACATTAGAAAATTTGAGACACCCTTCCCATCAAAAACAAAACAAAAAACCTTTTTGTATTTAGATATATTCCAAAATAGATTCTGGTACTGGCCTTCAACTGCCTTGGTCAACGTAAATTTTAGTTATTGTTACAGAAAATGTTACTGATACTGTACTAAATGACTTCATTCTTACTAGTTTTGAGCAATTCAGAAGCTCCATGATGCACAGGTTAGGAAGGCTCATCTTGACTTTGGTGCAGTTTTTCTTTTACGTGGTTTTTCTAATGGCTGTTTATGTCAATTTAGAAAATAGACTTTACGTATGCACATCAGGGGAATTACCAAGTTTGTGACCTTTGCTCTAGCACCTGTTATTTTACTACTATCTCTATGGAAAATGAGGTGCTTTTCCCTCAGGGCCGGAAGTGATCCCTCCCTGCCAATGAGTTCTGGTTAGAATTTCCACTACACCGTTCCTTGACCCAACTCCTGTTCCCACCCACTTTGTGGAAAAGAAAAAAAGTGGAAACTAGTGAAGAGCTTCCTGTTTTGAAGTTACCACCAGCACTCTACTAAATGGTCAGCTTTGATGATGACAAAGTAAACAATGATAGTCCCAAAGAGCGTTTTTTTGTTTGTTTGGTTGTTTTTTTTTTTTTTTTTTTTGCGGTACTGGTGATTGAACCCAGGGCCTTGTGCTTGCAAGGAAAGCACTCTACCAACTGAGCTACATACCCACACCCCAAGAGAGTGTCTTGATCTAAACTCCAACCCCCCCGCCCTCCCCTGGGTTCTGCACATGGCCTTGTACTCCAATGTCTTAATGAGAATAAACCTGATTCATTCATTTCCCAGATAAACACAATCCTATGATGGTTTTCATCTACATTCATAGTTGTTCAGAATCTGGCCCTATGTAACTCTTCGGCCTTTAAATATATTCTTGTCAATAATAGATTACCGTATGTCATCAGTATCTTTCACACTTTACATACATGATCTCATTTATTCCCTTTTGAGATATTGTTTGCAAATGAGGAAACCAAAGCTCAAGAGAAGTCAAAAAATATTTACACAACTGGGATTTGAACTTGAGAGCATGTAGCTCCAAAGTCCTAACTCTGTTACACATCTCTCATCTTGCCTTCCTCTAACCAACCATACACTCACCAGTCGGAGCTAATAACTTTTCCTTCTTCCTGGAATGCCTGTCTGCTTGAGCTGGTAAATCCGTCTTCTAGCTTAGTCATCACTTGCTGCGGTTTTCCTTCCCTGATCCACTCAGTTGGGTTCATCGCCCCTGATCTGAGTGTCAGAGCCCTGAGAAGTTTTCCTTGTGATGTGTGTGTGGGAGTGGAGCAGAAGTCTTGGGAGGTTAATTGCTGATGTTACACTGCAAGAATCCTTACTTCCTATAGTTTGGAAATCCATTTTTAGCTTGAACCTTAACAAGGAATTGTTTTTTTCTTCCAAAGGGAGCAAAAGAAGCCCATCTCCTTTTTTTTTAATTACTTTTTTATTTGTTCTAATTAGTTGTACATGACAGTAGAATGCATTTATACATTTTGATACATCATACATAAATGAAATGTAATTTCCCATTTTTCTGATTGTGCACATTGTAGGATCACATTGGTCATGCAGTCATATAGGTACCATCTCCTTTGACCCAGGATAGTCACTAGGCGAGAGTACTGATTGAGATAGTCACTAAAGATTCAAGTCAGCTTCCAAGTTAGGAGTTGCAGAACCAAGAGAACAGAGGGGCATCATCTGGGGTGACAAATCAAATAGGAGCTATTCATAAAGGCTAGGCTTGAAATGACCTTTAAGTCTTTGCAGGCATAAAACCCAAAAGGGAGTTGTGGGCAGGGGATGTGGTTCAGTAGTACAGTCCTGGCCTAACATGCACGAGGCCATGGGTTCCATCCCTAGCACCAGAAAAGAAAAAGAGGCTTTGGAAGTCAGGGGCCTGCCCAAACTACTACTGCACACGGGATTGGATGCCCAGAATGGGGAAAACTACGGAAGCAACATTCCCTTCTTTAAATTCTCTTCCTAAGGTAACTAAGAGAAGTTTTGATGGATGATATCTCCAATGTTTCTTTTTATTTTTTTCTCAACAATTGGAGCTAGACTTTCACATGGATGTGTAGCATGAGGACTGAGTTTCTTATTTACTATGGCTTCCTCCTTTCTTCTTTTATTTGCATGTTGACCTGTTTTTGTGTTGCTGAGCCTCTAGAAATTTCCAGGTTAAGTCATGATTTTCTCGAAAAGAACAAGTCTTTGAAAGATATGGCCATTTTAAGTATTTCATTACTCATTTGAAATGTGATCCGGAAGGAAACAGGAGTTGGCAGCTGCTGATGATATGCTACGTGCTGGGCAGTTCTTTCACAGATACTATCTCATTCCATTCCCAGCACCATCTCTGTGATGTGCTAGTATTTTTCCCATTTTACAGAGAAGTAGAGAACGATAGAGATTGAATAACTTGATGGTAACTGGGGAAGCTGAGATTTGAATAACACCAAATCCAATGCCATTGCCCTGGTCTTCAAATTAGAATGAAGTCTAAAGCAATTGATCAACAAATATATGAAAAACTTATCAACATCTCTAGCAACTAGAGAAATGCAAATCAAAACAACACTGAGATTTCATTCCAGTCAGAATGTTAACAATCAAGAATACAAGTAACAATTAATATTGGTGAGGATGTGGGGAAAAAGGTACACTCATACATTTCTGGTGGGAATGCAAATTGGTGAAACCATTATGGAAAGCAATATGGAGATTCCTCCGAAAACTTGGAATGGAACCACTGTTTGACCCCGCTATCCCACTCCTCGGTTTATACCCAAAGGACTTAAAATTAGCATATTACAGTGACACAGCCACATCAATGTTTATAGCAGCTCAACTCACAATAGCTAAACTATGGAACCAACCCAGGTGCCCTTCAACAGATGAATGGATAAAGAAAATGTGGTATATAAACACATGGAATATTATTCAGCCTTAAAGAAGAATGAAATTATGGCATTTGCATGTAAATGGGTGGAGTTGGAGAATACCATGCTAAGCAAAATAAACCAATCCCAAAGAACAAAAGGCTGAATGTTTTTTCTGATATGCAGATGCTAATTCACAATAAGGTGGGAGTAGAGAAGAATAGAGGTACTTTGGATAAGACTGAGGGAGTGAAGGGAGGGGAAGGATATGGGGTAGGAAAGATAGTGGAATGAATCGGACATTATTGCCCTATGTACATACATGATTACACAACTGGTGTAATCCTATATCATGTACAACCGGAAGAATGAGAAGTTATTCTCCATTTATGTATGATGTGTCAAAATGCATTCTACTGTCATATACAAATAATGAGAACAAATAAAAAGTAATTTAAGCAATTTTAAGTGATTCATTTCCCCTTCAAATAAAAATGTTTTTCAGAAAGAAAGAAAGATATAAATGTTTTTAAAATTCATTTTTTATTTGTTCTTTTTAGATATACATGACAGTAGAGTGCATGTTGACATACATACATGGAGTATAACATATACTCTAATTAGGATCTCACTCTTGCCGTTGTGCATGATGTGGAGTTGCACTGGTTGTGTGTTCACATATGAACATAAAGTTATGTCCAGCTCATTCTACTGTCTTTCCTATTCCCATCTCCACTCCCTTCCATTCATTCCTCTTTGTCTGATTCAATGAATGTTCTCTCTGATATGTGGGAGGGAAGAATAGAAGTTCATTGGAGGAATAAACATTTTTTAAGGAAAACATTTCCACAGACCCCTTGTGTTAACTAAAATTTTATGTTTCTTAAGCGAACTAGTATAAAACTAGATGTAAACATTCCATGCTTGTAACATTTAAATAACTATAAACTAAAAGTCAATATACAAATTAAAGGGCAACAAAACTTCAAAATCAGTAACAGTCACGCTAACACATCAATGCCCAATTAATATTTTGTGGAAATAAAACAGAGGCTTGTCTTATAACCACAATATTGACTCTTGGGATGCAGGTTCTTTTCATTTTATATTTCTATCTGCTGTGCGATGATTTCATTTTCAAATTATGATTTTTATTTTTGAATTAGAGTGAAAAAAAATCCAAGATTTTCATAGCACTTTGTGATACAATTTAGTGTCTGCTTGCCCGTATGATTATTTCATATCTTGCCTTCAGGCTTCTGCTTGGAAGTGATTAGTGGGAGGCAATGGCTTGGTATTGGAGAGCCAGAGACCCCTCTCCCCATGCACATGCCACCCCAATGTTTTTGTGTTTGGGTTCTATGAAAGGTTGTGTGACTTGTGACAAAACTGTGAAGCTGTGAGGGGGATAAGGAGGTCTGAGGTTATCTTTCAACCTGGTAGAATGGCAGCCTCAGAGTTAGCAATTAAATTTAATTATAGAAAATTAAGTAACATATCTCACATGCATACATTTTCTGACTGACTTACACGTGGCATGGTATTTTTTTAAAAAATATTTTTTAGTTGTCAATGGATCTTTTTTTAATTTCATTTATTTATTTATATGCCATGCTGGAGATTGGACCCAGGGCCTGACACATGCCAGGCAAGTGCTCTACCACTGAGTCATAACTCCAGCCCCTGACATGGTATTTTTTTAAAGGGCTGTTAAAATAGAAATTCATTACAACACATTGAAAACTTAAAAACTGTCATAGTATACTCTGTGCACCCCATTAGGAATTCAGTTTGAGACACACTACACTAAGTCATGGTCAACTATTGGGTTACAAAATACTAAAATCTGATTTTTTTTTATGTGTGTATATGATTAACATTATACTCCAAAGATGGACATGGTGGCACATGCCTGTGGTCCCAAGTTATTTGGGAGGCTGAGGCAGGGGGATCTCTTGAGCCCAGGAATTTGAGATTGGCCTGGGAACATGGTGAGAACCTGTGTCTAGATGAGCAAGTAAGATGAGAGGCAGAAACTACAGTGAATAAGAATGAGGAATCTGGATTCAGAATCCAGCTTGGCCACTATCCAGCTAAATGACTTCAGTGTCTCCGCACTGAAAACAACACAGAATTTTTAGAATTAAATAAGATAACATAGTAAATAACTTAGAAAAGTGCATATAATCAACTCTCAATAGTGTTTGTTACCACTCTTATTACCACAATCTCAGTAGTCATCCAAATATGCATTCATTTGGGTAATGTTTACCACTAAGCTTGGGGTGCACAGCTGGAGACACTCATGCACAGATGAACAAAGCATCTGTCTGCTTCCAAGAAAACAGCTAGCTGTTCATCAAAGAATCCATCTCCCTTTTTTCTTGGGTCTGCAGCTGGACCACCTGGCTAGCACCCTTGCAAGTAGGTACAGTACCTAGCTAAGTTCTAGCTGATGGTTTGTGAGTAGAAGAATGGTTGCTTGTCACTTTGGGGTCAGGGATTTAAAGAGACTGGTGTACCCTCTTCATACACGTTCCCAGTCTAGTGTCTTGAAGCAGAAGATGACAAAGTCCCTGGAAACAGTAAAGCCACAAAACAGATAGTGCTGGTACCTTGATCTGCCCTGTGGCAGAGCACTGTCAGACAGCTAGGAAAATCCCCTTCACACCAACGTATGGTTAAGAAGTCAATACGCTTTGTTTTGAGCTATTATGCACTTTCTTGAGGGTCTGTTTGAGGCAGCTAGTGTCATTTTAATTCATACACTCTTCCTCCAACTATAACCACAGTAGAATATATGGAAAGGGTGGATGCTTTGCAATCAAATATCTTTTGAAGTTGGATTCAAGTTTTCTGGAGGATGAGAGTGAGGAAGAAGCCAGAAAAATGGAAATGCTTCTACATCTTGTTTTTTCACAGAAGTCAGACCCCTTTCAGATACTCCTGTTCTCCCCAGTCAGTCTCACTGTGGCCAGTGTTTTCCCCAATCTCTCCTCTGTCATTTTCTTTGTTTTTAAGGCTCACAGGCAGCAGCCTCCTCAGCTCAACCTCGAATGGCATCTGTTAACAGTGCTGACCCCCTTTTAATATCTGGGTCAAGCTTTGTGTGTCTTTCTGCATTAGTGTGAGGCAGAGCCCTTCCTGACCTTCGGTTCCCTTCCTAAATGATCAGTTGGCAGTTTGTACAATGAAAGGTTGGTCTTCTAACAGTCCATAAATAATGCAACTTATTAACCAGAGGAATTTCATCATAACAAGGCACATGAACTATTTCTTTTAAAATAAGGTTAGTTGTTATGTTTGGAAAATGTTTTTTAAATTCTGGGTTAATACACATCTAGTTGTTGAGACAAAATACCTTACTTTTGATCAGCACTTTTCTGGAACCAAAGGCCCACACCTCTGCTAAATGGCAAGAATAGGCAGTGTGTCCCATATTATTTTATCACCATCCTCCATCCTAAATTATGGATTTGACTGAGACACTTCTTATGACAGGCACAAGCACCCATTTAGCAAAGCTGCATGTGCACCTAGACAGACCTGTGCAGAGTGAGCTCCCAGGAAGGTCGGTATTGAAGGTGCTGCTCTGATTCAGGGCAGTGCAGGGAGGCCTGGCGTGCGTCAGTTCCAGTGTGGCCCTGCTCCAAGCTGTCTGGAGGCTACCCTAGAGGGAGGTGTGGGAGTGTCCGCTTCTCTCCTTTCTCCAGGGCACTGCCAGGCTTGAGAGGTGGCATAATACAACTAAAAACAAATCGTAGACACATGTTTACCTGGAGCTGCCAACTGTCCTGGATTGACCGTTTCCATCCAGTAAGCAAGCTGGAATCTGGAGAAAAATAAGAACTTCAGAAACATTGGGAATCTTGTGCTCTTTTGCATTCTCTCTCTCTCCCTTCCCCTCCCTCCTCTCTCTCTCTCTCTCAACCCCCAAACTTCCAATACTTCTCAAGTTGCTCTATGCAGATTAAAGTGTCTACGTTGATAATATTTGCTATCAAGCCTTCATTTTAAATTTTAAAATAATATTCCAACCCTGAAAAAAAATGTACTCTTCTGGCAAGTTTTCAGGGAACAAATGCTTACCATGTGAGATTTTAGGGGGAAAAAGGAAGAGAAATTAGTTATTCAATACTTTGAAGCATCCAGTAACTTCTAAATCCCTGGAAAAATCAACACAGGACAGACCTCTTGCAGATTTCTTAACTTTTCTAGTCTCCTAGGAATGCCAATCTCTCAGCTGAATGGAACACAATTTGTGAGCTGGGATTGACTCAAATCAAATTGTGATTTTTTTTTCATTTTTTCTGTATCATTGGCTTTCAAATTGGTAATAACAGCTGTAGCCTGAAGTGTGCCCCCAAACACTGGGCAGAATAAGGTCTGGTACAGACCTTTCTCTGATCTGCTGTGGAGAGGGTGTCATGTTCTGGCCAGTTGGTTGTGAGAGTAGTAGTGATCACTCACTGGCCAAGGAACTTGTAGGAGGAACTCTGCGTTTACTCTCAGGGAAAACACAGACTTATGTGCCAAACAGCTTCACTCATATCAGAAGTCTGCCCTGCATCTACCATGGCAGGAAAGTTGATCAGCTCCCTACCATTTACGAGCACAGTGGTAGCACCACTTATTAGCATGGGATCTAGTTCCAGCTGAAAATGGAGTACCACCTCGTTATAGAGTCAATCAGGGTGACCCTGATTGAAAGTGGTAAAGGAAAGTGGTAAAGGATTATTCAGCCAGTGGGCAGAAAAGCAAGCAGCACACTTGATGGCTCACTTTATAAACAGGGAAAAGCCTCTGGAAGTCCAGATAGCATGGGCCCTGGGCCCAGGATGAATGCCTTGGCTGCTTGATCTGGGCCTGGAAGGAAGCACATTGGGAGGTCTGTGACAAGGGAATCTAGGGGAGAGGCATGTGGAGGAAACTATGGCTGAGGGAAAAAAGGTGTGTATATCTTCCATCTTACATTATGTCACTGCCTACCAGACAATACCGGCACAGAGGAAGCTCTCAGCAATAACATCAACATGTCTCATTTTGTGGGTGTGGACAACGGATGCTCAGCGTTTAATAAGGCACCACTCCTTAAGGAGACAGGCCAGCCACTTAGAGGCAGATTGATTTTTATCTGTCCTTCCCAGAACCGATACCTGCTGTGCTGCGTGTCTCCATTAGCACAACCAGCAGAGAGCTCAGAGAATACTTCATCTGTTGCCATAGGGTCCTGCACAACGTGGTGTCAGTGAGCCTGTCACCATGCACTCCACTGATCTCATCCTGAAGGAGCTGGTCTACTGGGAGAGTGAGAAGACCTCTGCAGGCCGGGCTAGGGTGCTAGTTTGGGGCAGTATCCCGCACGGGTAGGGTGCCGTCCTCCAGCATGCAGCATATGCATGAAATCAGTGACTGTGGCGCTGTTTCTGGTAACTAGAAGTTACAGGTATGGGAACCAAGGAGTTGAAATAAATCTGAATCCTCTCACAGTCAAGGCTTCTCAAGCCTGCAATTTTGGATTCTGCCATATTAATGGTTCTGGTTCCCACAGGGGAAACCAGGCAGTCATTGACCTTGAAGCTGTGACTACTGCCAGGTCATTTCAGGTTGTTCAGATCAGATGACTGAACAGAACTGCCAAAAAAAAGAATTATATTGATGGGCACAATTGACCCTACTACCAAGAAAAGCTAAGGTTGTGGCTACATAACGGAGTATAGCTGGAGCGTAAGGCATTCAGTCTTTGGTGCTTCCATGCTCAAGGCATTGTAGTAAATGGGCAACTGGGACAGCGAGGGCTTGGTGAGGCCAAGGCAGCTAAGGACCGTGGGCTGAAGTTCTGGGTCTTTCCCTTAGGTCAGCAGTCTCATGAAATCAAGAATTGGTGGTGGAAGAGGGAAATGCAGCTTTTGGCTTGGGACATGTTTTTCAGGGAACCCAAGAGTGACTACCAGCATCAGGAAACCAGTAGGGAAACCCTCTGTTGTCAATGATACAAATCTTCTTTTCTTTTCTTTTATTGGCACTGGTGATGGAACCCAGGGGCTCATGTATGCCAGGCAAGTGCTCTACCCCAGCTCTTTTTATTTTGTATTTTCACAAAATACAAGCTGCCAAGTTGCCCAGGCTGGCCTTGAACTTGCCATACTCCTGCCTCAGCCTCTTGAGTAACTGGGATTTCAGACATGGACCACCATGCCCAGCTTTCCATAAATCTTTGATAATATGTGAAGAAATAACTATGCACTGTGCTCTGCGGTAAAGGTGTTCAAGTTGAAGCATGTCTGAGGAGTGCTGAGGAAACCCGGGGGGGCCCATGCTGACGCGTGGCACTCTCGGCTCCCGTTTCACCAAGGTTTTTCATGTGCTCCTCCCGCAGAACCAGGGCTCTTGTGGGAAGGGCTAACACTCAGCTTTGGAAAGGCCCCAAACCACCTCCTTGCTTGCCTCTGCAAGCCACTGTGTCACCAGCAGGAACTCATTACTTCTTCAAGTCGGAGCGACAGAGAGAAATACAATCCTCAAGGCTTAACCATGTTTGCTCCCAAATAAAAAGCCGAGTCACACATGGCTACAATTTGGAGGCAGTGTCACTTTCACACTTTATTGCTCAGTGCATAAGCCAGTTCAATGTTTTTATAAGTGACTTAATGAATTTCTTTTAAAAATTTTCCCATGTACCTTATTCCGATAAATTACGCAAATAACCAGCAAGTATAATGTAATTATAGTGTTGACAATGGTCTAAGATTCAGCCAGATGAAAAATCACTTTCCCTCTGCCGCTTTACTTCTCTCTCCTGAGATCAGTTGGTTAGAGATGAATCCCCATCATATGAGTTATCTGCTTGATGTGGAGGCAGAGAACTGGCTTGATTCGGAAGCGTTTTGCCTAGTACTAACTTGTGAAGGAAGAAGCTTTGCAGATAGAGACAAAAGAACTATCAGTCACTCACTCTGTTCCCATTTTTTTCTTTCTCTTAGACTTGACAGTTTAATGGTAAGATTTAACAACTCTCAACTCATACGTTTCAATCCCATCCTTGAATGATAGAATTTTTGGTGATGTACTTAATGGGACTGAAACACTTAAAACTACAGTAAAAGAATGGGCAATCAGTACCATGCACACTCCACTGAGGTTGACTTTCTTCTGGCCTCTCTAGAAGCATCCATAGGCATTGCCTCATTCACTGCTGATTTTTAGGCCTGTGTAGTTTGAGAAGATCTTTCCACTGCCCTCGCCTTTCATTCACATGTTTAAATGAGCCTAAAATTTGCCTTTGGTGCTGGTCCAACAAAAATAAACATCTTCCCTCAATTAAAGTTATACATAGCTCTATATCACTTTTCACAACCTTCTCACCTCTGTTTCGTCTGAACGTGTCTGCAGTGGTAAGTATTCCAGTTGTACCAAAATGAAATTTACACCTTGTCCAGTATTTGTTTGTGTGTTAGTGATGTGTTGTGAGAGGCCACGCTACTGTATGTGACCTACTGTTATGGTTCAGCTACGAGGTGTCTGCCAAAAGCTCACCTGTGAAACAATGCAAGAATTTTCAAAACACTTTACACCAGGAATACAAATAACCCAATCAGTAAATGGGCTAAGGAACTGAGCAGACACTTCACAGAAGAAGATTTACAAGCAATCAACAGACATATGAAAAAAGTTCAATGTCTCTAGTAATAGGAGAAATGCAAATCAAAACTACCCTAAGATTTCATCTCACCCCAATTAGAATGGTAATTATCAAGAATATCAAGCAACAAGAGGTGTTGGTGAAGATGTGGGGAAAAAGGCACACTCATACATTGCTGGTGGGATTGCAAATTTGTGCAGCCACTCTGGAAAGCAGTTTGGAGATTCCTTAGAAAACTTGGAATGGACCCACCATTTGACCCAGCTATCCCACTGCTTGGCCTATACCCAAAGGCCTTAAAATCAGCAAATTATAGGTATGCAGCCACATCTATGTTCATAGCTGCTCAATTCACAATTGCTAGATTGTGGAACCAACATAGATGCCCTGCAATTGAAGAATGGATAAAGAAACTATGGTATATATACACAATGGAATATTACTCAGCCATAAAGAAGAATAAAATCATGGCATTTGCAGGTAAATGGATGGAGATGGAAAATGTCATGGTTAGTGGGATAAGCCATTTCCAAAAAAACAAAGGCTGAAGATTTTCTCTGATAAGTGGATGATGATACATAATGGGGGTGGGGAAGGGGTAAGGGAAGAATGGAGGAAGGGTAGATTGTGTAGAGGCAAATGAGGTGTGGAGAGGGGTTGGAGGGAAGGAAAGACAATGGAATGAGATAAATATTGTTACCCTATGTACATGTGTGATTACACAAACAGTGTGACTCTACTTTGTGTACAATGGAGAAAAATGAAAAGTTGTATCCCATTTGTGTACAATGAATCAAAAAAAAGAATTTTCAGAGGTGAATGGTTAGATTATGAAAAGTATAACCTAATTGGTGGGCGAATCCACTCATGTGCATTAACTGGGTGGCAACTGTAGGTAGGTAGAGTGTGACTGGGTGCATGCCTTTGGGGTTCATATTTTGTCCTTGGGGAGTGGAACTCTCTCTCTCTGCTTCCTGGCTGTCCTGAGCTGCTTTCCTCTGCCTTGCCTTTCTGCCATGATATTCTGCATCATCTCAGGCTTAGAACTATGGAGTTGATCAATCATGGACTGAACCTTTGAAACGGTGAGCCAAGATACATGTTTTCTTCTCTAAATTGTTCTAATCAGGTATTTTGGTCACAGTGATAAAAAAAAAAGCCCTAAAGTATCAACCATTTAAGAACCATGAAATCTAGCTAATCATGGTGATTCCTCTTAAGAAAGATACATAGGGTTATGAGTTTTGTTTGCTAAGATCAAATTATTACAAACTTAGGTAAAAAGATTTCTATTCATGCAGATGTCACTCTACAACTTTGACCAGCAAGCCTAAGGGCTACTTGACCCTCCAAGGGAATGCCACTGTGGCAACTATGTTTATTATGGCTCAAACTCTATAAAGTTCAAGGTTAATGAAGATATTTGGTAACCACCAGCTGGTTTCTGTTTGGTTGATAACTCCCCAAAGCATGACTATGTTGCCTTGTCAGATAGTTTTGTATCTAACTTAGCAGCCTGATTTTAGAAACCTTAATTTCAAAAAAAAAATAGACTTTTTTATGAATTATTTTAGTTTTACAGAAAAATAGTACAAAGAGTCCCCTTATAATCTGCACCCAGTTTTCCTTATTCCTTACCTCTTACAGTTAGCAAGGTACATTCATTATTTATCATTCGTCAAACTGATATTATTAGATTATGATTAACCAAAGTCCACACTTGATTCAGGCTTCCTTAGTTTTCACCTAATGTCCTTTTACTATGCCAGGATTCCATCCAGGACATCACATTCCATGCAATCCTCAAATCTCCTTAGGTTCCTCTTGTCTACTGCAGATCCTCAGACTTTATTTTTGATGACTTGGTGTTTTTGAGGAGTACGAGTTAGGGTTTTTTGTAGGATGCCCCCATTGGAATTTTTTCCAGCATTTTTCTCATCATTAGACCAGTTTTGTGGGCTTTGCAGAGAAAGACTACATAGGTAAAGTGCCATTTTCATTATGGCATATGACATCCATGGTGCATATTATCAACATGATTTATGATTGTTAACATTGAGCTTGACTGAGTGGCTGAGGTAGTGCTTGTCAGATCTCTCTACTGTAAACTTACTCTTTTCTTCCCCCCTTTCAATTCTGTTCTCTTTGAAAAGAAGTTATGTGTAGTCCACATCCAAGGAGTGGGGATTTGTGTTTCCTGTCCTGAGGACAGAACAGCTGCATAAACTATTTTGAATTCTTCTTATAGATTTGTCTCTTCTCCACTTGTTAAATCATTCAATCGTTTATTTATATCTGTATGGATTCATAGATTCTGGGCACTGAGTTACCTATTAATACTGAGTGATCTTTCACATAGGTTCTCAGTTGACAGAACACGAAATATATGCTTGTATATTACCCATGCATATACCCATGTCTACAGTATTTCTACTGTAACCATCTGTGTGTATATAAGCTAAGCGTGAGTTAGTTTTGTTGTCTCTAACTCTAACCCACCACTACACAGATTGTTCTATACTCCTCCCTTGCTTATCTGTAAAGAGTAAGAAAGCTGACTTCAAGCTTCTGCCACCCATGTACTTAATTGTTCAAGTCTAGTGTTCACGTATAATGGTATCTAAGCTGTTAAACTGTGCCTGTAGGAAACCACCTTATCAACCTGCATGAGCATAAGGCAGAGCTTATGTGTAGGTCTTAGTGCCTTCAGTTTTGCAGACCCCACCCATTTCCAAAGTTGCATAGGTCAGCACCTTTCCCCAACCACCTTCAGTGAGGGCACTTCCTATATTTGTAATACAGATGTTCTTCAACTTCCAATGGTGTTACCTCCTGCTAAACCTATCATAGGCTAAAGTATCATAAGTTAAAAATGCATTTAATACACCAAACCTATTGAACTTCATAACATCTTGCTTAGAACACATGACATTATAGCCTACAGTTGAGCAAGATCATCTAATACAAGGCCTTTTTTATAATGTAGTGTTGAATATCTCTCATTTATTGAATGCTGGACTAAAAGGGAAAACCAGAATGGTCAAATGGGGATGTTTTTGCACCATCGTGAAGTCAAAAAAAAATCTATATGTTGATCCATTTTGAGTCAGAAACCATCTGTACACTTAGATTCTTATGTCACAGTCTATACTTCTTCCTGGGATTTTCTGACTTCCTAAGTGGTTTTTAAAATCTGTACACCTTGTTTCTTTTTGCTGCTGAATGCATTCCAAAGTGCAGATGCACCACAATCCATTTATTCATTCACCTATTGAAGGACATCTTGGGGACTTCCAGCTTTTTGGTATCAGGAATAAAACTTCTGTAAACATTCATGCCAGCAATGCTTTTTTTTCACTGACCATATATCCTGTGTGAGATGTGAGTATCTATGTTGTATGTACTTCAAGCCATACATGCTGTTAGATCTCCCATTAATAGCGCATGACCATGATATATTTGTATGCGAAATATGTTTTTAACATCTTGACAATCATACATTGACATGCTATTTTTACAAAGTTTCTCTGGGATGATGTAATGGGCCTTTTGTGGTTTAGGGCACATGCCACTTCAAGATTTGCCACCATCCTCTTTTCATAGGCACAGACCTTGATGTGGCTGTGGACTGGGTGAGAACTTCCAAAGGAGAATCCAGCGGGTTCTGATGAGTGGAGCTATGGTCGGTGACCTCTTGTAAGAGTGGTTGTTGAGAGGTCGCCTTTGTTTTTAAAGCTCCCTAAGGTAATTCTACATGCCCTGAAGAATGATCAGGTCATATTCAGACTCCTAATTTTTATTGTAAGAAGATGTCATTATTGTTAAGGAGATATTATTAATGTGAGGAGGTTTGACAAGATGGTAGAAGGGAAACAGGGCTGGGTTGTAGGGCTCTCCACTCAGTGCCAAGACCATCAACACTCTGAGCTTCAGCTTTCTCCTTTTGTAAAGTAGGAAACATAAGAGCAACATTATAACACTATGTCTGATGACATATCTAAATCCATAAAGATGTTTGGCCTGAAATAAATGAAGTTACATGTGTGAAATACTTCTTTCTAAGTACTATGGAAGAATAAGTTATAAATCTAGAACCGGAGTTGGGAAACTTCTTCCATAAAGGGACAGATAGTCAATTTTCTTTTAGCTAGGCAGGCCATCGTGGTCACTCATAGCTGCCTACCCCTGCAGTGAGTTCAAAAGCATCCACAAATGGTTTGTTAGTCAGCATTCTGTCACTGGGACAATATACCTAAGATAATCAACTTTTAGGAGGGAAAGGTTTATTCTGGCTCATGGTTTCAGAGGTTTCAGTCCATGGTCACTTGGTCCTGGAGCCTTGGGCCTGCGGCCGCACAGTTCATCGTGGCAGGACATGAAGCAGGGGAAGCTGCTCTTCTCATGGTGGCTGGGAAGCAAAGAGATAGATGGGAAGGAGCTGGGGTCACAAGCTCCCCTTTAAGGGCATGCCCTGAGTGACCCAACTTCCTCCCACTAGGCCACCTCCTAAAGGTTCTATCACCTCCCAATAGCACCACAGGCTGGTGACCAAAACTTCAGCACAGGAGCCTTTGGGGAACATTCAACATTCACACTACAGCAAAAGTTAAATAAACCAATGAGCACAGTTGTGTTCCATTAAAATTTTGTTTCTAATAAAAGACTGGGCTGTATTTGCTGACCCTTCCCTAGTCTAGAGCATAGAAAGTTGTAAACCATCCTCTGGATTCTCTCTTGAAATCTCTTCCAACTACAGTGTCATGGAGGACATTTAATAATTTACTCACAGTACTGATTCAAGTCTGAAAAGTGCCTAGGTGGGGTTCAAGACTTTTCATCTCAGCTCTTTACAAAACACAATTAGTTCTTTGCTCTCTACCAGGGTCTCACCTTCCTGGGACCAGAGCTCAACGTGCTTCTTCAGGAACTGCCACTGTTTGGTCTCCTCTGTTTACCCACTCACCTGGGCCATATTATTAGATGTCTGGGATGACTGAAAACCTGTTATTTCCTTAGATGAACCAGGGACTTGAGAGATCAAAAATGAAGGGAAGGGACTAAGATCATGACATTCACCTTGTGAGCCAGACACAGTGCTAGCTGATTTCTCTACATCAACTCATTAAAGTTTGCAAGAATTCTATGAGATGGGTGTTCATACACCCACTGTACATTTAGCAAGTTCAAATTTTATAGTTAGCACCCTCCATTTCCATCTATATAAACTTCTTCTTAAATCATGAAACAATTTAATTTTATCAGCTTAAGGTAACAGATTTGAACGTAGCTGGTACAGTTTCACATCAATTAATGAAAGGTCACTTTTCTCCCCTCTTCTCTCCTTGTCACTGGGGTAGACTAAATTTCTGTGGGGTTGGCTGATACAGGGTCCTGAAGGGAGAGGTGTTCAGCCCATGACTGGGCCCTGCCTTTGCTATGTTCTGCTAAGAAGTTTGTCTCTTGTCGTCCTCGTCACCTTCTTGCTTTTCTGTCATGTTTGTGAGGGTCCTTCAGTCCTTATTCTTCTCGTCCCAAGTCCCAGCTCTTTTGTGCATATGGCTTATGCTCCATCACCTTCCTGCTCCTCTTGAAGCTCACAGAAACCTTTTGCTTCTGGTTCTGTGAGGCTGGGCTCAGCATTGCTAGGCGTTTTAATCCTGTTTATTACTATAACAAAATATCATGGCTTATAAACAACAGGAAGGAATTCTCACATTTCAGTGGTGGGAATCCAAGATCAAGGTTCTGGCTTATTTGGTACCTTGTGAAGTTCCACTTCCTGGTTCGAAGATGGCACAAATTTACTGTGTCCTTACATGAGGAGTGTAGGGGGCTGTGGGGGGTGGAGTATGTGCGTTAGAGTTAGGTCTTTCTTTTCTCTTCTTATAAGGACACAAATTTCATTAATGAACGCGCTATCCCATGACCTAGCCACTTTTGCAGACCCTACCTTCTAATATCATCACCTTGGGGGCTAGAATTTCACCACATGAATTTGAGGGGACAGAAACATTCAGAGCACAGCACTGGGCGGCAATGCTGTGGCTGGGTGGAATGTGAGGCTTCTCCATGAGACTGAGACTCCTGACCAATTTTGTGGGGAGCCAGACAATGATCTCTTGGGCCCTGGAGATCCTTTAAGGTTATCTGGGTTTTCTCTGTCTCCTCTGTCCAAGATTTATGATCCCTGGAGGGGGTCATTGTGCAGGGCACTTCTAAACTTTGTTTATAGTCCCCCTGACCCTTCTTCCCACAATCATTGAACTGACTTTTTCTTGTTCCAGTGGAAATGTAGAAAATATTTTTTATGTCATCTCCCTCTCCTCTCATCCTTAGTTCATGGTGTAAACCCTGATGAGTCCTCTAAGATCCTAGTCTCTTAAGAGTTCAGCTCTTTCTCAAACATTTTCTTTCTTCCACCTCCTGCTTGCTGCAGCAAAAGAACTTTGTTCTCCAGATACTGTCTCTACTGTAGCTCTAAAAGGTCTAGCCTGGAACTCACGGATGAGCAATGATCTCTTGATTTCACTTTGATTTCTTCCCCCTGAGAACAGCATGTATGGAAAACTGCTTTCATTTTGTTTGTTCGCTTTTTTTCCTAGAAATTAACATTATGAAAGTTTAAGATCAGGTTAAATGTAGGTCAATTTAGAATTGGGGGGGTGGGGGATGGGCGCGGTTAATAATGCAGGACCAGGAAAGGACACCAGGAAGCAGCAGGGGAAGCCTTGGATAATATCTTAAAATATTACACATGATCCTGGCCTATGAGGAAACTGAGGCCTAAGAGATGGAGGAGCAGGTCCAAGACCACCCTGGGGAGCATGGAGGACTTGGACTCCTGTGGGTCTGCCTGACTCCAAGCAAACACTGGGGTTTGGGGGGTGGGTGTTTTTGGTTTCAAATACAGTAGAGAGGTCCAGAAAGGTAAGGATGAAGCAGAGCTTTTTCTGGTGAGTCTCTTGTTTTGCTCTGATATCTTTGCTATGCCACATAGGACTCCTCTGACTAGCACAAATGTGCAGGCTCAGAATCTTGATCCTGAGGCCAGATGCTCCCTATCTATGGTGCTGCTGATTGTGAAGAGCCCCTATGAGTGGTGCATCCTGAGTCCATCCCTGGAGTCCAGGGGTAGGAGCTTCTAAAGATAAGAATCTCAACAGGGATGTCCAGGGCTTGATCTTTTCATGAGAATCGTGGGTAGTGGAAGGAAGGTGCCAATTGAGGGCAACAGCAAAAAAGAAGGGATTGAAGCCGGGCATGGTGGCGCACACTTGTAATCCAAGCGACTTGGGAGGCTGAGTCAGGAGGATCCCGAGTTCAAAGTCAGCCTCAGCAACTTAGCGAGGCCCTAAGCAACTCAGTGAGACCCTGTCTCTAAATAAAATACAAAATAGGGCTGGGGATGTGGCTCAGTGGCCTAGTGTCCCAGAGTTCAATCCCTGGTTCCAAAAAATAAAAAAATAAAGAAAATAAAGAAAAAAGAAAAAAAAAAGAAGAAGGAATTGAAGAGTGGATAAAGGGGTTCAAGTAAAGATGTGAGGGTGTCCCCATATTCCTATAGTGAAGAAAACTACAAAAGAGGAGAGCCATAGGTGAAAGGGTGATGGACTCTGGAGATAGGTTAACAATTGCCATCCAAAAAGGAAAACTTTTTTTTTCTTAATTTTTGCAAACTTTTCTAAATAAAAGGTGGAGTTTACAAGCACTCCTAGCTGTGCATGCAGTCTTTTTTTATCTTACCCTAGGGGAGCCACCCATTGGAGGGCACATTTCATTCTGGTTGTTTTCTCTCCCATCTCCTAAATGCCCTGCATCAGGCAAGTATCTGAGCCTCACAGAGATCTGTCCTCTCAAGTGTCTTTCTAATTTGCCCCATGCCACCTCTGGTCCTCTTGAGTTTCAGTTGGCTTTATGTTTTCATACATGTGAGGAGCTGAGACAGGGCTGGAAGGAAATGTCAAAATGACAGTCATTATCATGTGATCACAACCCACCTGTGTATGAATGGTGACAATTTCATGCACACTGTCAAGCAGCTGCTCTGTTAGAATGGCCTGTGCCCAGGTTAGGTGGACTTCTCCTGTGTGACAAACCCTTGGTTATTTGTTTTGTTGTTTTTTTTTTTTTTTCTAGAAACAAACGTGCAAAGCTTGAGATCAGATTACACATGGATCCATTTAAGCTCCTGTTTATTTCTTAATTCATTCCAATTCCTATTTGTCGAGTGCATTCTATGTACAAAGCACTGTGCCAGGTGGCAAGAGAAATGTTAAATGGTAATGTCCCAGCTCCTGCCTCCAGAGATGCCCATCACCTGGTGAGGGATGGGGCAGACAAATAGGGAACTCTCATAGTTTGCAGGAGGTTGGTCCCTTAAGAGAGGAACAGGGGAGGCATGAGAGAGTTTAAAAAGTCATTTCTGACTGGTGTCTTCATAGGAGATTTAGCATTTGGGAAAAATTTGTAAGGAGGACTGGATTTCTAGCCAAGGATATAGAAATTCTGAATTTTTTGTCCCTCTGTAGAACCAAGACCACCTGACCCTGGAAGCAGATCCCAGGTTTTTTTTTTTTTTTTTTTTTTAACCTAAAGTCTGCCTGAGACTTCAGTTCTTGTATGAAGTTCCCAGGAGCCTTGAACCAAATGTTCAAGGAAATGAACAAAGCAATTTTCTGGGAAGATGGAGAAGAGTTGGCCTTGAGAGAAAGAATAAAAATTGGTTCTAGGAAGGCAGAGATGAGGAGGCAAAACAGACTTTACATGTTGCTATGGTTTGAATATGGTTTGCTACTTTGGAATCGCCTTTTGAAATTTGATTACCATCCTGGCTGTCTTGGGAGGTGGGCCTTTAAGAGGTGATTAGGTCGTTGAGATGGATTAATGCGTCTCTCCTGGGACTGGATTAGCTGTTGCAGGAAGTACAGTGGGTTGTTATAAAGCCAGCTGTCTCCAGAACCATGAGCAAAATAAACCTTTTTCCTTTATGAATTACCCAGGGTGTTAGCTTCATACTGCAATGAATTATAAAAGAGAAAAGTTTCATTTTGGTTCGCAGTTTGGGAGGTTTCAGTCCATGATCAATGGGCCGCAATGCTTTGGGACCTGCAGCAGCACATCATGGAATTTCTGTAGGAAAGGCCATTTTTCTCACTTCATGACTAGGAAGTGAAAGAGAGGAAGAAGAGGAGACTTGGGTCCCACAATCTCTCAGGATCATACCCCCAATGACTAGAAGGTCTCCTACTAGGCTCCACCTCTTCAAGGTTTCACTTCCTCCTGACAGCCGGGGGCTAAGCCTGTAACACAAGGTCTTTGGGGGACACTTAAGATCCAAAATACACTGTCCAGCTCATGTATTCTGTTAAAGCAACAGAAAACAGACTAAGACACATGTAAAGTAATGAGTCAGCGTTAGTGACTAAGGACCTCTTAATGCCTCATTAGACCACAAAGCAGAGAGAGTCAGAGTTGAGGGGGGTGCGTGCTATGGTGGGTGTCAAGAATAAATGGCAGACCTGAACGGAGGGGAAGGGATCTGGGGGAAGGAAGGATAGTAGCGTGAAACAGACATTATGACTTCATGCACATGTATGACTGCATGAGTGATGTGATCCTACAATATGTATAATCAGAAAAATGAGAGATTACACTCCATTTATGTATGAGCTATCCAAATGTATAAATGCATTCTACTGTCATGTACAGCAAATTAGAACAAATAAAATTTAAAAATTTAAAAAAAAAAAAGAATAAATGGCAGACCTGTGTCTGCAGCTGTTGGCTCCTCTCTCCTTGTGTTGGCCCCTGCCTGATCCATCAATGAATTCATGTGGGAAATGCCATTTGACATACACCTTGAATTCTGAGGGGTCATTCCTAAACACGTGGGCTCCTTCTGTGAGTGGAGGTGGCCCCGTCCCTGGGAGCATCACTGTGGGTAGAGGTCACGGTGATGAGAAGCAAGTGAGGCCAGGGCAGGATCTCAGTGTAGTAGTAACACCTGGGAGCACTTGCACAGGGTCATCCAGGGTGTTAAGTAGGCATTTCACCTGTATTTTCTAATATAAACAAGACTCAGGCTGGTCAGTGATGACTGTGGAGAACTCCTTCAAGAGGACCGTGGGAACCAGATCTGTGAGAGGTGAACGAGTGAGAAGGTGGAGGGGGTTGGCAGCAGTGGGCCTGCCCCGTTCTTTCAAGAAGTGTGTCGGTGACAGGAAGTAGGAAGTAGGAAGAAAGGGTGGCAGTTCAAGGAGGAAGAAAATTCATTTTGATATTTTTTTCTTTTCTTTCCTTTTGTTTTATTTATTTTTTGAAATGAAATAAACTGAAGGGAGAGGAAGGAACAAGTAGCAGAGAGGAGTTTGAACATGAAAAGGACTCCTTGAAGTAGCACATTCTGGGAGGAAGCATTATTTTATTTTATATTTTATTTTATTTTATTATTATTTTATTTTATTTATTTTATTTCATTTCATTTTATTTTATTTTTGGTACTGGGGATTGAACCCAGGGGCACTTGACCACTGAGCCACATCCCCAGTCCTATTTTGTATTTTATTTAGAGACAGGGTCTCACTGAGTTGCTTAGGGCCTCACTGAGTTGCTGAGGCTGACTTTGAACTCACAGTCCTCCTGCCTCAGCCTCCCAAGTGCTGGGATTACAGGCGTGTGCCACTGCACCCGGCCTGGGAGGAAGCATTGTGACAGTGGCCCTGCAGTGGGGCAATGAGTTGGTTCTGGGGACAGGTATTCTGGTGCGGGTCTCTGCAGGGGGAGGCTGGAATCTTGCCTGAAGGCTGAGGTCTGTCTTTATGTTAATAACCTTAGACAGGTGCATTCTCAGAGTGGAAACATGGGCCTAGACAGGTGGGGAGACCAGTTCCAGGGCTAGATGCAGAAGGGGTACCCCTGGGTGGGGGGGGCTTTTAAAGATGGCATCTGGAGACCACCTGGTGCTAGGAGACAGGAGTGCAGGTGAGACCTTTTTCCTGGGGTCCTCCAAGGCTGGCAGGTGCCAGCTATCCAGAAGCTGATGCTCCAAGACTGGTCACCTTTTGTTGTACTCTGTCAGAGGAAACCTTCAGACCTAACTTTAACTCAACTGTGCCTCAGAGAATACAAGGAAGGATCTATTTGCTCTGTCCTTGGGTGTGAGAGTTGAAGAACAGGACTCCCCTTCCCATCTGTGATAACAACAGGGCTCCATCAGCCTGAGCCCTAAGAGAAGGTGAAGCTTAGGCTTAGAAGACATATCAGTAGTGAGATCTTGGACCTTATCCTTCAAGAGCCTGTCTTGGGAATTGTTTTTCTTAGAAGAAGTAGAATTTTCTTACTGAGGAGTAACACCCAGAATCCCTAAGTATGAGAACATTTCTCAGGTATTTTAAGGGGAGTGGACCCATAGGGATGAGATTTCAGGGCTCATCCAGATGTTCACACAGAGGAGGTGGCAGCAGCTGGCCCACCTTGCCTGTGTTTCATTGGTGCCAGGTGCCTTCCCATGGGGACTTCAGGTCATTAGGATCAGTCTATCCTGCTGCGGGGTGGGGTGCTCATTTTTAACCTGTATCAACCCAACATGTTGGGTTCCTGGTTTCACCAGGTAGCTGTTGTTCCAAAGTGTCCATTGTGAGCTGAATCACACAGGGAGGAAAATTGTCCCCACAGTAGGAGGAAAGCATCAGTCCCAATGCCAGGGCCAATTGACTAAGGTGCCAATTCTTACCACAGACTCTGGAAAATAAAATGTATGGGATCTTGTGGCCTGGGATAGAAATTGAAAACAGGGAAAGGTAATTTCTAGGGCTCTATTATTTCCTAACATTATGGATACAGAGTTGAAAAGTGAGCACAAATGACCTAAAACAGGTGATTTTTTTTTTTTGGCACCCTAAGTAGATTGTGGGCAGGGCAGTCAGCACCTCCCAATCTGTCATGATCTAAAATTTGGTATGGGGGAGGGAGGGTTCAAGTGGGGTTAGAGCACAGAGGTTTTTCCACTGAAAGACAGACTTGTCCAAATGAACTCTGGGTGGAAAAGTACCAGCTGATCTCCTGGCTGTCTATGTCTCCTTCATTCCATCCATCCATTCTTTCATCCATCTATCTTTTTTAGGATTTTTGTTTTCTATGAAGGACACCATGTATATCCAAAGGTGCTGGCCATTATTCTTGTGCCTGCTGATTCAGGATTCTCAGTCCCCTTTACCCAGTGACATTGTACAAATAATGTTGAAAGTGGTATAAATAGTTCCCTCTTTGCAGGACCTCAGTGGCATCTTATAGGACCTGAAATCCAGACTATTTCATAAATGGTACCCGAGTTATACATTTAGAGGGGGAAAAAAAACAGTGCCTTCTCACATGGTTTTGTCCAAAGGAGACACAGCAAAGAATTAGAGAAGGTTATTGTCACCATCAGAAACCAGGTAGTGTGAACACTACAAGCACATATACATGGTCATCACATTTTCAGATTAAACAAGAGACCATGATTAACTTTTTCATTTGACTGTCTAGGAGCATCATAGTATGAGGTTGGAGATGGAAAAATTTGGAGTGGGGTGGAAATTACAGATCTTTAGAACATGTTTGCCAGTGCACTGAGGGTGTTTGAGTAGGGTTTCCACGGCAGCAGACTTCTGTGCTGATCCTCTTGTTCAAGTCTGTGCACAGGATCTGGAACTGCATACTGCTATTGGGTCCAGCCAGCCAGTCCCACATCCCTTCTGACCTGTCCCCTTTATTTGGCCCTTTGAAATTTGGTTGAAATGCCAGGAGAGATGCTGGGAGAGAGCAGGATTTGTGTCAAGATAAAAAGACATGTTCCTCCAGGCCACAAGGAGTAGGCAGAGTCCAGGAAGAAACTACTAAGCATGAGAACCAAAGCCTGCCCACCCATCCATGCATCCATCCTTCTGTTCTTCCATCTGTCCATCATCCATCTATTACTGTTATATGACCTCTAACAAAGGGAGACCATAAATTCCCTGATTTGGAATATGTTTAAATTCATCTTACTCATTTTGGTTAGATACAATTTATATGAAGGAAAGGCTAGTGCACGGCATCAAAACGTTCAAACTTTTTAAAAACAGTGAACCTTAAGTAGAACCACACATATAAGATATTTAGTCATTCTAGAAATGACTCGGAATTCCATCTGCCCTGCGAATGCTCTCCTCTCCATTACTAGGACCCCTTCACAGAGTCCCTGGGGTACCCCAGAGCACAGGTTATAGACTGCTGTGTTTTAGTATGAAACAGAGTTTGATGATGTGGTACAGGTGGGGAACTTCAGGGAGGCCATGGGCAACTGGAGACTTTGGAGAAAGTATCTTAGAAGTGAGGAGACATGAGATGTGCCCTGAAAGGGGAGTTGTATTTGGACCCATGAAAGAGGGGATGCACTTTTTGGCAAGGTGAAGGTCAGGGAGAAGATGAGCAAAGGCCCTGGGTCCATGGAGGTGGGTGCAAGTGTGTGTGGGGGTCAGTCAGGGTCCAATGAGAAAAAGATGCCATCTCAAGCTGGGAAATCAAGGAGAATTTTGAGAAAGGGGTGATTAAAAATATGTAGGCAAGGTTTAGGGAAAACAAAGTGCAGAATTTTGGATGAGTAGCAGCTGTGAGCTGCCAAGAGGGCCAAGAGAAAGTTGGTACTTCTGGACCCAGAGAGGAAGCTGGGCCACCTGATAGGAGTTGTGGCCTTTGGTAGAAGGATGGGACTTATCCCTCATGGCCTTCAGGGAGCAATGCAGGGAAATAAATACCCCAACTTCATTCTCTTTCTCTTGCAGTGCCTCTTACTGTCCAAACCCACCTGGAAGCCAGACACCCATGGAATTCATAAAGATTTACCTCCCACAGCCAAGAGAGTGGTGAAACAAGATGAAGGAATCTGGAGAGACAATTAGTAAATAACCAGATAGACAGCTCCTGGGTTAGGGCCCAGGAATGCATTAGTTAGCTATTGCCCTAACAATGCTGTGTAATGAACAACCCCCAAACCCAGTGAAATGTATATATAACATTAAGCATTTTTCTCTCACAGGTCTATGGGTTGGCTAATCTCTGAGCTTGGCTGACTGCCTCTGCTGCAGGTTCTGAAGCTTGGGTCAGCTCTGCTCCTCACTTCAAACCTTTTCGGACTGGGGCAGATTTTCCTAGGAGCCAGGCTGCAGGAGCAGCAGCTCCCCAGGTGAAGCTCTTCTCATGGCGAAGGCAGATGTGCAAGAGTACAAGCCCAATTACCCTAGTGCATTTCAAGGCTTTGGTTATATCACATCCACTAATATTGTCCAAAGCATGTTGCATGACTGAGCCCAAGTCAAGGGCAAGAAAGTACTCTCCTCCCATAGAGATGGGGGAATTGTCAGATTGCATGGCAAAGTGGGTGGAATGGGAAGGCATGAAGAATGATAGCTAGTCATTTAATGTCAGTCTTCATGGAAAGGTGAAGGGGAGAATGTGTTCAGTGAGAAGGAGATTTCCTGTGGGCCACTCTCCATGGAGCAACTACTATTTATACTTCTCTCCCACCATTTTCCATTCTTCCTTCATTTTTTAGTAATGCAATTTTTAGTTTGGCACATGGCTGTATTTCCCAACTAAAGACTACATTTCCCAGCCTCTCTCATAACTAGGTGAGGTTATTTGAATAGATTCTGCCTAAAGAGATGCAAGTAGAAATGACATATGTGATTTCTGCCCTTAAGGTGGAAATTTAATTTCCTGCCTTTCTCTTGAACCTGCTGTGTGGACTGTGGATGTGGTACTAATCCCCGCTGGACCTTGCAAATGAGAGTCACAGCCAAAGGATGACAGAGCAACAAGACAATAGGAGTGTGGCCCTCTGGGCTACTATAGACTTAAAGGTGCAAGAGAAAGAAGCCTCCATCTTTAGACTGCTGTTACTTTGGGGTCTTCATTTCAGCAGCCAAATCTATAACAATACAAATTGATGGGAACTTTTACTCTAACTAAAGGAAGAGATAACACAGAAAGAGGTACAGCTTCATTTTCCCCCCAGCATCGACTGGTCTAAAGGAGCAGAGATGCCATAATTTTAGTTCTTCTTTTCCATGTCACTCTTCTCAAATATTTTGAAAGGGAATATTCTTGGTTGAAATCATTATCAAAGCAAAGTCTTCTTATGAAAGCAGGATTAGCAATGCTAGGGTTTACCCTTTGTGGGATTGCCACTCATCTAAATACATCCGATGACTAGAAAGAAGATATCTTTCAAAAGTGGACCTCTTCGGCTCCATTCATTCAACAATAATTAGTCCAGAGTATTCTGAGAGGTCAGTTACTCAAGAATCTATGGTGATTTCTCCATCTGGACCTCTCTGAACGTCCATGACAATGGAAGCCATATTGACCTTAGCTTCTTTGCTCATTGGCAGTGAAGGGATTAGTCTAGTGCTCTTATCAAAAGTCTGCAAATCAGAATTCCTACCTCATTTACCTGGTTCTATTAGAAGGAGAGGGTAGTCTTGATGCCTCAGCTGATTTCTTAAGACCAAGAGAAACAAAGTACAATCCAAAAGCTCAGGCTGCCAGTAAGATCACTGTCAAAGCATAGGAGATAGCATGACAGAAGGGAGGTGAAGTGACACTGGGTTCAAACCCCAGTTCTTGGGATAATTACTTAACCCATATGATCTTCAGTTTCTTCAAGGAGGGGTTGGAGATAATACATGTCAAATTCCTAACCCACAGAGGATGCTGTTATAGCTATTATAGAGCTAGCACTTTGTTCTTGTTCTTGTCAAAGCCTGGCCCAGATGTTTTGCTTCATGGCAAATGAACTGATTTTTAAGAATCTTACAACTCCATGCAGCTTCCAGCAGTGATTTAGTGGGGCACTAAAAATGATGGTTAAGAATACAGCAAATTCTGGCAGCAAATATTGGAAGACTGGCCAAAGGACAATTCTCCATCCCTGGCCCAGGGGGTTTAATCAAGACCCTTTGGTTAGGCTCATTTAATGACCTGTCTGGATGAATTGTTGGAAGAAGCCCCAACCCTGGCAGCTGACTCTACCCAAATTGCACAGTGATCTCTGCTCTGCAAACTTGAGGCTAATAAGTCCTTGGAGGAAATGGAGGCTGGGATATAATCCTGGCTATGGCAGGCAGGACTTGACTGGGAGAGTCCATTCATACTCTCAGTGACTGGCGCATGCAAAATTCAGGGGTAACCTTTAAGAATTATAGTTGATTTCTCTAAGCCTGCTCTCATCAGACTCTTTGCCCACCTGGTGTATCCGGGCAAGCTGCAGACCAATTTGAACAAGGGTATGTAGAAGAGAAAGAAGGGTGGATGAATGAAACAAAATGACAACATCAACTTTGTGATTTAGAAAATAAATATGATGCCACACCATTAAGGGATTCTTCCCAGGAAAATGGAATAGTTGTATGGAGAAATAGCTTCTTAGAAAGAATGAAAAGTTTGCCTGTACTTCTAAAGATGTTGAATATGATGGTAAGAAACAGATATCCCATCACACTATATGTGGAAGCTCACCCAAAATAAGGGGGGAAAGGGGAAGAATAGATATCTAGTAGATTAGACAAAGGGAAATGAAGGGAAGAGAGAGGGGATAGGAAAGGGAAAGACAATGGTTTTCCTATGTACATATATGAACATACCATAGTGAATCCCACCATTGTGCACATCCATAAGAATGGGGTCCTAATTAGAATAAGATGTATTCCATGCTTATATAATTATATCAAAATGAATTCTAGTGTCATGTATAACTAAAAAGGAACCAATAAAAATGTAAAAGGAGGGGGATAAGGAGGATGAGGATGAGGAGGAGGAGGAGGAGAAAAAGGAGGAGGTGGTGGTTGAGGTTGACAAGACTTTTCCTTGACTCCAGGGTACATTTTTGGTAAAGAGGATGAATCCCATTCATTATTGGATTCTTTTTACTCAGTTTTCCATTCATTTTGCTATAGTCTGCCCTCAGTATACACAGGTTCCATATCTGTGGATTCAACCAACCAGTTGTGGATCGAAATATTCAAGAACAAGAAATTATGTCTATACTGAACATACCCAGACATTTGCTTTTCCTTTTCCTTTTTTTTTTTTTACAGACTAGGTTGCCTTTTTAAAATGTCTTTATTTTATTTATTTATTTATTTATTTATTTATTTATTTATTTTATGTGGTGCTGAGGATGGAACCCAGTGCCTTGCATGTGCTAGGCCAGCAGTCTACCGCTAAGACACAATCTCAGTCCCATTTTCTTACCATCATCCTCTAAATAATTCAGCATAACAACTACTTATAGCATTTACATTAGGTATTATAAATAATCTAGAGATGATTTAAAGTATATGGGAACATGGAAAAATCCTACCCCATTTCATGTAAGGAACTTGGGTATCCTTGGAGTTTGTATCTGCAGGATTCTGGGAACCAATCCTCCATGGTCACCATGGAATGACTTACATGCTTGATATATATAAAACCAATTGTTAGCAGCATGAATTTCTTCATTTCTCTTGCTTGTTTTCTCTCACTCTTCAGTTCTTTTAAGATATCACAACTGACCAGCACATTCACTTTTTTCTTAATTCATTTAACTTTTAAGCCTTTCCACTAGTCTGCAGGTCATCTAATCCAGTGAAGGGGTTTCCTCCTTATTATCCAGAACACTTGGTGCAACCCTTTGGCATGGAAGGAGGGAAGAATCTGTCCTTACTTCAGAGACATCTTGTTGGGAAAGGAGTCCCACAAGAAATGATCCTTGAACCAAATCTTGAAGGTGGTACTTTCCAGGTATAAAGGCAGACAGGAAAAGAGAATCCAGGAGAGCACAGAGGAACATGGCGGAAGGTGCAGATAGCATGGTGTGACTGTTTAGTATGTAGCAAAGAAGGGTGCACTGCAGCTGGAGGGGAAGGCTCAGATGGACTTGGGAACCAGGCACCAATGGCCTCTTTGTCCCTGCATGTGCACTTTCAGGCAACTGGGATTCTTTGGGTATTAAGCAGCAGAGGAGGGAGGATGGACTTGTATTTGGGGATGTAAGAATGGAGAACTAAGCCAGGCACAGTGACGCACATCTGTAGTCCCAGCCACAAGAAAGGCTGAGGCAGGAGAATCACTTGAGGCCAGGAGTTCAAAACCAGTCTGAACAACACAGAGAACACTTCTCAAAAGGCAAAGGAGAACCTGAGCTCAGATTTACTTTTTTCAAAGTGACTTTGATAGGAATGTAGGCAATGAGCAAGTCTTCAACTTGAGCCCCAGTTTCCTCATGTCCAAAGCAGGAACAGTAGGTTTGCATGAAGATCAGGAGAGCTAAAGTATGTGCAAATGGCCTGAATACTTAAGAGTATCATTGTTGTATGAGCTTGAGTCATGAATGGGTCAAGGAACTTGTGTTCATAAGAGATCAGTCATCTGAGGCCAAATATGCGAGGTTGGTGTAGTTAGCTGATTTCTATAGCTGTCCACTTCTTAAACATCTGTTGTTGTTTCTAATGGGAGCAGCCATTACTATTTGTATGCTTCAGCACAAACCCTAACTGCTACCCCACTGGAAGGATGGGAGGGGGAGAGCTGATGAGCACTGATCATCAAAGGGAAGTGTGTGTGTGTGTGTGTGTGTGTGTGTGTGTGTGTGTTTTGCCTGAACATACTTGCATTCTTTCAGGATCCATTTAAGGAGAAAAACACTTTCCATTGTCTCATAATCATGACAAATCAGGTGCCTGAAGACCACATCCTATGTTACTAAAATTCTCTTTTCCAAGAGCATAGTTATCACGGAGTTCATAGAAACCTGATGCACAAACAGGAAGTACAGAGAGATGTCCATGAAGCGTCTCATCATGCGTGATATCCATCTGATACTTTATTCAGTATGTTATAATGAAGGACCCTGGTTCCTAAAGAAATGAAAACATTTTTCAAAGCTTGGGTCTGAATCCTGTCTCCCATACGCAGTGATAATGGTGTGACCTAGAAAACCATGTCCCCACACCAAGTTCTGGGGCCTGTGAAATGGGGCTTGTTAACAGGCCCACTTCATGAGGCTGTTAGGAGGATGAGGGGATGAAGTGATTGACTGAGGTCTATGGTACAGTACCTGACAAATTCTAAGCACTTAGTAAGTCATTATTAAGCTGGGAGAGAAAAACTGCAACTGTGGAAGCTGGCATCACCTATTTTAGTGATGGGATCAGATAGTTAACTCCAGCTTTTCTCTCTTTCTCTTTTGTGGGGCTAGAGATCAAACCCAGGGTCTCATGCATGCTAGGCAAGTGCTATATCACTGAATGACACTCCCAGCCCTCTTCTGAAGACAAACCTTAATTAACACTTGATAAACAGGAACAGCATTAAAAAGAGGACTGAGTTTAATCTAAAATGATTCTTGAGCCTGAAGAGGTCTTTAGAGTCCACTGCCTGCCTCATGTCATAGACTTCTGCATGTTAAGCTCTTAAGACAGTGTCCTGAGAGCCTGACCAGGCCCCCTGGACAGGACAGCAGAGCACAAAGTTGCCAAGGCAGTGGTCTTTCCCAGCTGTGAAAAGGCACAAATGGTGATCAGAGACAAAGCAACACAGGTGCAGGTGTGAAAGTCAAACTGTTTATTCTTTTGCCATTTTATTTGGGTTAGGTAGCAGCACTGCTGGGAAGACCCTCGGGAGTGGGGAGAGGGAAACTGTTGGATGGAATCTTCCCTCTGAGCATCAGTTATACTCAGCGCCTTATTTCAGCACTTTTCATGGTAGACTTTTCAAAGGTAAGTCAAGGAGTGGAAGGAAGATGGGCTTGGAGGAAAAGTTCTTGGAGGAAGTTTATTTTTGTATTTCATGGTGCGTGTGTCTTGGAGTTGTTTGTGGAACCTGACTTCAGACAAACAAATGTTCCAGGTAGCATATAGCTGTTTCCATCTTTCCAGTGACTCTGCCTTTGGCTGATGTGACACCACACTCTCTCGACAGTTGAGTATCAGCTCTGGTGTGGGCCTGATACTATGTGTATTCACACATCAGTCACAAAACAGGGCCTTCCAGACATCCAGATCAGGGGCTCTAACCTTCCCAGCAGAGGCCTCTCCATCACCCTTGCTCCACCAACATGAAACCAAAGCACATCCTGAGTTGACCACTTCCTCTGGGGCTGGCCAGACACACACCAAAGGTGGTGATAGGTGATGGGCTGAAGACAGAGCCTTCTAGACTGAGCCGTGTATGTGCTCAGGCTTGATTTATACCAGCAAAACCTGCAAGAATATTTCTAGACACCTCAAGAGATTCACTGTTCTGAGGAATGATACATTAAAAAATATATATATATACACATATATTTAATTATATTTTTAAACCACAACTGAAAAAATTATTTGCCATTGGGTATAATTAAATCTGACAAAAACCCTAGGATGTTTGATTAGTACCATTATTGTTTTCTTTGGCTCCATGTATTATATTGGTAAAATGACAATAAAAGGGAAAATAATTGTAAAAGGCAAATATTTTGTACAAAAATACAAAGTTTTAAAAGCTCTTTAAGTATATTTCATATTATTACTAAGAGTTGGCCTATATATCTGTATGTCTGCATATTTTTCCTACATTTGGGATTTTAGAAATGTAAGGTACTGTTCACACAGTGTATTTAAGTTCTTCCTGTAGCTCGACAACCAATGATGATGGTCTTTCTCACTGGAGCAGTCCACGTGCTGGAAGGTAATGTGTATAATTATATGGTTATTGGCTGAGAAAAATCTATGTGATCCCGTCCATCTGCACACTGACAACTGACATCTCATACTGGGGGAACATTTTCGTTCCCAAGTCCTTGCGTAATGGCAAACACTAGTCGTCAATTTTCTTCAGTACTTAGCTTTCAGTGCTTCCCTTCCCCCAATTTGGTGAGAAGGCGATGAAATCAGAAAGGAGTATCCTTTGCCTCTGAGAAACTGTCTGGAAATGTGTTCATGTTATTACATCACAATCCATTATAATGCGGATGATAGTACTAGAAGAGAAAAATAAGGGCAGACATTAGTTTTGCTTAAAGAATAAAGTTTATGTTTCCTAGAGGAGATATCTTTAGGAATGATTCTAAAACATTTTCTTTTTTAAATAAAAGGTCTAGGGCTAGGATAGTAGGTCAGTGGTAGAGTGCTTGCCCAGCACGTGTGAGGCACTGGGTTCCATTCTCAGCACCACATATAAATAAATAAAGATATTGTGTCCATCTACAACTAAATTATATATATATGTGTACACACACACACACACACACACACACACTACTGGGAATCAAACTCAGGGCCTCACACATGCTCTGCGAGTGCTTTACCACTGAGCTACATCCCCAGTCCCTAAATTTTGTTTTGAAGGGATCTATTCTGGGGGAAGCCTAATCCCTACTCAAATCTCAAAAGGCCAAACAATTACACAAATTACAAATTTGGGCTGTCACCATTGACTGCAATCTCTCATTTACATATTTACATTTCTCCCCTCTACTTACCAGGGTGTAGTTCCTTATGTATTCTGAGATCCCTAGCACTTGGAACAATATTTGACACATCAGAAGTATTCAGTAATTGTCTGCTAAGTGGGAAT
This sequence comes from Glaucomys volans, assembly GCA_020662805.1. Lineage (NCBI taxonomy): Eukaryota > Metazoa > Chordata > Mammalia > Rodentia > Sciuridae > Glaucomys > Glaucomys volans. The sequence continues at coordinate 340,988 of JAJEJO010050575.1, forward strand.
ATGGATAATTTGAACCCCAGGGAATTCCAAAAATATCAAAACAAAATATATGTAAGGGTTTTGTTGATCACTTTAAAAATATCAGTTTTATTGAAATATAATTCATAAATCATCCAATTCACCCATTTAAAGTGTTTAATTCAGTGTTTTCCATGATTTTGTTCCTATTAGAAATACTTTATGATAGAAAAGATTTTCATTATTCACCAAAGAAATCCCACACTTATTAGCATTCCTTCCTCATTTCCTTAATCCCCCACCACAAAAAAAAAATCTAGTTCTGATGAACAAAACTAAGAAACTGGGCATAGTGGCACACTTCTATAATCCTAGTAACTTGGGAGGCTGAGGCAGAAGGATCACAGGATACAGACTAGTCTTAGAACTTAGTGAGATCCCCGTTTCAAAGAAAAATTTTGAAGAGCTGGGGATGTAGCTCATTGGTTAAGCAATGATAAGTTCAATTCCCAGTACAAACAAAGAAAAGAAAACTAAGACGCCCATTCTGAAATGTTTTTGGGTTTTGCTAAGTTGCCGAGGCTTGCCTGTAATATTTGATCCTCCTGCCTCAGACTCCAAAATAACTGGGATTATAGGTGTGAATCACCATACCTGGCTAATGCCCCATTCTGAAGAGGGTAACATATTAAATGAAGTTTTAGATAAGTACCTTTTAGAGTCAAGAAAATCTCCAAAGGCCTCATTGGCTTATGACCAGGCGATACAGACTATCCCTCCATTATGTAGCACAACATCTGGACTATAGTAGGTATTCAATAAAAACACATGGGATTGACTGCTGGGCCAATGTGGATGGATGTGTACACACACCAGACATGACATTGGTGCCATATTAAAGAACAGTTAAGTGACAATATTATAAGCTGTTGACCTGGGCCAGTTAGTCTGGTATTTATTGAGTATTTCCTTTACATATGGCACATTTATTACCTTATTTAAGTCCTTACAACAACCCAGTGAAAAACATCGATTATTATTCCCCTAAGATTAATAATCCAGCCCACTGTTCAGCAGCAGAACTAGGTCAGGAACCTAACTGAAGAGCCTGCATTTGGAGTCCTTCCCCTCACCACCTCTGCCCCTGAACAGGACATGAGCTCTGCAGCCCTCGTAAATCCGATCCACTGCTTACCTGTCTCCCTGTCTTTTTCACAAATGAAGTTATTGATGTCTTCACACTGGAAATCATTCCACTGTCCAGCATAAATCAACCCCGCACAGTCTTCTCCTGGCCCATGGTCATAACCCCAGTTATCTGGCTGTCCGGCTTTCCAATTTCTTTGAAGGAAACAGAAACTGAGTGTTATTTGCATAGTAATGCAGAGGTTTGCTTGGATTACTGGCAGCAGAGGAATGTAAAACAAACAAACAAACAAAAACTTGAAACGTGTCATTTGTCCTGGAATGAAAATGCACTGTTTGAAAGCAGGGCACACTCTTATTCAGAATCAGAAGCAGCTGTTCTGCAGGGCCATGGGGAACGCACCATCTCCCCACAGGCTTGTTATTTCTGCCATGCTGAAATCAACGCATGGAGCCTCTTCACAATGCTGAGGGAGTGAATCCTTTTGTGACACAATTAGATGAATGGCTTCCTAATGTGTATTGGAATGCTGACCGCCGGGACGTGTGTATGTAGGTGTACATGGATGCATGCTCTGTCTCACACATGTGCTTGCTTCTGTGAACTCAGAGGGATGCTTGTACAGGTAGATAACTTGTCCCTCACATGTCAAAGCATCAAGGAAGAAACAGACCTCTGACACACATTTGTAAGAACCTACAATAATGAACAACTGGTTATGAGTTTCTGGCTAGATGTAGATGGTTGATTGTTTTAGAAAGAAAGTCATTTAACTTTACTGAAAATGACTTGGATATTTCACTGCCTTTTTGGGGAGAGAGATTCTTCATAACAAGTTTTCTTTAGGATGAGTTCACTTGGGGCTTGTTACCTTGGACCCTGCTGCTCAAAGCAGCCCTTTGCCAGATCTAGCAGCTCTTGATCCTGTTTGGGGCAGTAAATTAGCTGTGCTTCCAGACGCTGTTCTTGAAGGTAAACTCTTTTTATAAAGACGCAGGTTCACACACGGAAGCTTGTGGTTTTGCCCAAGAGGACAAGCTGGCCTCACGTGGGGGGCCAGGAAGATCAGCTGCAGCAGGTTCTTCGCATCACTACCCATCAGCCAGAGGTTGTCCTGGAGTCACCCAAGGGGCACTCATTGCCCTATAGCTTTTGACAATATGACCCCCAAACCAGAGTGCAGTAGGAAAGGACAAGTGAAGTTTATTGTCAATGGGTGGGAAAGCAACTGATATCCCCAGGCCTAAATATGTATCTTGGGATTTTAAAAAATAAAGTGATCTCAATTAAATAAATCTAACAATGCAGATAATTTAGAGGAAACCATCAACGGTCAACTGATGAGAACAAAAAAGTGGGATGATGCCCAGGGAGAATTAGAAAACAGTTACTCCCTCACTCCATATCCATAAAGTACCTACTATGGGTTGGTGATGGCAAGGAAGCAGTGCAGAGCACAAAGTCCCAGCTCTCAAGGAACTCAGGTAACAATTCAGAATCTCAGGCTGTCACTGTGATGCCAGACACAGATGAAGGTGGGAAGGAAAAAAACACTTTGCTGTATTTTGGGGGGTACAGTTCTGCCTACCTTGCAGGCCACCCCTGGAAGTGTCAATGATGCCTGAGCACTTTTGATCTTGTTAATGTACATTTCATTCATTTCTGCCAGTAACATGAGAGGGATTGATTCTAATTTTGCTTACAAAATTTGAGATCTACAATTCCTGAATGTGTCATTTGATATTCTTGGTTTCTCTGTTAATTGGCAAACTTTTAAATATGGCTTCTTTGAGTTTAGAAGACCTGTTTTATATTGTATTTTATTTTAAGTAATTTCAAGGGAAGCAGCTAAAAGGAGGTTATAGACTAGACTGAAAGAGAACAAAGTGATAAGGAGATGGCTTTATCATTTGGCTTTTTTTTTTTTTTTTT